>KZ613500.1:148864-452882 GCA_002865625.1 Hyaloscypha hepaticicola | reverse complement strand
AAATTCAGGGCACAGATCACTAAATTACAGGGAGGCCTCCCCCAAAGCTCAGAGCACGGTATTTCATTGGTTCGCTTAGTGAATATGCACGGACCCGGTAAAGCTGGTGGCAGCTGAACGGATATGCGCCGGCGATCATCTCTGAACTCTCAACTAGAGTCTCAGCCTCAAACCTTTTATCAATCTCTTCATTTCAGACCCATCTCCACCATCTTAATCTTCGTGGCTAGATTATGTGGATCGCAACCTAAGTACTTCCACGTATAGCCCTTATTATATCGAATCGCAGACGTGCAGACCGTTCATTACTCCGGGCCTATATGCGTCTTCTAAAGCTAGAAGCAAATGGCGAATTTAGCCTCACGAACGACATTACCTACCCCACAATACCTTATGCGATACTCTCACACACCTGGGGAGAAGATGATGAAGAGATCACCTTCGAGGACTTGAAGGATGGCTCTGGGAAGACGAAAAGCGGATACAAAAAGCTTCGGTTCTGTGGACAGCAGGCTGCTCGTGATGGCCTACAATACTTCTGGGTGGACACTTGCTGTATTAACAAATCGAACAGCACTGAGCTTTCGGAAGCTATCAATTCCATGTTTCGTTGGTATCGTAAAGCGGCAATATGTTATGTGTATCTGGCAGATGTCTGGACAAAAGACCCTTCTTCAAAGCTATGGGAAGCAGCTTTTAAGAACAGCCGATGGTTTACCCGTGGTTGGACACTCCAAGAGCTTATTGCGCCGCCATTAGTGGAGTTCTTCTCCTTGAATGGCAACCGACTCGGTGATAAGAAATCATTAGAGGTACAGCTTCACACGATAACGGGGATTCCTGTTCTCGCTCTTCGAGGCAGGTCTCTTTTTGATTTTAGCTTCGACGAGCGAGTATTATGGGCACGAAATCGGGATACTAAGCGTGAGGAAGATCTTGCTTATTCCCTGCTAGGTATCTTCGATATCTCAATACCAGTTATTTATGGTGAAGGGAAGGAGAACGCATTCCGTAGGCTGAACCGCGAGTGGAAATACCGACTTGACGAACTTTCACAGGCTACCTCGAATTACACCAAGCGGTTAGGCGCGCTGCAACGGACGCTCGAGGGGCACAATAACCTGGTCTATTCAGTGGCCTTCTCGCCCGACTCGAGGCTGCTGGCGTCGGCGTCTTTTGACAGGACGGTGCGGCTCTGGGACGCGGCCACCGGCGCGCTGCAGCGGACGCTCGAGGGGCACAGCGACCTGGTCTGTTCAGTGGCCTTCTCGCCCGACTCGAGGCTGCTGGCGTCGGCGTCTCGTGACAAGACGGTGCGGCTCTGGGACGCGGCCACCGGCGCGCTGCAGCGGACGCTCGAGGGGCACAGCGACCTGGTCTGGTCAGTGGCCTTCTCGCCCGACTCGAGGCTGCTGGCGTCGGCGTCTTCTGACGAGACGGTGCGGCTCTGGGACACGGCCACCGGCACTCTGTAATAGAACATCACAGCTGACTGCTACGTCTCGACTCCATTGTTTGGTATTTCAAACTTGATCTTAATCAAAACGTAGTATTTTACGGGTTTAGACCTCACTATCGGATATCAATCTAGGGAAGCTTTTTGATCTAATTTTGATGAACATTCTACGTAACTAGTCTTAATGTAATCAACGTACTCTTAGCAATAACTATTGCATTATTCACTTTCTCTCCTCGTTTATATATATTTTATTAACTGAGCTAGAAGAGAGGTGAGGGGAACGCTACAGTTATATACTACTGTGGTTTATACTCGAATCTTCTACTACTTTCTAGAATGTTTTATATTGCTAATTATGTGAGTGATCTGATCAAAACCACAAAATAATATATCCGAATAGCTTAATCGGAATGACGATGAGAGCAAGATGTATAGTGCAATTGATGTGCCATTTATCGAATCTGAGTGTGAGGCTTATCCCCTCGTCCGGTGAGACATAGTCCACGCTAGCAAGGGGGTCTCGCTTAAGGCGAAAATGGAAACGATTACTAATAAGTTACTAAGCAAAGCTGATCTTTCTGGTGTTTTACTGGGCCGCTTAGGCCCTTGCTAGCGTGGACTATGTCTCACCGGACGAGGGGATAATGTACAAGAATTGGCTCCACTTTGCGATGACCTTTAGCGGTACTTTGGAGTATAACCAGGCAGGGGTGCACAGCCACAAGCGTCCGGAAATGGACTTCGCTAAAATAATTAACTAAAAAACTAGCGACGCTCAATTCGCCTTTTACTGTACGTGAAAATTGAAATAGAGAACGAGTTGTTGACTTCTTGGAACTTTGGAAAGGACGGGATGTGGAGAAGTGGACCCATTTTTTAAAGTTTGCACGTGATATGAGGCCCCTGTCGATCTGCAGAAAATCCCGCTCGGCATTGTTCGCTGTACTCTTCCCCTTAACAAACGTTAAATCCTCAAGATTTGTGGGTCGGGGCGCCAAAGGACTACTGTGAGTGGCAAGAGAGCCCTGTCAGCCTCTTTTGCACAGGCCAAAATCTGGTCTGTTGTAAAGTCCAGGGTGGCTGTAGAAGGTTCCAGAGAGGTGCTGCTCCCTTGTCGATGGGCTAAAATTGAATGTTTTCACTGGATAGACACCCTGGAAAGTGATCTACACAGTTACCTTTTTGGATTAGATTTAACGTTTGTTAAGGGGGGGAGAGTACGGGTACGGATAGGCAGCACTAATAGATAGGCTTACGCGCAATAAACTTTTCCCGGCTCCGGCGGCCGAGGCCCTGTCACAAGTCTTGCATGAAAGCCCAGATTGAAGGCTAAAGTCTTACGTGGATTTTGGATGACTTAATGGCTCAAGCGTCACATATATCACCGTGCGATCGCCTAATCTCATGAATCTGACACCTGTTGCGAGAGCTTCATCGTGGAAATCCCGCCTCGAGAAGTTGGCATTTGGCAGGCAGCTATCAATCCACGGCCGGCTCCCTCGGAGGAGCCATGTTGAATGCCAAGATGTTGCCAACGGTGGAGAATGAGAAGCTTAAGCTGCAGGAACCCGCGATACCTCTTATGGTTTGGCTCTACATCTCGTGTGTATACCTCTTCTCATAATCGTCTTTCGTTTCAATTGACGACAAACACAGCTGCTGGATAGTCCTCAGCTCTATCGCTATCCTTTTCAACAAATACCTGTTAGACAACCTTGAATTCCGTAAGTAAAAGATCTTGGTCAACTCATACAAGAAGAAGCTAATAGTATTTAGACTTCCGTAAGTGCTACCGTGCTCACCTTCAAGATGCAGAACTGATGCGGCACAGCCGCAATTTTAACATGTTGGCATCTCTTCTTCTCCACGATCATGACCCAGATCCTGGCAAGGACGACCACTCTCCTCGATGGCCGTAAAACAGTCCGAATGACCCCTAGAATCTACCTTCGCGCCATCATTCCCATCGGCGTCCTCTTTAGCGCCAGCCTGGTCTGCAGTAACCAAAGCTACCTCTACCTCAGCGTAGCCTTCATCCAAATGCTCAAAGCCAGCGCCCCCGTCGCCGTCCTGCTCACCTCCTGGCTCTTCGGCGTCGCCTCCCCAAAACTAAAAGTCCTCCTCAACGTCCTCTTCATCGTCTTCGGCGTCTCCCTCGCCTCCCTGGGAGAAATCAAGTTCGTCTGGCTAGGCTTCTTCTTCCAAGCCGGCGGCATCTTCGCCGAAGCCGTCCGGTTGATCCTCATCCAGATCCTCCTCTCCGACTCGGGACAGAAAATGGATCCTCTCGTCTCACTGTACTACTACGCTCCTGTGTGCACGGTTATGAATTTTCTCGTTGCTGCCGCTACGGAATTCAACTCTTTCCAGATACAAGATATCTGGAGAGTTGGAATATGGACACTGGTTCTGAACGCAATGCTTGCATTCCTACTTAACGGATCATCGGTATTCCTCATTGGCAAAACCTCCGGTCTGGTAATGACTCTCTGCGGCGTCTTGAAAAATATTCTCCTTGTCCTTGCGTCTGTGTTGCTCTGGGGGACGGTGATAATGCCGCTCCAAGTTTTTGGGTATACCATTGCTCTGATCGGATTAATATATTACGGTGTTGGTTATGAGGGGATATTAACTTGTTATGTATATACATCTAAATTCGCCAAGCAAATATGGGAAGGAGAATCATCGGAGAAGAAGTTTGAGAGTGCCTCGACCGGGAGAGAGAGGGGCGGAAGAATTGTGAGGAAGGTGGTCATTGTGGGTATTTTTATGCTTTGTGCTGTTGGGCTGGTTGCTTGGTTTGCTGCGAGACGGGGGCAAGCTCATTTTGAGGAGAAAGGAGAGAAGGGATGGTTTGATTTGGGTGGACAAAGGAGAAGCGGAATTGGGATTTTATGATTGGATGATGATGACTCAATGAGAGCTCTGAATAGAACTGGAGGCAGCTGTATTTTGGATTAGGTGGATAGGATAACAATACCGTACCGACAACCGCTGAAATTCGGGAGGGACAATATTTTTGGAGGTGGTAATTCGGATGTTCTCGAGTAAAGCTTCCCTGCGCGCCTTGTTCCAAAGCAATGTTCCCGACACAGCAGGAACAAGCGAATCACATTTTACCGTCGGTCCCAGTGCGGGACTTTGACGCTGGAGAGATGTATGGAATCATGGCGGCTTGTGATTCATTACCGGCATCTTCATAACTGCACGCAGAATATGCGTGTAATGTGTAATTGAATCATCATCCTGTTCAACCTCGCCCTCTACAAAAGTCTTGCATGCCTGAAGTGTCTGCCTGCCTATCTGAGAGTAACAAACGACCATGCCCTTGCCAAACCCCACAACGCCACGCTATGCAAGAAATCAATCATCCTCTCCAGCCGAATCCATTCCCAAAGATTGCGTTACACCCAATTCACAGAATTCAAACCATAACAAGCGAGCTAGGGGGACTGATGTTCTCCTTGGTAGCTCCTTCACTATTATACACAGCTGTCTGCTGAACGTACGGCGGGACAGCTATCGCCTTTACAGGCTCATATGCTTCTTCTCCTTGTCCGATCTCTTCGGAATCGTAATCGGAGATGGAGGTTGCAATGCTTTCCTCTCGCGTTGTAAGACCAGACTCCTGGTACTCGCTTTCTGAGAGGTCGTCTTCGTCAAAAGTAGGAAGAGGGATGTTTGTTGCTATGGCTAGCATGTCTGTTGGATCCGTCTGCTCAATGGATTGCACAGGCTCTTTTGCTGCGGCTTCGAGTCGTTCTTCCAAGGTCACGGGGTCTACGACCGTTTCTTCGAATACTGGCATTGGCTCGTCCACCACGGGCTTCAAGGAGGCTGGTCCTGCAACTTCAACACAGTCGTAGAATAACATGAACACCCCTCCCTGACTAAGGACAGCTTCTTCGGTGACTTTCGTGACATCATCATCACTCAGTCGCCACCACTGCTCTTTCTCAGATTCGAACCCGGGATGCTTTTTGTAGCAAATGTAATGGCCATTCTCATGCCTTCCGTAATGCGTGACCACAGCTCGAAGCTCATATATCGGCCCACGTAGTCTGGATGGGTTGCGGCTGCTCGAAACCATCGCCTGTTCTGGATCTAGAAGCCATTCTTCAGTGGAAGGGTCTCCGCTAGTCCCAGAGCTCCCAAGACACCATGGGCCGAGATCTAAGCTCTTGGGGAATCGAACTTGGGAGTAGTTCTTCTTCAACTCGCCAGTCAATTCATCGAAAAGACTTCGGTTGACATGAACGACCAAGGATTTTGGTGGCCGTGCTATGACGGCTTGTCGTGTTTTGATGGACGAGACTCGGTTCTTTGGAGAGATTTTGCACTTCTGAGTTAGTGTCTTGTCCTCATAGTCGTCTTCTTCCAGCGCTTCATTTACTGCATCAAGCCTCTCCTTGCATTGTTGGTGGATGGCTAAGTTCGAAGCAATATCCTTGGTTCGATCGAAGATCGTGGATAGCTGTTTTTGGAACTTGAGAAGAGTGCATTTCCCACATTCGACACCTTCGATTTTTTCGAGCTTGGTATATTCATCGAGGCATTCCAGAACATCATACTCCCACGCTCTGCCCAGCGGTACCGTCAAGCAGTTGAAAGGTATCATTGAAAGCCCCTCTGAATATCCACATGTCGTGCACCCGACCCGTTGAGCAATCAAGCCTTCCAAAGGATTTCGAAACGTAGGCATTGGCAGCACCTCCGAGCTGGTCGATTTCGAGTCCGAGGAGTCGTCTGACTCGAAGCCTTGTGATGTCTGTATCAGCTTCGCAACTTTCCCCACTTCCTTGTCTATCTCATCCAACACCTTCGAGAAATATTCCTGAGCATCCTGTTGCTGCCAACTACTCATATTCTTCAACGTAGCAGGAGTCCAAATCCTCTTCCCATTATTCGCCGGATCATTCAACTTCGCGATCAGCCCCTTCAATGCCTCGGCCATCTTCATCTCCGGTTTCGGAACTCCCCCCTCCATTTCCTCTTCGATCTTTGGGTTCGTGAGGTATCCTGATAGAGAATCCAGCGACGCCAGCCCTTGGAGGACGCTGTTCTGATAGCAAGAATTATCCCAATTTCCCAACCCCGCAGGTCGTCCTTCTGCTGTCAACACGCTCATGTTAATCCCGGGAAGTGTTGATATTCTCCTCCGCCCGGCTTGCGCGACAGATCCGATAATTCCTCCTGGCTTGTCCAAACCGAGAACCCGCCGCATAGCTTCACTCTTCGCCGCATGAGTTCGAGGTATGCCCTTCAAGGCGGGATTTCTAATGCGGAGAGGGTTGGCGTAGGCCTCGATTGCATCGAGTAATCGTGAGGGTGTCAGGTAGACTAAAGTGTTCCAAAGTAGCTCTGGCAGAGGCAAAAGATCGTAATCCAGGAGGAAGAAAATGTGGTAGACAATAGGTATAAAGCACAATATTAGCGGGATAATGAAACCCACGCGAGTGAATCTATCCGAGCCGTATATGCCTTCTCGATAGTCTTGATGGTATCCTGATAGGATGTTAGGATCACCGTCGAAGAGGTCGTCCAGTCGCTGATTGTAAGGATTCATGGCAAGGCATATGGACTCGATGTTGAGCGCAGGGAGGAGAAGAATTCCAACATGTAGAAAGGCAGGAGGACAATGAGTCGTGGTCAGCTGGTCGTCGTTGTTTGAAAGTAGTCTTGAGAACAAAGGTGGCTTGTGGTTCGAATCTGAGTCGTTGCAATGCGGCATGTGAGCGGCACCGCGAACATCGAGAAATTCCAGTCGATTTCTCAACCCCACCTGCTCGAGAAAATCCATCATTCCGCATTCACGATGGGCAAAACTGCGCCTCCCAAAAAGAAAGGAGGTACGTGCTTAATATCTCTGGTTCATTCAATATAGATTTGTTTATTAATAATATTCTAGTTGCTTCGGTGCATTCTCGTGCGGCAAAACGAGCATCGTCTCCGGGCATCGACCTCGACAAGTCGCTCAAGGATGTCAAGCCTCCCGATACAAAGACGCAACGACCCTCGGTTCTAGCGATTCATCAAGGTGCTGGTATCTCGAAAAAGTCTAAGAATGGGAGGAAGGCGGTTCTGAGTGCGAAGGCAAAGAGGCGACAAGAGAAGGGGATGGATCGCGCCGAGGCGGTCATGGACAAGAAAGAGAAGAAAGTTGAGAAGAGTAAGGGAAAGGCTAGAACTGTACAAGAGAGAGCTAAGGCCTGGGATGAGCTGAATAAGAAGATGCTGGCCAAGAAGGCAAGAGAAGAGGCTTTGGCATTAGAGAAATTGGAGAAGGAAAACTGGGTTGATGAAGACGAGGCAGGAGACGAAAAATTTGGGGATATCGAGATCGAGGATGCTCCTCCTGCTGAGAGTGCCGTCTCTGGGATTATGCCGGATTCGATAGCTTTACCAGAACCTACAGAAGATGAAGATGAAATTCTGTGAGTGGATTTGGGAGGATTCTGCATTTGGGCTGGCGTTTGGGCTTGGGAGATCTCAAAAAATGATGGGTTCGATACCACTAGACTTGGCAATCGTTTATATACACAGAAGAGCTGCTGCAAGAATTGCAACAGTCTCTCTTTACCTCTCTCTTTAACTCATACAGAAAGCGCAACCTTTATCAGTTTTGCTGTGAAAAGTCTTTCCTGGGGACACAGATATTAAATATTGCACACTTTTAAATGATTTTCACCGCGTTTCCTGGAATTTACAACCTACTATAGGAGAACAAGTAATAACATTTCCGCCTATTTCCTTTCATCAAACTTCACATACCATTATTTTCGCCCCCCTCAACGCCATCCCTGCAGCCTTGCGACAGCCCCACAGCCAAATTCTCTCTAGCGTTCAGCCTCGCCGAAACGACCTTCATCCTCCTAAAATTTCCTATTCACATCCTCTTCTCAACCATCCACCTCAAGTGTTTCAAAATGCCTCCTAAAGGCATGACCGCGAACCCCAAGCCTGCGCCAAGGTACCGCCCAGGCAAAGCCGTCGCCGAAGAACCCTCATCATCAGAATCCGAGAGCGATGGCGAAGAAGTGCAACCCGCCAGACCAATCGCACCACCACCAAAAGCCTCGACTGCAAGTGGAATCGCTAGCAATTTGAGCAAGGTTGATTTGAATGAGAGAAGGAAACAAGCCGCTGAGAAAGAGGCGGCTAGAATAGAGGAGGAGAAAGCATTGAAGGCTCAAGAGGAAGAAGGATTTGTCACTGAGGAAGAGAGTGAAGAAGAATCCGGCAGCGATGAGGAGAGTGGTAGTGAAGAGGAAGAGAGCAGTGAGGAAGAGGCGCCGAGGCGCATGTTGATGCGTCCTACTTTTATCAAGAAGGACAAGAGAGATAAATTAAATGGAGGAGCGAGTAAAGCTAAGGAAGATGAGAAGACGGAAGAGGAGTTGATTAAAGAGGAAGAGGAGAGGAGGAAGAAAGCTGCAGATGAGATTGTTGAGGAACAGATTAGGAAAGATATTGCTGCTAAGGCGGCGGGGAAGAAGAATTGGGATGATGACGAGGAAGGGGATGAGGTGGATGATGAGGATGATGTTGATCCTGAGGCTGAGTACGCTGCGTGGAAGCTACGGGAGTTGAAGAGGATCAAGAGGGAGCGGGAAGCTATTGAAGAAAGAGAAAAGGAACTCGAGGAAATCGAAAGACGGAAGAATCTTACTGAAGAAGAGAGGAAGAGGGAGGATGATGAATTTATTGCTAAGCAGAAAGAGGAGAAAGAAGGCAAGGGTAAGATGGGATTTATGCAGAAGTACTATCACAAAGGTGCTTTCTTTCAGGATGACGCCAAAGCAGAGGGTCTGGATCGGAGAGATATCATGGGCTCGAGATTCGCGGACGATGTCAATCGAGAATTGTTACCACAGGCTTTACAGATGAGGGACATGACGAAAATAGGAAAGAAAGGTGCTACAAAGTACAAGGATCTCAAGTCTGAAGACACAGGCCGTTGGGGTCAATTCGACGATAAGCATCGAAAAGGACCTGGAGGCTTCAATAACGACGAAAGATTCATGCCGGATAGAGATCGTGATCGTGGAGGAGCTAGTGGTGCGAACAGCATGCCGATAGCTGACCGAAAAAAGGTGGTCACTGGAGCCCCCGAAGGACCTAGGGCACTGCGGGACGGAGGAGAGCGGTCAAGAGATGGTGGTGATACATATCGACCTAGGAACAGCAGAGACCGCTCACGATCAAGAGATGGCGGCGATAGCTATCGACCTAGGCGGCACAGTAGAGATCGTTCACGATCGAGATCACCAAGACGAGAGAGAGACAGGGAAGACCGAAATCGTCGGAAGCGAAGTACCTCGAGGGATATGAATCGTTATGAAAGCGAAAAGCGCCGAAGAGTAGACTCAAGGTAGCGCCAATTTCTAATCCAACCTGCCAAATTACGTTTTTTCATCATGTCATTTACGCCATGCTCCCACCGGAATCATGCATACATCATATTCGTATAATGTCAACCCGAGCCCTCTCGAACAGTTGATGTGCAACCACTGGTGAGCGCCTCTCCTCGTCTGTCAGAGATCGTGGGTAAATTGTCATCTTCGCATATGTACCTGCCTTTTCTCGTTTTGACAGATACCCTGGATTGATAACAACAACACTTTCAACCACCTGTACAATATTAGCATAATTCGAAAAGTCGAGAGAGATCCACGTACTTTCGCGAAATGCTGTATAGAACTTGGTACAATCAATATGTCCGGCTTCACATTGATCATCTCACCTAGCTTCAGGTAACTTGTATCCAGCATTGCTCCAGCTGGTATGCCGGATGTCGTACCCGTCTTCGGCAAGCTTTGTCTATCGACTGGAGGGAATAATGGGAAGAAATTTCGCTGCTCGAGCATATACTTCGGTAATCGAGTAAGAATTGAAGGATCCTTTTTACTCCCTCCAGTCACCTCAGATATTCTCAGCTCGGTGAGAATGTCTTGCGTCGAAATTCCAACGATTACCTCGTTGAGTGATAGTGTCATTGGATTGCCAATGATTCTGACAGACTTGGGAAGGCCGAGATCTTTCCGTGGGAAGGGCTCTTGCGGCCATGAGACGTGCTTGTTGATGGCGTCTTTGACAGAAGGGACCAGGAGAATGGTGATGTGTGGGTTTGCTGAACAGAGTTGGATGAATGCTGGAGAGATGAGGTATTTAAACACTGTTGACATGGTTGCTGTATCGGGTTCTTTCAGGGCTTCGTCAGGCAGGTCGAAATCTCCTGAAGCAATGAGAGGGTGGTCGATGTCCAGGAAAGGTCCAAGTAGAATCAGCGCGTCTGCATACGAGTCCGCAGCTTGACTGCAGAGAGCATGCAGAGGCTCGAAATCCAGGTTGTCATCTGCTGTGTACGGCCCAGAACCAACCATGATATTCAAAGGGGCTACTTCCGAGTCTGAATCCATTGCATCGGGGCCTCCCTTCAGTCTTTGGAGGCTTGTTTCTAGCCCAGCTGGCGTTGAAGCAGCCCCAGGTAACAATGGAGCCTCCAACACTTCACTCACTTTAAAACTATCTCCAGAAGCATTGATACCTTTCAGTGCGACAATCTGACCAGGGAAAAACTGGAACCCTTTCAGCGCATCAACCTTCAGTGGTATTCTCAAGCCTGCCCCCATTCGACGTGAAGTCTCAAGTACCAGTGATGAGGCATTCAGCCTTCCCTCTAAAGCATCAGAAGCTATTCGTCCTAATGCAATAATCTCGCTCGTGCTCTGACTTGCAGCACTTCCGAATTCTGAATCTTCAAGCTTGTGATGCGATTGAATCAAAGCCATAAAGTCGTCTATCCTATCGTCCAGAATTTCAGACGCTTCAGAAGACTTCATGGCCATTGGCTTGTAGGAGAGCTTCTTCACGTCGGAAATTGCCATGAGCTTGATTCGAGGTTCTCCATATGGTGCTATGGGAGGTTCTGGGACTGCTAAATGATCGTTGAGGATTTCGACTGTCTGACCAGCATTTGGTCTGTCATGGAAAGGGATCCTGTATATTTTTAGTCCACGATTCTCTGCAAATAAGTTCCCACATACGCTTGCCCATTTTGCTCGCCTGACTTGTACGGTGTCTTGAAGTCTGGTGGACTACTTGCTGGCTCTGCCTTCACTCGCGACAGGGACGGTGTCTCGAACTTGCGCCTCGTTCCAGCTTTGTTCGAGGATCCAACTCTCGGTGTATTGGGTACGAGGCCGTCTAACCTGATCACGTATCAGCTTGAAAGATACATAGGCTTGCATCTTTACCTACATTCCAAAAACATCCCCATTGCTCGCCACGTTTCGAGGGGTGGCTCCTCCACGTTTATTCGAACTCAACAGATGTGCTTTTGATCGATTGTCACGTTCCAACCCATCCTGTATATCTTGCTTAAGAGCCCTTGCTGTTTCTATATTCAACTTCATATCGTCTGCTCCCATTTTCATGCTGTAGGATTCCCATTTGTACCATAGTTCTTGTACGTCGATGGAGTGGAGGCGCATAATAGATTGCAATTCGGCCAGGACATCTGCTTCGATTTCAGTGCCAGCAGGGGCAAATCGTTCCTTGATCTCTGTTTCTGTAGATTCGGCCATCTTGAAATGTCCCTAGGCCTCGAATGTCGTTGTAATCGACAGTGTTAATTTTGTCTCGAAGGTCGATTCGGGGAACGCGTCGAAACGCGCCGGCGCGTAAAGAGGTCGACCGAAAAAGTGGGGCACTTACCTCATCTCGGCATCGTCACATCTTTTTCTTTCAGCCAGCTTCACATAGTTTCCATATTCAAATTATATCGAGAGCCATAAGCTGGTATATCTCGAAGACTTAGAGCTGTAAAATTCTTCTCTCTCATTTCAATATTAAAGTACACGCAGAAGCCTTCATTCAATCTCGAACCAGCTAAGTAACGACGTTCTTTCATATAATCCCCCCACACACACTATCATCTCCCAGATATCATTGAAGCTCTATTGCTACTTTCTTGCCATAGAAGCACTCAGAGCGGTGTATCTAACTCCATCTGCCCCTTGAATAACTTTGCCCCGTATCAAGAACAGCCTCGACTCATTGACGAAATGATAAAGGCCAACTAGAACCGGGGATGTCTTCACACACGCTCCTTTGCTGCCGAAAACTGAGTATTGGAGGCTGGAATCGGCGAAAACGTCGAGACCGTCTACTGGAATAATCCAAAAGCGTACGCCTGAGCAAGATATCGAGAAGCCTGGCCTCCAAATCGCTGGGCAAAGGCATCGCTCTGGTTCAGGTACTCATGACCCTCTTGAGTAAATATAGACCACCTCCATGCCTCCGTATTGAATCTCCAAGGCTTGATTCCCGTTGTATAGCGAAGAATCCACGCATCTCTATCCCATCCGCCAGCGGCTTGTACGGCCGTTCTGTGGTCTTTCAAATATTCACTAAATCGAGGTTTTTCATCAAAGGGCGCTGGAATTGGAGTGTATCGTCCCGTTTGTCTTACGCGCAGTGGGTTCATAGAATGAACCATGTAGTACCGCTTTTCGATTGCAATCGAGTCGTTTTGATTGCGATGAATGCCCAATCCGTCTTTCCATACTCTCTCAAGCTCTCTCAGGTAGTCCGACTCCTGGTCAATCCCACGTGAATACCTAGAGGATTTGGAGTTAGCTTTGCCCGAGCGAAAGGGAGCGTGTGAGTTAGGAGGATATCTTGAGAAGTCTCCCCTTTGAAAATATTTGTGCAGCGAAAATATCTCGCATTGATCTGGGAAGGATATTTGAGCTCAGAAAATAACACCTACCAAGTACTGAAGCGATGCAAACGCAGCATGTCTGCAGTTTCTCCTGCTGCTCCATCTAGGGCCAAATCCAAGTGGGTGTAGAGGCGATCAGTCCTTTCCCGGATCGCCTTGACCGTTCGTTTCGTGTTGTCGGTTTCCACGTTCTGAGGCTCCCTCAACCAGTCAAACAACTTCCTTGGAATATCTTGTGTCAGATCCATGCTTGGAAACTGTAGACGCAATGGATAGAACGGCAACCACACGATTGTGAAATCCCATTCGGGTATATATGCTGGAACATTCTGAATTTGCGAAATTGTTCTCTTCGGAATCCTTCCCTCGTACCATTTCCCCCTTTCTGACTCTACCAAATCGAAGTTCAGACTGCGTAAGCCGCCTGCCGCTGCTTGCACCATAATGTCCGCGACGTCCCGCATCTTGAAATGAAGGCAAATTATTTGACCTGCGTCATCTCTCCCGGCTATGTTTTCTGTGGCCTCGACGCAGATTTTGACTTGTTGCAGTCTCTTGTATGGCAGATTTGAGAAACCGCGGGATCTTGCGTCCTCAAGATCTCTCACATGCCATCTCGCACCTCTCGAATTTTCAAAGCAAAGCCAGGAGTTGAATTGATATTTGGGCGATACCCTGATGGTGAGAGTTTTATTGTCGTACAGTTCCGCAGAGAGTTCTTTGTATATTCGACGACACGTTCGGAGGCTGGCAAAGCTGTTCGTCTTGGAGGATTGGTCGCTTTCTGGACTGCAGACGTATCCCCATATTATATCGCGAATCTCGCGAGGGAATCGATTCAAAATACCGAGGTTTGGGACTTCTGAGGCCATAATTCGATCAAAGCATTGGACAATCACTCTTTAACAGGAAGAGAGTCTCGTAGACAAGTTGTTCTATCCAAGTGTCAGCTCGAACATTTATAGTTGTGTGCGTGCGGACACCAAGGTTCTATAGTACGATTAAGGGCCAGAAGCCAGCATTGATCCGATATAGTTTTTGAGAGCTCGCTTAAATTTTCGGTTCCCCCCTTTTGACTCTCGCTAAGGAGTTTAGATCCTGAGGGGCAAGAATCGCCTCAACTGCTTTCACAATATTTCTGATTTGATTCTAAGCTCCCGCACTATATCATACCCTCGCATATTCGTGCGCAATCCTCCAAGTATGATGACTGCTGACCAGTGGGATCTGTTCCGGATCAAATCATCTAGTGGACGGTTATACTCGCATGAAGTCGGCAGTAGGTTCGGGAAGAGGATCCAGAGTACCTTCAAACAGGAACTGTATGTGTTCGAGGTCTTTGGGGCCATGTGTATAGTCCCGTAAGCTGCCACTCTTGGTTGGCAAGATATATTCTGCTTGCTCCATAACCCGCACGGCGTTTCATGGGACAATATCTCCTGGAACTAAGCCCGGCAGGCAATGGATGCGGACCTTTCGAACATTGAGTAATTGAAAGAAAGCCGTCAAGACCACTTTGAAATCGAAATCGTGCCAAGAAAACTCATCTGGGTCCTCTATATCCAAAGGGCCACTCTCCTGTCGGCTCAAAAATGTAGACCAACTTGGGCCTGTTTCTAACAAGTAAATATCGATATTCGGTAGCTCGTCAACCTGAGCAAGGAGTTGGACGAGATCCCTCAATTTTGTCCGTACCATAGTAAAATTTCGTGCTTCCCACCGGTCTGGAGCTTGGATCTCAATCTCGATGCACTGAAATCGCTTGTATGGTACGAAGCGAAAGCAACCGTCTGCCAGGTCTTTGCCTTTTAAAGCCCTGCATAGACCTCCGGACGTCATAGCCCAAGTCAAATTACAAGTCGGCTCCGGGTAAAGGTGGAACGTCAAAATCTCGTTCCTGTATCGGTGTTCCGAAACCTCCTCGTATAACTCGCGACAGGCTAGGAGGATGCCAAACTTTCCTGTCTCTTTCGTTATTTTCCCCTTTGGACCAATCTGGAGGTGCTGCCAGATCTCAGCCCTGATTTCTCGTGGTAGCTTTGCAAAATTCCCAATGCTTTTTGGTACAATGGACGCCATGGCTCGCTTTAGACCTGCATGTGATTTTGCAGTGAGACCATGGAATTCTTTGTGGAGGAAACACGTCGTGAACCAATAAGAAAATGTTCTGTGGAAATCGTACAAGAAAAATATTGAAAGATGAAATTATCGGACTGCTAACTACGGGATTTATAGGGTTGTACTGGTAGCGACTCGGGAGGTCAGTCCAAACAGGAATGCCGGGACCCAACACGCCCAAAGAACCAGACCTAGAAAAGGGCCATCAGAATTCGGGACCCAAATTCCAGTCCAATAGCCATTAATTCCGGTATCATATAGCCTAGGATGCGATTATGCCCACTCAGTAGCCCAATCCTCGATCAGGATTATGATAGGCATTCATTCTGCAACCCTCACTATCTGCCGGCTCGCCACAGCAGCCCCAAACGAACCACTCTGGAAATTTCTCTGCATCAAGCTCCTCTTTTTCGGCCTCCGAGAGTGGACAATCTTCCACAGCTACCAAGCCCTCTGTTCAGGCGTCAGTATTGTCATATCAAGAGATCAGCAGCGAGCCATACCATCATGTGAGAGACATTCTGGTTGGTCCTCATCATTGTCATAGTATTCTTGCCCGCAAATAGTGCAAGTCTCAGCCCACTCTGATTCCACATCTCCCTCCGAATCTTTCTCTTCACTCTCCTCCTCTACGTCGCTCGATTCGGGAATCGTAATGGCTTCTTGCGCCTTGGATGGTACAGCTGCTGCCTTTGGAGCCTCAGCCTCGTCAGTGAGATCAATCACAGAGCTGCTGGACTTGCTGCCAGACTCGTCCAGTTTCTGGTGCTTGGCTCCAGGTTCATTTTCGTCTTCGTATGCATCCGGATACTTCTCGCCTTTATGCTTTCCCGTCTGACAACTATCATGATTCCCATCTTCCTCACAACAGGTCCACTTGAAGCCACTTCCAAACGCAGGATCATCGATTTTTCCTTCCACGAGTTCGGTGCTCCATTCCGGGTGCTCATCCCAGATTTCTGCATTCAGAATCTTTTTGCCTGCTTCAAGGTCAGCAAACCTCATCAAACCTAAGAACCTATAATATCGTGCTCACCTGTGTGGTAATTACATGGCTCTGCCCAGTCCGAATTTATCTCAATCCTGCGTTTACAATGCACACAGGTGTCATATTCTGGTACCACTACCTCGTTACTAATGTCCTCCAACTTTCTCTTGGTGCCCTCAGTCTCCATTCTTAACAGACGAAAGCTGCAGTGAATTATTACGAGAATGGCGTGTCTTTGCTTGAAGAACAAATCTCAAATCCAGGAGCTCACTTGAGTTTCCAGATATTGCGTCCGTCGAGAAAGATATTAGGAAACGCGTACAGTGCCTCCCCCGGAAACACTGTTGGTCATATGTTTGCTGCCGTCTTCCTTTCCAGGCTGGTGCAGATCACTTACGTCACTTCAATCTGCAATTTCCACAAAAACATAGCCGTATATATAAAACAGGAATCAAGAACGCGTCAATTTGTTTACACGTGATGCCCAAAGCGGAACTGTCAGCCACATCTCACGCGTTTGATGAACACGAGGGGGTGGCGACCACTAGTCCCGACTCATCAAATCAGGGGTTGGAGTCATGGAAAGAAAAGGCAGGGGCAAAGCTAATTTTACACTTGCAGAAGCCGTCTTTCTCGAATTCACTGGGCAAGAGCAGAAAACAGAGTAATACGGGACTTTCACAGCGCATCTGAACTCTAAAGCATGAAGTCTCAATTTTCGATTCATTCTTTGCCCGCCTTTGCTACCTTTGCTACCGAAACACCGCCGCCATGCGATGCATGAGCGCTAATTTGAAGAACATACATGTTATCTGTACACAAATAAAAGGGTTGATCGAAGATCTGGTATCTGGTTTTGCACTTGAAAGAGAAAGGCGAAATGCAACGTGACATCCTGCATCATAGACGGCGTTAAAGCTACTTCCTCTCCGTAATAGAAGGTGTGCATGAAATATTATGAACATGAAAGGGCCAGTAGATGGTGTGGTGAAGGCTTGGTTGTGTCGACATTCATGCGAAGGCTGCCCAAGAACGGTGTGCATCGGCTAGGACTGAGAATATGTTAGCATGGAGTAAGACGAAGTTTAGTAAGACAACATACCTTTGAGAACCTGCCCTTGCCCAGCACGGTCCTCGCACGCAATCTGTAGTTGGCCACCCTCCACAAAGTCTAAGACAACACTGTTCGGCAGCTCCTGTTGATCTACATCAGGTATTGAAGGGGTCCTGAATTCACTCAGGTGGAATCTTCGAGTCGCTCCTGTGTTGGTCTTGCCCTTTGGGTTCCCGCTAGCAGTAAGAGCTGGCGACATAATAAGGTTCCCTTGAGAATCGAGAAGCATTGAACGCCGTTTCCACAAGAGTGTGTCGGGGAATTGAACGTTGACATCCCCAACAGTTACACTAGTGGGTGTTGGAGTAATTGAGGAGGAAGAAGCTGGAAATCGAGAATCGTTTGCTGGCTCTGGATCTTCTCTGACAGTCGGGGATACGGCATGGGTTAGGCTCTTGCGGCTAGCAGATAGCGAAGACGACATTCTTCTCAGCATTCGACTTGCTTTACTCGTCTTCTTCTCGGCCTTCTCATCGCTGAGAGATGACGTAGAACCAGCAGTTGGTGGCGGAGAGAGGCCGTTCTGATGATTGGTGAGGTCCTTGCTAGAAATCGACAGCCGGCTACTGAGTGACATCCTAGGAGATTGGTGAACTGACGGTGGGCGTGAAGGAGATTTCATCGAAGATTTCAATGAAGGGGAAGAAATATCACGATCGACATTTATTGATCGACGACGCTCGCTGATGGAAGTCCGAGTATCACTAATAAACTCCCGAACGATCGTTATAGATGATCTCCTTTCTTTGGTAGTTGTGGCTGTGGTTCTAGATGCATCTGAAAGCCGCCTCTCTTTTGAAAGACGCCTCTCTTGAATTGTCTCCTTCTGAGGTTGCAAAACGGCTTTCTGATGATCAATAATCAGGGGAGATTGCTTGAGGTCCAATGGTGCATAGTCAGCGGGGTGTTTCCCAATCTCTGACATTGCTGGAAACGGTTGACTTGGGTCGCGAACTATCTTCGCAGTAACCGAGATGGACTCTGGCCTTGAACGGTTCGGTAATTGTGTGATAGGAACTGGACTGGAATTGAACGCCTGTAGCCGATTTTGTACCGAGCCTGATCTGTCGCGTAACTTTAAGGTGTCAGGGGAAGACTCGCGTGAAATTGCCGGAGAGACATCCTGGGTTAGGGAATTGGCGCGTTCTGCTATGGACGGAGATTTTGATGCGGCACGGACACTTCCTTTTCTGACCGAAAAAAATGCAGTTGATGCTCCTGATGTTGGTCCAGTGGCTGTTGGCGGGGTACTTGAGCCCGCCCCAAGCTGTTCTAAGGCTTTAATTCTGTCGGAGATCTTAGTCGAAATGGGAGGCTTCTTAACTGATGGCTGAGACTTCTTATTGATTTGGTCTAGCCAAGCTGCACCTGCAGATACTGATCTTGTAGGATTTTGTGTCGGCTGCATTGCAATGGGTGGTGTCTCCAAGAGTTTTGAATCCGAGCTTTCTTTCCGGAAAGGAGAGGAGAAAGCACGCGAAAATCGGCCTTGTTGCTTGCTTGGACTAGGAAACACAGGGCTAATTGGTGATTTAGAGACAGAAATTGGCTTGGCTTCTTGAAAGACGGCAGACTGCAGCTCATCCATGAGTTCGTCATCAGAAGAGAAGTTGGCCTCTGAATTCGCGCTACTCCCGTGTGGAATGTCGATACCAGTCCTTATTGGCTCCACCAAAGCCCTCCTCCGCTTTCGCTTCGACACATTTCCAATTTCATCATCCTCTTCAGTGACTGATCGATCTGCTGAAAAGGTACTCGTGACGGGTGATTTTGGGGTTGTAAAGGTAGTCTGGGTAATAGTTGGAATAGGCTCTTTCGGCATTTCTGGATCACTGGCAGTAGCTTTGAGATCCTGAACACTGAATTTGGAACGTGGAATAGGCTCTTTCGGTATTTCCGGATCACTGGCAGCAGCTTTGAGATCCTGAACACTAAATTTGGAACGTGGAATTTTCCATTCCTTCAGCTGCGTCTGTGGTGATGCTGGTTGCGTCGTAATTTCTGGCTCCAGCTCGACCTTGGGCGCAGTAGCATTGGCATGGATCGTTGGGGTTGAAGGTTCCTGCTCTAGAGCATTGGAGGAAGTCACTTCTTCAGCTCGTTGCCCCATGGGCTTGGAGTCCGTACTGAGCTCGGCAGGAGTGGTTTGGATGAATGATGTTAAAGATTCGACTTCCGCGGAATTGGGGGAAATCTTTTCATCTGATGGGTGAGAAGAACTCGATTCGAGAACAGAGGCTTGAGGCACCGGCTCGGACTCCTGAAAGGACTTTATTGCTTCCTCCGCTACCGCCCCCGTGACTTCCGAGTGACCTGTTGCAGCTTCACGGGTTTCTGATAGTATCTCTGCTCCATCCATTGGCGCCTCTTCTGATGCAGCCATGACAGTGCCTTCCTCAGCACTCATTGTGCCCTTTCCATACTCTTGGCTGATTTCTGGATTTGGTGCTTTATCATCGGACGCATTTTCATTGGCGGTGGTCGGTTTAAGGTTATTTGGCTCCTGAATTGTCTCATCTGTTGATTCCGAAACTGACGAGGCTCTTGTCGATTCAGCCTTTTCTGACGGGCCTACGGGAGAAACAGGATATGAATCCGATCGTGTTGCATCCGATTCGTCGGTTTTTAACGTTGAACTTGCATCGAAAGCAATTCCAGAATCATCACCCTTGGAAATCTCATCTAGCATGGCTAGTGTATCAGGAGTCTCCTTCTGAACCTCGGGTGAAGTCTTTCCTGGAGTCGTAGCACTCGCCAGATCATTGTTGGGAGATGGCGGATTTGGGTTTGGTGGAGGAGCGGCATTTTTCTTCTTACGAAGTTCCATTGCTTTCATAAGTCGTAACTTCTCAGGAGTCATAGAAGGTGACTTTGGAGCAAGAATGGTGGGTGACATTAGCGGCTTAGACACAGCATTAGAATTCGAGGATGGTCGTCCCCCACTGGTATGAGGTCGTACTGGACCAGGCGAGGGAGGGGAGAGCATCCCTTCGGGCATCGGAGGAGGTGAAAGCGTCATGCTGGGCGTCTCGGTCAGGTAATGCGATTGAGGCCTCTCCTTGTCCTTCTTCGATCCTTTGGAAAACAGCTTTAGACCTGCCGGAAGCGTTGAAACAGGACGGTAGAAAGATGAAGCACTTGATGTATGCGGCCGTCCTCCTACGTCAAGAGACGGCCTTGGACCAAGCTTGATTTTTGGCTTTCCATTTGAGCCGTACGAAGAATAGCTTTGAAGGTCAGGTCTTGTTGATTGGGAGGATTTTCGCGGTTCCGTAACAGATCTAGTGCGCGAGCGAGATCGAATGTCGGAAGGTTGGGGGTCTCTAGGTGGTGGGGTTTCTGCGTTTGTGACCATTGACTGGTGACCCGTAGAAGGAGGTAGACCCTGCGGAAGTTCGGGCGGTGGACAAGACGGTGGTAGTGAAGGTGGTCCCCCAGCGACCGAGGGTGTTTTGGCGGTAGGAGGGCGTTCTTCAGGGACCGTAGATTGCCTCTTAGCTCGTTGGTCCTCCTCAGCGTCCTCAGCGATCTCCATCAGGCGTCGTCTTCGTAGAGAACTTGTAGATGAGGAGGTAGATCCTGATGCAGTATGTAGAGAGCAGGCGGAGGAAAGGGTAGTGTCTCGGAGCTCTTTCGGGGTGGTTATTGGGAAGACAGTGTCATGAGGCGAGAATCGTTCGGTAACTGCATTAAAATGGACCGCCACGCGTGCTGAAAAGAAGTCAATTTTCATCTGATAAATGATCTCTCGTCTGGTAAAGATTCACCTTGCACCAATCTCGAGCATTCTTCCGGCACATATTTAATAATAACATTCCTTCTCCTGTACCGCAGAAATCCGAATAGCGGCGCCGCAGGTTCTTCGTACTGAGAAATTGAGTTTCGAATCTCCACGATGCCTCCATTACCTCGTCCTAGCAGCTCCACCTGGTCCCGAGCGACATATTTGAGGAGGAACCTGTGATATTGGTTAGTAAAACGAGTCACCATATTCGCACTGCCAGAGAGATCGAAGCTCACCATCCTCCTGGCTCTGCTGCCGCAGTATCATGGGCCTCTTTGATCTTCAGATCATCCAAACCATTCAGCGACATTGCCCTGCGATTCGGGTTGAACGAGGGGGACCGATCAACTCTTTGCGTTTTGGTACCCTAGGGCGTCGCTAATAACTCTGTCTGCGCTTTCAGGGGTAGGCTGATGCCGCAACATTATACGGCCAGAGCAGCTCCTCTGCCGCCAGCAGGTTCGGGTCGTCCAGTATCCAAGATGATATGCACTGTGGGATTGCGACAGGCACTTCGAGGCGTGGTTAGAGAGGTGGGTCGGTGTAGAAGAATCCAAATTTTCTGCTGCTACTCCTGGGGATGTCGAACACCAACGGCTAGCACCGACCGAAACTGGACGAAGCAATTAGTTAATTAACCGATGCACGGCTCCGGTGTTGGCGTCAACGAGGCTTCGTGACAGCGCGAAAGGATATTGGCAATGAATTGTGTGACGGATAAGAATAGATCTAGAGGAAGTTTCGTTCTGTATGACTCTGTTTCAATATATTATGCAGAGCATTTCTTCGAAGAAGAGGTGCAACACAGCTTTGTTCGGGTGGGCTGGCACTGGCATGTTCCGCTTTGACCTTCTCCCGCGTCGATTCCTTCCCGCACAGATCGCTCGCTCGGTTTCCCAGGTCAATTAAAGGGGACGAGTCAAAACCAGCCAATCAAACGGCCCAGGGCGGGATTTTTTGCATCGAACGTTATCCAGGGCCTTGCAAGCCGGTAGTGATTGGTCCTGGGCAGTTGGGGTGGGCATTAGGAGTGTCGTCGCAACTCTGGAACGTTCACAATGAAGTGCAAGCGTGGATCCAAAAGCAACTATGATCTAGGATTTGCATATCGAGAGATTGCACATGTGGGGAAGCCAGCTGGTGCAAGTCTCCAATGTGATATGACAGTATCTATCACCATGATTGTTGATAGATAAAGAGGGTACCTTCCTCTGTCATTTTACTTCTGCTTGTGAGAGGTCACTAACTGATTAAGTGTTACATTTCTGTGGCTCGACACAGCTGAAAGAATATTCGTAGATGTTGTGTCCACCAACAATGCCAACAACCTAGACGTATTCTCAAATTCATATGATATTCTTAATATGATGCCTTGAATTCATCACTCACATCTTCTCTTCCGCGTTTTTGCAACGAACCTCCAGCAGATCCGGATTCTGGCAATGGAATTGGCTTTTCAAATCTCATAATTCCTTCAACAACTCTGGAGTGAAACATATCATATAACTTCTAATTGCCTCGTCTCATCTCCTGCTATATGTCGAGCGTTAATGCTGGATCACCCTGCAGACTCCACCCACCTTCAACTCCAGGGCACTTGATCTGGCATGTACCTTGAACATCCCAAGAATCTCCAGAAGCTAGGGCATTTGTCGACAACGGTTCCCTCTTCACCAGGCTTAGTTTCCATGGATGCAATTTCCTCACAGCCACAAGATGTACTTGGGAGGGCCTATAGAAAGGCCATCATACGGCCTCGGCGAATCATAATCACGTCACCTTAGAAATAAACTCTCTCTAGTCGTTTCATTTTTCTAGGTTTTCTAGTGCAATTGGCTCAACAGGCCGATCCTTGAACCTACTTGCCTCGGCGGAGCACTTGCCATTCCGATGGTAGCGGAAGGTTTTGACTTTGCAATTTGAATCTTTGAGCGACCTCTGGTACTGCCCGGTTTTCCTTTGAGATGGATTTGGGCCTTGCTTAGCTGGGACTTTGGATTTTCGTCTGCTCCGAGGCAAATGTCTGCTCAGGCCCAGCAGCATCCTTTTAGATTTCTCTCATCTGGGTCCATACGATGTCTCGTGTACGCACAGGAACTATCCACCGATCCCGAGAGGACTTCCTGCTGCTTGTGCATGAGCATCGACTGAACATGGCTCAAATCCCATAGCCTCAGCCGCGTTCGCGAGTGCAAGTCAGTTATCGACACCAATCTTGACGACAATAACATCCAAATTTGCATCATGACCAGTTCCAACTTTATGGGAAACTTGTGTTAATATTCCTGGGAGTGAGAATTGGCTTTTTGTTCCGCTGCCTCCAAGGAATTATAAAAATCATCCCTGACGGCCTTGTAACTCTTCTTAGTCTCCTTGTTCAATCCTGAGCTGGCTTCTCGGAGGCGAATTTGTAAGTCGTTGATGGACCCAGACTGATCTAGGATCGCGGAACGCGCATTGGGGTTTCCAGTATGCGACAGGCTCCTTTTCGAGTACCTTTGGCTCCGCTATGGCCTTTGGTCGTCTTGGGTGGGATGGGCTTCTCAGCATGGGCATTGTAGAGACAACAATCCTCAAAGAGTCCTTCTCCAGCGCAGGTACATTTGATACACTTGTGGACATGCTCCAGGTGAGGAATAACGATAGGTTGCAGGTTTGCCATGACTAAGATATCAAGCAGATCCAGGACTCTGGCCAGAGTTAACAGGTAACATAGTTACGGGGAATGGTGCCCACAAACCACTTCTGCAAAACATACCTGAATCATTTCCACCAAATTGATAAAATAAGTCTCAAGGAACATTACACGGTGAAGATTGCGCGTGAGTAACAACATCGAAGAGTTGATGTTTATGTGTGATTCCCAGCATCCTTATCCACACGTGCACACTAGCAAGGGTCGCTAGCTCCATCCAGTGCCCGAAAAAGTTCATGCAACCTCGAGCTTTAGGAGGAGAACAGCAACGATTCAATTAACCAACGCACGTTCAAACACCAACCCTTCCTCCTCACCTTAGTATCTAGAGATCTGCCAAGATGGTTGAATTAGTAGAAGTTGAGGATGAGTCCTTCGAGACAAAGCAAGCTGGGCCCGAGGAGAACGACGATGATTACTACACTGATACCGGTTTGTCCGACAGCTCATAAGCTATGATCACCAGTCCTAATATCATATTCAGACTCAGAGATTTCTACCGACGATGAAGATAATGTCCCTGAGGAGGAAACGATTGCGGAACGAATACTTGCGCTTCGAGACATAATCCCCCCTACCACCCGGTCATATATCTCCAACAAAGTCGAGACTACTGCAGGCTGGATCAAATCAGGACTCTTGTTCGGTGGCAAGACGCTGTGGGTTGTAAGCACGAGTGCGCTACTCTTGGGTGTTCCGTGGGCATTGGCCTTTGCGGAGGAACAGCAGATGGTCGAGATGGAGAAGGAGATGAAAATGAGAGATATGGGTGGAGAGGTATGCGCATCCATATTACTTGATGGGATATCACTGCTTTGAACACATCACTAACGTTTCCATTAGCTTCTCAACCCAGGAACGACCGCTGGTGCATTGAACGCCCAACTCTCTGCGCAACAAGGAAAGCCAGCTTTGTAATGATTGAAACGAGGGTGAGGGTTGTAAGCAGTAGGAATCTGGGAAAGAAGACGAATGAGTGTGTTGTATATCTGAGTGTTGTACGGCTGCATAATGAGGGAGGCTCTGCGGTCACAGGCCTATGTTGTAATTCTAGATCTCATCTCATAAAGAACATAAAATGTTCTACAATTTCCACCAGCTCTTTTTGTGCTCCAATTGACTTGATATTTTTGCACAGAATCAGAACCCCCTTTTCATGAACTCAAGTAAGTCTGGCGCCGTTGTCCGATAAAATTTTGCCATGTTTCACACGGAGGCATCCGTTTTCAGCCATGGCATGCAAGGCTACCTTGTTTCTCGTGATTTCTTCGAACCTCAGAAAACATCTTCAACAACAGCTCCCTCAGAACGTCACTACCATCCTCTAAATCGCTCTTTTAAGATGTGAATCATTCAAGATGCAATCTCTATTCTCCAAGCGCGTGTCTCTCCTTCCGAGGAGTTTGAGGAATGACAAGCGTGAACGACGGCGTCAGACAACCTAGTATGTCCAACGCTTTCTTTAATCCAGCCCTTTCACTTCATCAGACGAATTCAAATACTCGAAAATCGTTCTCAATTTCTCATCGGATTCGCCTTCGAGAAATTGAGTGCTACCCCTGACTCTTGGGAAAGTTGCTGATTTGAACCTCACAGCCCCCTGGCAAATTCAAGCCGGAAGAAGGATAGAAGGTCAGGAATTATTTCTTAGATCTCACAATAGTGGTTGTGTATTTGAATTCGTGCTAATATATTGTAGATGGCCCCTTGTCCTGAGATTCTGGAAAGGCTCGATCCATTCCGGTATGAAAACTCCAGGCTCTCGAAGCTGCTCAATAATTCCTGACAAACCATAGCAATCCTCTTTCCAGTCACCATGCATTCTCTCTTGGCAGCGTTCATTGTTTACGTGAATCAGCATATAAATAGCGATTTCAATCTCCCAAGCAGCATCGTGAGTTTGAAGGATCCAACATCTACGCAGTGCCATGTCCCACTGACAATATCAAGATCCCATCCCTGTCCATCGTCGTGGGTTTGATGCTCGTTTTCCGGAACCAAACAGCTTATTCGAGATTTTGGAATGGTCGATGTCATTTAAATACAGTGACGACGGCTGTTCGGTGCCTTTCGCGTCAGATTCTGGTGCTTGTGCCAGCACCAACCTTCTCTGGCCTCTCTTCCATGATGTCGTCAGACTCTTTCCTTCCCAATACTTCCAAACTCTCTAGAGAATCAACGAATGGCGACAAGTTGTGGATCTCGGGAGAGAATGTTCTATCACCCTCAGACCAAGCGAAGACGATTGAGACCGTTAAGATCTTGATCGCAATGTTATACACCATCAAGAATCACTTAAGAGCTGAGTGGGGAGTAGCACTCAGCCCAGGGACCAGCCTTACTGCCGATGGTCAAGAAGCGAATACGGACGAGTATAAAGATTTGTTGCCTCCTGGGCTAAAGGGCTATGAGCACCGAGGACTTGGTCTAACGCTGGAATTGGCATGTTTTGTGGAAAAGTACATTCAAATGGGAGTGAAGAAGTATGAGAATTTTCTCTCCTCTCAAATAAATGCTGATGTGATTCTAGGAAATGGTTTCATAATGCGGCTTCAGGAACAATGCTTTCCCATCTGGATGGTCTTACTGCAGCCTATGGAAGCATGGAAGTCATACGATTGGTGCCAATTCCTGTTGCTCATCTGCAAGTCTCAACCTCGTTTCCTCATCTCCAAGTCTAACGGGACACTGTGTAGCATTCATCACAAACAGACGCTAGCACTTTTTTGCGGTATTCTTCCTTTTGCTATGGCTTCTGAGATGGACTGGTGGGCTGTGCCGCTCGTGGCATTTGTCTCTTTTACTTTGTAAGTAATAGTGTTTCTCCTACCAGCATACGTTGCTGATTTTGAAAAGATATGGCATCGAAGGGATAGCAGCAACTTATGAAGACCCCTTTGGAGTGGCCAAAATTGATATAAATATGGACGACATTGTCGAAGATACTCGCCGAGAAGTTGAAGTTCTACTAACTGCGTGGGAAACTCAAGGACCAGGCAACGGAGGTATATTCCGGCCTCGAGCTGGCGACCACACGATGTCGCCAAGATCAGACAATAGCAGTGATTATGAAATTGGTACAATGGGTAGCAGCGAGGAGACTGTGGCAAGGAACCGGGTACGGTTTGTGGTCAATGAATTGAGTGGAGATAAATACAAAGATGACGATACGACGGAGGTGAGAGGGTTGCGGCCTTCGAGGCTTGGAAGTAGTGCTGTTAGTCCTAGTACGCGAGAGGAGACAGCAAGCAATGGGAGCGAATACTTTGATGTAGCATAGACATTGGAGCTAGAACAAATGCCAAGATTGCCACAAGACTAGACTAGGGAAATTGCATGATCAAACTTAGAGATTTCCAGTGGACATAAAAAGCGCAACTATAGCCCGTGACCATAGCTACTGCTGAACACTCAATTATTATCTTAAACGGACAGCTTTTAATCACTTTAGAGCTTCTTTAAGTCTCTGAAGGCTACTTCTTGATGGACGAGAGCCCATCAAAAGTGTTGGAAATGAAGCCGTTGAGATGTGTCAGTGATCTTGATACAGTTAATACAGATGTGTGTCGAGCACGAGGAGAATTGCCTGCAAGCCTTCTAGCTCGAAACGTAACCACGACTTATCTCCAATAACTTAACACTTCAAAATTATATACCTTCTTTCCAAGCCCCCATTTGATCACTTGCTATCAGCACTGTCAGGAAGGTGAAAGTCGTGCAATTCATTTTTCAAACATGTTCCACGTGCTCACGCGATTCGCGCCTCCACAACTTCTTTCGATTTCAAATGGACCTCGCGACCACCGATCACCGGCCTCCGACAGCCACCCTGACTACTGACATTCTGCAAACCAGGTGCCTGCTAGACTTCCTCACCTAGCACTCTTACTTTCGCGCACTTGCTTCGCATATCCAGAGCAACGTAGTGCTTACTCCGTGAAGCAATTCCTCACACCGTACCCCGCGCCAGAAACCGCTCGAGGCGACGCGTCACTTCCGCCATTGAGTCGGTCAGCCAGCATCCGTCAGAATACCATGCCATAAAGCTCTGCCGAAATGCCTTCCAACTATGAGCGCAAGGCGCGACGTAGTAAGCGACAAACACGCCTGACCTTCGATCCCATAGATCGGAGTTCATCACCAGCAAACATGTCTCCCACCAAAGTTCGGTACGAAATCCCGGGCAAGAAGCAACGTCCCACTCCCGTCTCAAGCTTCACAGGGTTGGTGAATGATTCTGAAAGTGAGGATGTGTTGTCGTCCGCCATGAATAATGGATTGTATAATGGCAGTCCTGCCGTGGCGAAAGAGAACCAAAAGCTGCCTTTCAAGCCTTTGCCGACGCCTACGAAGTCTTCTCAAAAGCCGACACAGGTGGACTCTTCGTTTGGTATGTTCACCTTTAATTTATCTTCAAAATCATACGATCATTTAAGTTATCTGCTATTCTATGTTGACTTTTGAGACTATTTGTAGCTAACAAATTCTGCCAGATGAACTCGAAAAATCGGAAGGCGAACCCGAGAGCACCTCGCGCCAGACTCGAAGCTCATTCATACAAAGTGTAGACAAGGGCAAGAAGAAACACCGCAGACGTGTCATGGGGCTTGACGGCACATACAGCTCCTCTGATGGTTCAGCACCAGAAGACGATGGCTATACACCCTCAAAGAAGAAGGCCAAGAAGACACCAGTCAAAAAGACGCCTACAAAAGCTAGAGCCATCGTCATTGATAGTGATAGGGATTCTACTTTGCCTTCTCGCTCCAGAAGGTCATCTGCAAAGAAACAAAAGTCTGTCACCTCATCGGACAGTGAAGATGATATTGTCCACTCCAATTCGAGATCCTCTCAACTGCGAAAAACTTCTTCAAGGAATGCGAACACCTTCCAAGGCTCGCCTGCAATTACAAGCTCTCGGGGCAGAGGTAAGAAGCCCGTGGTTATCGAGGAATCAGATAGTGACGAGGACGATGTGGTATTTTCTTCACAGGCGAACCGCCGTCAACCCCAGATTATTGAAAGTGAAGAAGACGATATTCTACCACCTTCACCAAGAAAGCGTGTCCCGAGAGTAACCACCGAAATTGAGGAGGATGAATCTCAACCTATTGTCTCACCTTTGAAGCGCTCACGAAAGCCAATTGAGTCCGATGATTCTGACATTGTCTCCTCTCCGATGAAACGTCGACGCAATTCCCAGCGTGAGGTGGAGCTTTCAAGTGGCAGTGATTTCCCATCTCCAAGTAAGATGGCTGCATCCTCGAACAGAAGCTCTACAAGCAAGACTCCTCCTCGTTTCACTAGACAGCAGAAAACTGCTCGAAAACATCGAACCGAAAAGCAAAAGAAGATGGAGTTACTTAAACGCCGACGAGCGGGCGAGAACATTGAACAAGTCACGGATTCAGAGTCGGACTCGGATGAAGGAGATGAAAATGAGGAACTCCAAAAGCTCTCTGAGTTTGAGGATGAGGAACCCAGCCCAGAGAGTACCCGGAAGCCCGCAAAATTCAAGGCTCGAAAGCAAAACTCTGATGGTGAGGGTGACTCGGATGATTTTGTTATTGAAGATGAAGATGGCCCTCTCGGCATTCCTACCGAGCACCTCGCTCAAATTCCACTAGAGTTCACCGCTGCGGCACATAAGCCAATAAAGGAACATTTCAGAGATGTGGTTGAATGGATGGTACACAACAAAGTTAACCCTGGCTTTGAATGGAAGGATCCAGTGTACGAGACCGCATTCCGAAAGGTCGGCGAAGAAGCTGGTGGCTTTGCTGACAGCAAATTCGTCTCCACTCAATGGACTGCTGAGTTTACCAAGGCCATTTACGCACGACCCAACATTCTCATTAGAGATTTAGAGCCTGGTGAGGCAATTAATGTGCTTGGAGAGGCGAAATGTGAAGCGTGTAATCACAGAAAACACATGCCGACCTTCTCTATTCAACTTAAAGGCAAGGCATACAACAAGATTACGCTAGAGGACATCGAGTCCGACAGTGACGAGGACTCAGATGAGGAATCCGATTCCGAGGATTCGAGTAAAGTCAGCCGGGACGAAAAAGGACAAACATTGCTGAGTGAAGATAAGCAATGGTTCGCTGGAAGGTAAGATTCCTCCCTCCTCCTCCTCCTCACCTCACATACTCACACACCCAAGTGTATGCAAGCAAAATGCCGAGAACGCTCACACCCTGATCCACTGGAAATGGCACCTTAACGACTGGGTTGTCAGCCACCTAGAGATGGAAGGCGAATGTGAACCCAAGAAGCTGGCCGAGCGCGATAAGATGAATAGTAAGAGACGGCACAAGTACGCTAATGCAATTGTTGATCGGTGGCAAGCTGAAGGCGTTATCAAGGGGTTGTATAAGGATTTCAAGACCGCCAAGGACACAGCGCGTGAGTTGCAGCCGCAGAAGCGTGGTGGTTGGAAGTGAACGATGAGATACATGAGCATGGAGATGAAGAGATCCCAAGATTGGCCTACCTGGTGGCTCATCGGACCGATCATGTATATGTGTGTTGGACTATCTGTTGACTACGATTTCTTTCTCTCTTCAATACCCGATGCAGCTCATCTTCGCATTCATGATATGGAGGTCATACCGAGATCATGGATACGGAGCTGCTCATGTTTGTTGGACTACTCTTTCTTTCTTCTCTCAATACCCCGATGCAGCTGATCTTTGCATTCACGCGATGGATGGCACCGAGATCATAGGATGGAGCTGCTCATGTTTGTTGGGACTACGATTTCTTTCCTTTCTTTGATACCATGCAGCGAGATTCATCTCCATATAAGGATGATAAGGAATGCAAAGCTGCTCATGAATAATGAGAGATGGCGTGATGAGAGGGGAGATTCATAGTGGAATAATAAACAAATGCTTCAAATTTGTCTAAATCATGCCTTAAGGTGACAGGAAGTAAGTGTTGAATGTAGGTTTGGTTTGTGTTTGCGTGTGGAATGGAATTTGGAAGGGATTGTTTGTGCTGAGGCTGTGGAGAGCGGGGATGGGAAGGGAAGGGAAGGGGTGATGGTTGCTTTACTTCTTTGTGAGTGGATGGGCTGGGATCTTTTGGTTAGATTTGTGGGAGGTGAGTAGCTAGACGGTGCGTACTTGGTTGCTTTTGAGAACCTGATTGTGATCCATGACCTCTGATCCCACCTGAAATTCAAGGGTCATTTGCAACACACTTGATATGTATATGTATAGAGGATATCCTCGATGAGGCCTCAGTTTATTGGTTTACTTGACCAAATTTAATGAGTGTGCGGTACTGCGTCGCACTAGAGGATAAGAGCTGCCTGTGCAGATAATTGATATTCGGAATTGAAGCTAGGCATTCGCCTTTATTTTTATTTTTATTTTTATAGGAAACTCATCCTTAGAATAAGGAAGTTGAGATAGTGAAATGGGGTTAAAGAGGTTTGGTCTTAATGTGCTGAATATCTGGTGATTGTTACCAAGCTCTTATTATAGTAAGGTAAATAGTGTTTGTCCAAATTTCCCTTTAACTTATGTCATTTTTGTTGTAAATACACTCAATGTACATGCCTCTTACCAGTCATTAACTACCTTTAACTCTCTTTCATTGCACATCTGCGTCTTGTGAGGTACTTCTAGGCAGCCAAAAACAGCTCTTTATTTAATTTAAAAAAAAAAAAAAAATTTCATTGCACATTTACCTTTAAACGGGAGAATTTTTCTTTTACAATGAGGTTATGAAGGCTTCCGGCTTTGTTCTGAAAGTGGGAAAAGAGCTTGAGAGGGATGTTGTGGTAGATGCTGGGATGCACAGCTACAGAGATGTCAAAGTTTTAGATTTGATAATGAAGTAGAAATATGAACAAAGGTGGTGATACAAAATATTCTGCAGCCTTGCTCGTTTCTGTGTGGACAGATCAACTAAAGAAGTATGATTGGGCACATCCGATGCAGAACATCTGTATTAAATTAATTTGAAGCCGAGGAACTTCCAGTGAAAGTCTCTTGATACTTGGCACAGCCACAGCAAGTCCTTTCGTGAGCTACTGCAGTAACTTTAATTGGCTTTTAATTGGCTCTTAATTAGCTCTCAAAAGGGAAAATCCCAATTAAATGGATCAGGGGTCAGAAAGTTTCAAGCAAGGAAAGTCTGTCTGATGCAGGCGAGGGCGCCGCCTCGTCACGCCAGTTTTGAGTTTTCGAGCCTAGGGAGCGGGATGATCATTGCCGGAGTGGGGATGCGGCAACACGTTCTCGATCGCATTCTATTTTGATGACGGAATTGACTGCGTGGGTTGTGTGGCCCGGGTGAGATTGATCATTGAGCTTGCTTGGGAAAAAAAAGATGATAGGCAGGTAAGGGGTTAACGAGTGACGGGTAGCTGCCAGCAAACGGCTGTCATGTTCATGTCGCTACGTTGGCATTATTGCTTGGATGAGAAGGGCGCAAAGTGTTGGATGTCGGTAGCCGGGAGAAGGGAGAGCTCTGACTGGAGAAAGCCGAAAGCGCTACTTGGTTTAGAGTAAAGTACTGTGGGTAATGGTATGATGCTGAATCGGAGAATTTTGCGGGGGGGAAGATCAGGTGCAGGGATAGCCTTACCTTACGTCAGAGTCTCAAGATGCCCATCTCACAATTCCCATCCAGGGAAAGCGCACTTCAGCTCCGCGCCGCTCAGCTTTCCTTCCTAGCGCATCATGTATTGAGGAAAATTTGCACTTGAAGCTACAAGTACAGTACTCCATACTTTGAAGTCATGACGTGCATACTTATCCTTCATACCTGTATCCACTCTCGTGACCTGAGTAGCTTGTCTTGGTTAGCTCTGGAGAAAGAAGGGAGCTAAGCTTCTTTAGGGATATGATTTACTCAGGGGTACTTAGAGGACTTTTCCGGTTAAGTTTGCTTGTGGGAACAACATCCATCCACGCCAGAAAGAGTGATGAACTGCCTGTATCTGATGAAAAGTGACATCCTACTCGTCCAATGGCTGGCTGTTGTGTCCATTAAAACTGGGGCAGAGCGGATGATTCGGATTGCCTTACTTGATACATCTTAATTTACCTACCACCAACCACAGACACTGACCCTAAAGACACAAGTGAATCTCCACGTCGAGGGGAGTAGCTCCCTTCTCCCCCCTTCGCTAGTGTTCGAGTGACGTCAAGCAAAGCTACAGCTTCACGCTTCACGCTTCACGCTTCACGCTTCACGCTTCGCGCGTCGCCCCTTCCCCAAGGTCAGGTCCAAGTTTAAGGTCCAAAGCCAAGGTTGACCTCATTGCCTACCAAGCTTGCCTTGGTCCTAGGAGAGCAATCAAAAACAACTTTCCTTCCCTGCCCCCGCTTCGCTTTTTTCTCTCTTTCATACCACAAACCACTCCAGAATCTCCCTCCATCCTCCCCCACCACAATTGCATCGCATCTACACTTGCATTTGTATTTTCAACAGAGATACTGTAAACAGACCAGCTCCTTCCGCGAGCGCAGTTCCATTCCATTTTCTTTCAGTGATACCCAGGCTTCGGCACGTCATTCGTCATCATGTCGTCTCAAGTCAACAGACCGACCAACGTCAAGGTCAAGGAGGAGGATGTTAACCGCAAGCTCCAGCTCTATGGCATCTTTGCTGCCTTCCAGGCCGGCAAAGTCCCCTCCGTAAGTCACAACGCGTGACCGAAAGCTGTCCAACCGCTAACGCGTGACAGAACGAGCAAATTGATATCGCTCTCAACAGCTTCTTGAAGTCTCAGGCTCTGGCCAGCCCGTCCCAAAAGCTCTCGGCTGAAGGTCGTGCTTTGGTCGCCGATTTCCGTGATGGTGAGTAGATTCCCCCGAGACAATGCTCAATAATGCCAGAGCATGTCTTCTCCTTCTGGAGCCCTGTATAAAATGCTCCCAAATAACAATATACCGAGCAATGCTGACGTCTCCAACCCAGTCGTCGAACAGGCCAAATACCTCCTCCTTACAAAGAACGAGGGCAATCTTCTCCAAGATTTCATCTGGGAGTCGCAAAAGATCACCGGTGCCGACGCATCTCTTCCCAATGCTCCAGTTGACAAGGACACCGCCAAGCAACACGGCAACCAGGCATTGGAGGGTCTTCGTACGCTCGGCACGCTCATCATCACCAATGGCCAATTCAGAAAGCTTTGTAAGTTCCCTTGCTCAAAAACACAAAGATTCACTCTAACATGTAACAGTGAACGATGCCACCATCCTCATCCGTGACATTGCAGGCGACGCAGCCCAAAAGGCAGCATCAAAGGTCAACCCATCGGACGAAGCTCTGAGTCAAATCGACAAGCCTGCTGCCGACAACACCTGGCATGATGCTCCTGATCTGTCAGCTGGAAACATCAAGCAACAGATCAAGTCTACATACAATAAGAATGCCCCGGTCAACACGAACGACCTACAAGACGCTGCTGGAGATGCTACCCAACGTGCACACCCAGATGGTTCTCGTGATCCTCAAGACGCTGCAGGTTTGGCTCAGCGTGACCAGCAGTATGGTGACAACTCTGGCTTGGATGCTCAGGCCGGACTGCAGCAAGGCGCAACTACTTTGAGACAGCGTGCTTCAGAGAACATCCCAGATGACAAGAAGGACAAGGCTCGTGAAACCAGAGATCGCACCAAGAACTACCTAAGCAAGAAGATGCCTCGGGAGCGCCGGGAGCAGACAATCTGGCGTCTTAAGAAGCTCGTCATCGAGATTCAAGGACACCCTGACTATGAGCAAGCCATCAACACTCTCCTCAACTTGGCTGAAACCTACGCTGGTCATGCCACCACGGTTGGCAACCAAGCTACTGGCACCGTCAAGGATGCTCACGGAGATAATTCCCTGCAGCGTGCTGAGGATGACCTGAAGACCCTCATCGAGCGATTCGCCAATGGCACTTCCACCAATGACCTCTTCGATTCCATCAACAAAATCTATGCCGATGCCGATCAAGACCCCGAGTTGAAGTCTTGGTTCAAGCAGATCGATGCCTATATCCGAAAATGCCTCCAACAGCAAGGCTACATCATGGAGGATCGTGCTACCGACGAGTGGAATAAGCTCTATGACCGTGGAAACTTCCTTCTCCGAGACCGTTACCGCAACCACACCGACCGTATCGTCGACGAGGTAAAGTTCCTTGCAGACCAATTCGATGCGGACCCCATGAACAAGCGATTTGGCGAGTCCGTCAACAAGCTCTTCACCGACCTTGGCAATGATGAGAATGGCAAGCCAATATTCAAGCCTCATTTGGTCAAGGACCTTACAGAAGTCATCCTCCCTGCTGCTTTCGAGGGCATCCGCTACGTTCCTATTCCTCGAATTGAGGTTTCTGATCCTCAGCTTGATGCTATTGTCGAGAACTTGGTCATTGAGAGTGATAACCTCATGCCGAACATGCTCGAGATTGCCAACGACAACTACTTCAGATGGGGACGAAAGAGTGTTGCCAACAAGAACCATAACTCCATTGAAGTATCCGTTTCTGGCATTCAGATGGACTTGAGAGATGTTTCATACTATGTCAAGAGAAAGCAAGGCTTCCCAAGCATTACTGATCTTGGTGTCGCTGATATTTACCTTGGTGGATCTGGTTTGAGCTTCAAGATGAGATTGTCTACTGCCGAGAAGGCTGATCGCCAGAACTTCTTCAAGGTTGACAAAGTCAATGTAAGTACCTCATATTCCCTTCATACATCGGAATGTTTTACTGATGCTGATATCTTGTAGGTTGACATCAAGAACTTCAACATCAAGCTCAAGCAGTCCAAGCATAAGCTCTTGTTTGCTCTTGCCAAGCCAATCATGCTTAAGGCTCTCCGCCCGGTCTTCCAGAAGGCTATCGAGAAGGTCATCAAGGATCAAGCCACTCAACTTGATTCCTACGCCTATCAAATCAAGAGAGAGGCTGATCGTGCTCAACAAGAGGCGTTGGAGAATCCAGAGGATGCACAGAACATCTACAGCCGTTATGTCCAAGCTATTCAGAAGCAGGTCTTGCAAGGCAAGCAGAAGGCACAGGCTGCCAAGGATAGAGCAAACCAGGCTAAGGTCAACATGGCTATGACCAAGCAGGACTCAATCTTCCCTAATATTCACCTTCCAGGTGGTATCTCTTCCAAGGCCACCGAGTACAAGGAGCTCGCGTTGAAGGGTAACAACTGGGAGTCCCCAGTCTTCAAGATTGGCTCTGCCGCCCCCACCTCGGACCTCCCACACGCACCTCAAGTCAACCGCAAGGCCCACAACGTAACTGAAGGTGGCGTTCGAGGTCCCCAAAACATTGGCAACACCGACTCCATGACCAACCAACTCAGCAGCCAAGCTGGTAACACATACAACAATTCTGCCTCGTACGGAAATGGACCAACGAACGGTAACGCCTCCTATGGAACCGGTGCCTTCAGCAACCAAGTCGATCAATCCTTCAGCAAGGACGGCATCAACGGCAAGACCAATGGCACCACCCTTGGCCAGAACAACCCCGTCTACTCTGGCAGCGTTTAAGCGCCTCCGAGTGAAGGGTCACAACGGCCTCACAGTCCTTTCTTCGAAAATATTGGGGGATTTGCTTCTTTGATGATACCACTACAGCGAATACATAATTGCATGACTGACAATTAAGGTTGCGTTCCCGTAATACAGAGTGGAGGGGAAGAGGGGATCACTTTTTCATTTGTTTCGTAATGCTTGACGCTTTTCATGACTACCCTGTTTTACTACTCCATTTCAGCGATGCCCTTTTCGTGTACATGGGGATGGTTCGTTCAGTGGTTGGCAAACGAAAGGGGGAAGGAATCAGAATGGGGTGGACAGATTGTCACTTTGACGAAGCCTGTGGATAGTGTTCCGAACGTTCTTTCGATAGCATAGACTAGGTGCAGTAATAAAAGTGCCTTCAGCGAAAATAATTTTCTTAGATGTAACTCGTGAGAACATTGATCATTGGCTTTTCTAGCTACTTTTGTTGCCTGGTCTATCTCGATGGATGCATGCACTCTTCCCAAGCCACATACTGGCGTAGTGTCCTTTATCATCTATGGTTTGATATACGGTAGATCATATCATTGCCTGTTTCCCATTCTAGATGTTCTGAAGCAATGAGCTAATATATGGTTACCTTTCCCTTATCTAGACTCTAGCTTTTCGTGTAGATGTATACGCCAACGCTAAGATTGAGACCTCCCTCGCAATGATATGGTTGAAATATATATAGCTGGACTGGTAAGCTAAGTGATGGTGTAAGGTTGGGTAAGAAGATGGTATAGTGTAAGGTTTATTGAATGAGAGGGAGGTGCGGGATGGAATGGAATGGAATTGGAGATGGAGCGGGGATGGAGGGGTTTTGAAGGGTTTGAGGAGATTGAGGAATTGGGATGGGTTATGGGGAGAGGAGGGGATGGGAAAGGTTTGGTGGTTGTCTAGAATGGTGGCAAGTAGTATAGTTTACTATGACGGAGCAGATGTATTTAGTGTTTATTCAAATGGGATGGTGTGCCGCATAAGTGAATTTTGTTTAATAAGGGAGGGGAAAGAGGTGAGGAGTGTTGGATGGTCTGGGGTTGGGGCGGCGCTGTAGATTTGTGAGATGTGGAAGGGAGAGAAAGAAGTAGGGGGATGGCGGGTTTACGAAGGGAGAGAGAAGGATTGCGGCTGCGGCTGCGGCTGCGGCTGCGGCTTTAGCTTGAATACAGTGGTGGCGAGGGCGTGGGATCTTTTTGATGCTTTACAAGATGAATATGTATTCGAATTCTGGGCTTCTAAGATGATGGTTTGTTCGAGTTGAGAACGCACTCGGGAAGATGCATATTGACAGAAGAAAGGAAGAACGCATTTTGTACAAAGCTTCTATTCCGCTCCACGTCTTCTAAGGTACAAGTAAGAAGACACAGCTCGAAGAGAGGAGAAGGTGTGTTATGTTATGCGCCGATAATCTACAAAAGGGGGACGTTTTGTTTGTTTGCAAATCGCAGCGAAGAGCCAAAAAAAATTGAGAGCGGAACTCCGATTTCCATGCCCAGTCCTACATGTGTTCGTAAAGCCAAGTATACAAGAAGGCTGGCCCTCCCACTCAATCAATACACTCCATCTCCATCTAATTATCTTCCAGCTCCGATTTTGGTGGCGGTTTTACTTGATGATTCGGGTAACCAGGCCGGTAGCGACGGTTCGTCCTCCTTCTCGGATGTTGAAGCGTTGTCCGACGTCCAGAGCAACAGGGTGTCCAATCTCGCATCTCATCTCTACGTTGTCACCAGGCATGACCATCTTCGACTGCTTGTCTTCCGTTCCGTCGGGCCAGAAAAGCGCAGCTGCCTCATCAGCTGTTCGGATGAAGATCTGCGGTCGGTAGTTCTCCTGGAACCCCGTGTGTCGGCCTCCTTCCTCCTTTGTGAGGACGTACATCGAGGCCAAGAACTCCGTGTGTGGCTTGGTGGTACCTGGGGCAACGATAACCATTCCGCGCTTTACATCCTCGCGCTTCACGCCTCGGAGCAGGAGCCCGGAGTTGTCGCCTGCTCTCGACTCGTCGCAGGACTTCTTGAAGGTCTCGATGTCGGTGACCTTGGTCTTGATCGGTTGCTCGTTCTTTCCAACTAGCTCGACTTCAGAGTCTCTCTTCAATACCCCACGCTCGACTCGTCCGGATGCGACGGTTCCACGTCCTGGAATGGAGAAGACGTCTTCGACGGACATGAGGAAAGGCTTGTCGAGGTCGCGTTGCGGGGTGGGGATCCAGGTATCAACGGCATTCAGCAGCTCATCAATCTTCGACTCTCCAAGCTCTGGTCTTCGGCCTTCGAGCGCACACAGAGCAGAACCCAAGATAATTGGCGTATCATCGCCCTCGAATCCGTAGGTCGTGAGCAATTCTCGCATTTCCATCTCGACCAGTTCCAACATCTCGGGGTCCTCGAGGGCATCGACCTTGTTCACGAAGACCACGATCTTTTGGACACCGACTTGGCGCGCGAGCAGGAGATGCTCTCTCGTCTGGGGCATTTGTCCGTCTGAAGCTGCCACGACAATGATGGCTCCGTCCATGCTCGCGGCACCGGTAATCATGTTCTTGATGTAATCGGCGTGGCCGGGACAGTCGACGTGGGAGTAATGCCGGGCATCGGTCGAGTACTCGATGTGCGCTGTGGAAATCGTGATACCACGCTTCCGCTCTTCAGGTGCTTTATCAATCGCGCCATATTCGAGGAAGCTTGCCAATCCCTTCTCTGCCTGTCTTTTCGTGATGGCGGCCGTCAATGTGGTCTGAGAATTCTGTTAGCTCTTGCCTCCCGTGCATTTCTCAAGTTCCCTGTACCTTTCCGTGATCGACATGGCCAATTGTACCTAAAACCGTCAGCAAAAGCTCAATGATCATATGTAGATATTTACATACCGATATTAACATGCGGCTTCGTCCGCTCGAAGACAGCAGCATATGTGCGCGCGCCATTTAGCAACGAAGCTCCGTTTCGACTCCGCAGGTGCTGCAAAGGGCTGACGGAATTGCCTTGATGCAGAGCAGACCTGGCTGTCCGCAGGAAGGGAGCAACGGATCGCACAAAGACCGGCATCTTGAATGTACAATAGGGTAGGAAAAGAGGGGAGATGGGAAAATGGATGATGCTGTTGTGCCACTGAGTTTGAGCTCGCCCGATATTTTTCTTAGCGTGGATTTTGAGCCGGGGCTCCTTGGGGATAGAAAAGCGGCACCGTTTTCGATATCCCGGATGAACTTGAGCAATTGAATGAACCTTTGGTCAAAACAAATTTTCGAAAGGGATGAAAGATCGAATTGAAGTCTTGATCTATAATAAGAATAAGAAACATCAAGGATATTGGTGTTCAAGGTATATTACTTGGTTCTGGACTATAGAAACTTAATGCCGCTTTTGCTAATGCTCAGACAGGGATTGTACCTGCACGTGATTAGCCCCCTATTGCGGAAAGGAGACGAAATGCTACCAAGTCCAACGGGATATTCAACTGTTTCCTTAGCTAATCTTCCTTCGGGTTCTCTTATAATCAGTGAACTACATTCTATAAGTCTCGAGATGCCTAAATATTCAAGTTTTCCCTTCTCCAACTCTGGTTAATTGCCCGGCGTCGACTATGCGCAGAAAAAAGTAGAACGTCATTTCGTATCTAAGGCTACCTCTAAAATGTTATTCTTTTGCGTTAACAAGAAGCAGTAGTTATAGTGGAAGCTTTGTTGACTCGCTTATTTTTAAGCGAAGTGAAGATATAAACACGTCCCCTAAAAAAATTGCAAAACTCACACGCGACCTCATCCCACAAAAAAAAATAAGCACTATAGTTTCAAGAAGCAAAAGAATCCTTTCGGACCAGAAACTCAGCTTGCGCTTGGTTTGCTGTGGCAGAGCATATCTCCTCATCAAAGCCGTTACCCGATAGGAAACTGTGAGGATGGATCCTGCATCCATGATTTGAGGTTGAAGCCTTGTTCGATACAGGTGATGTCGGTGGGGTCTTGAAGGTAGGAGGTTGGTGTATCGGTGTTGTTTATGCTCCAGGATGCAAAACCAAGACAGACTTCTACGCTGGCTGAGAGCATTGAGAGGTATTTTGATTCCTGGTTCAAGATTCCGAAGGTGCCGGAGAGGACTTCGAGTGTTCCATTCGAGGAGAAGATGTCTATAAATGAAATGATCGGTAGTATTTGTGAAACGAAGGCCATTGAGGTTCGAATATGGTGTGAGAAGTGGTGGGAGCCAATCAGAAGCGTTTGGAGTGATTTTGTTTCGGGAGTAGTATGTTGGAGTGCATAGATGGAGATCCCCTTCGCTGAATTACTTGGTGACGTTGTCCTGGCTTGGGCCAAAAACTTGGCAGTAGTGGTCTGGGACACAGGAAGTGGTAAATTCGAATGTGATAATGAAGCTGGACGACGAGTTGCCTGTGCTCAATGCATCAAGGAAGTTGGATGATATACCATTGCAACTCCCTGTGTTATCACAGCCCATATTGATTGCTGCCTTTGCATTTTCAAGGACGACGGTATCCACTCTTCCAACTATGACGAACGAGAATTTTTAGAAAATACTGGCAGAAATAATTGCGCAGAACGTAAAAGCCCGTATAAACAGTGTTACCCTCGAGCCTAGGCGAATGTTTGTCTATGAAGGGGCGTTAGTTTGAGAGTTGAGTACCTTGGCTAAGGCATGCCGCTGTGTGTGAGCCTCAACGTGAGGATTTTCGAGATCAGAATAGATTGGAGACGTGGTAAAACAACAATGCCAAGGATGGTAAACCCCACTCCAACGATAGCTAGCCAAGATTGCACAGATAGATGTCCACCAACGCATACCGGAGCTCTGGCGGATAACCCTCGATAGTCCGAACAACTGCCGTTACCTATGAGCAGCGCCGAAAGCAATATAAAAAGCAGAGTTGCTCCAACTAAGAACCAGCTCATAGTACCCAGTAAGGTTGTCTTCGTTGTTTGCTGGTCTTGGGCGTGATCCCATGTTGCTGGATGTCCTCTCCAGATGTTGATATCATTCAATTTGAGCTTCGCCATTTGGTGAAATAGGTTGCGGCGGTTCCGGTGGTTTATACAGATCTATAAATTAGTATGCTTGATTGAAAAATAGTTGTGCAGGATTGTTGGTGTGTATTGACATTTGACGTCTGATTGGGATTGGAATGTGAAATCTGGCCGTTTGGCTGGACATTCAACGAGTAATGGAGACCAGAAGACCATCATATTTTTCTGCTCAGAACCGAGCTGCCAAGCGTATGAACTAAAACCTAACAAAAGATCATTAAAGAAGGGGCCAATCATTGAAATCGTTCACAGGTCCATCAAATCGTGCCTTCTCTCTGAGAACAATGACCTTGTGAGTTCTGCGAAATGAGCAAATCCTGCAAGTTAGGAATCCAATCCAAGCCCTGTGTTCCCCACAACTTAATCTTGCTGAGTTCTTCTTGCACCTTCTCCGTAGCAGTGATGCGTTCAACATCGGCGGCCCATTCCCGTTCAGCAGGCATAAACCTACGGCTGTGCCAAGGCCATTCCTCGGCCTTGCAAGTAATCCATTTCCCATCGTCGAGGTCTCCAACCGGATGTGGTGGCACAATTCCTGCTTTGAAGTATCCTTGAATCCAATCATTTGTGCATCTCGAAGCGGCTGCAAGTGAGCAGTGGCCCTCCGAATTCTGTTCAATGAGGCCTGCATCAACAAATCTCTTGGCCATATGAAGGCCAGCGTGTAACGGTGTCTGCGTAACCATCAATTAGCCATATATAGATGCTGGTTGGTTCGTGACAACCGTGATATTTTCCTGGGGCAAGTCGCGAGGAGGAGGTCAATCAAAGACACTTACGACTGGATCTGCGGAATTGCTCAAGAACAGAATAGGGAAGGAGGTCTTGATAGGATCCGGTTTGTCTTTTGCATTATCATCCCAATTCATGGTGAGGCCTTTGTTCTTGATATTGAAACCATCGCAAGTAAGGATGAAGCTCATATAGACATCAGCGAAATACGACATGTTCGACAGTTTCTCGAATTCTGATTCCAGATTTGGGAGGGTTTCGTTGAGCTAATTCTTGGTGTTAGCATTAATTTGAAGATGAAGGAAGGAGAGCGCGTACCGGGTGCTTCTTATCAGAGCACATCACAGCAAGAAGGGCCTCGTCCGCGGGGTACAAGGTCCTCGAGATAGGGATCCCACAGAATGGCTGGCTGTTATAGGAATCAGGGATTCCCGCTAACATCTTTATGAAAGCATCAATGATACCTTCATGTAAATAATTAACGACCATTGCAAGGATAGGAAACAAGACAGTCGGTGAATAGAGGCACAAGAAAGTAAAGGCCCTTAAGTAATCTTTGGTAAATGAAAGTGGCATCCTTGACTGCTCATCAATCCAAGAAAAGGGTTCCTTTTGCAATCTCGTTTCAACGGCTGCAAATCTGTTCTCAATGTCTTTCACTTTGTCACCGTCCCGGTAGAGAGCACAGAATTTGCCTGCCTCGTGACAGTATTTGGCGAAAGAATCAAAGTTCTTATTGGTGTCCCACGAACTCTCTATCCAGAGAGGTCCCACGAAACCATCAGCGTTGACTAGAAATACGAGTCAGCAGGTTTTCCATGGCAATAACTCGAACACTGACCGACTCCATCGAGAATTAGCCGACCCACACGATCAGGAAACATAGAGGCAAATGTTGCACCGAGCATAGTGCCATAGCTGAATCCCCAGAATACAAGTTTTCCTTTCGTATCAGGGGAATACGGTTCATTGAATTTGGTCCCATCTCCAGCAACGTACACTGGCTCTTGCTTGACTTTGATTGGTGTATCCAAGTTAGGCTCCTCATTCAGGGTGCTTGTCCATTCATCCCAAGCATCCACAATGGACAACATATCCCGGGCAACGTTAGGAGTGCTAACATAACTCAAGATACTGCGATCACGATAATCATACAGTTCGTCTTTCGTCTGACAAAGCTTAGCAATGGATCTGATCCGGGTATCAAGTTTCTCCAATGCAACAGAGCTCGAGTTGATAAGGCCAATCTCCCGGCCTGCTTGTTGCCAGAGAAATCTATGATAGGAACCTTGGACATAATCTTCATCATCAGGTGATGTTGCGGTTGAGTTTAGATGACTAGGCGGAAATGAAAAGCAATCTGCACGAGGAGTTGTCGTGAGAATACCTCGAGGGTCGAAACCAATAACATCTTGGTCAGGTGCTCCGAGAAGCGTTTGAATAGCATCCCCAGCGCCGAGACCAAACAAGAAGCCTGAACCACCTGGTCCTCCCGGATTGATCAACAACGGGGATTTTGAGGCTTTTTCGGAACCAGAATGGTTTCCAGGAACAAGAATCAACCCAATATGGACTTTCGGACTGTCTTTTGAGGCAGTGAGTGGACGATTATAGTCCATGGGAACGGTAAGCCGAGCACATTTGTAGAGTGTGAAGCATTTGTGCCATTCCAATTTCTCACTTGGGGTAATCTGAAGAAGTCAGCATCATGGAGCATTTCTTCATGAAGTGGACGAGGGCCAAACTTTGTCGAAATCCTCAAAAGTAAAACCCCCGTCCTTGTTTGTATCGATCATAGTCTCTGATTTTCTGGATTCAAAACGACCGGGAGGAAACGAGAACCACAATAACAAAAGGAGGAAGACAGCTAGGGTCTTCGCGAAGGGGAAACGCCATCGATAGGCTTTAGTAGGTTCGTGAGGCTCGATCTTAAGCCAGACAGGGCTGTTCTTGTCATTGGCCTGATACGTTACTGAATCCATGAGGCAAGCTTTGGAATGTTTCTGCTGTAATTGATTAATGGTGACCCAGCTTCGACGCTGCGCTTCTCAGAAATACTTATATCTTCGAGTTCACGGGGGTTGGAACGGTCGCATTGAGGGGTAGGCGCCCATCAGCTCCAGGCAACAGCAGATCACCAACACATTCTTCATTGGCTCGTTTGTTGCAGTGCAGCCTAAAAGCTGCGCCGTCTGGCTGCTTCCCTTCGACAGTTTGGATAGGAGGCGCAATGAGCCGAGCCACACGGTCTCGAAGAGGTGATAGTCAATATATTTTATGCAGATTTATGCAAGAAAGGAGCTTCGTCCCTTACAGATTCTCATTGGCCAAGCTGGCGGCACCAGCCTTTTCATAAAAAGTCCCGTGGACTAAACCGAGATTGGCCCCGTCCCCGAGCCCCGGACCCTTTCCCCAACTTCCCCCCTGCTGAAACATGAACATGAAAGGCTTTCCCACTCGCAACAATGATAGACACCGCCTCACGGTATATCAAACCATAGCGCGCGCTGGTTCGGCAGTTGATGGCCTGGGGCTTTCCAGCATAAGTCATAGAAGCACATCTTGCTTCTGTCGGCCTCGAGGCAAGGCTGTCCTCATATCATTCTGCTCATATTCAGCCTATATATCTCTCCAGTTCTTCTTTGAATGACTCTCTCTTCTCTATTTCAAGCTTCTGGTTCCATTTCGAGCTGGGAATCCTTTTATCTGACATCAATTGTTAATCTGCAGTAATCCGCTATGGCTTCACAGGCTATTGAACCTATCTACCGAACCCCATTTCCCTCCTCCACGCGCTTCTTCTTTGCCTGTAAACTCTACATCATCAAGTTCGTTGTCAAATGCGTCTTTGGTGTATTCAACTTTCCTGGCATCAAAAACAAAAACCACAACCCCACCTCCACGAAAGTCTATCCAGTGCAACCATCCCTCCGACATCGAATATTCGTGCCGAAATCCCACAAAAGCGGAGATCCTCCTCTCCCCTTATATCTCGATATTCATGGCGGAGGGTTCGTGTTATTTGATGTGAGTATTCTTACCGGGTCATTATTCATCGAACAATTGCTGACCCTCCTAATGTATAGCCCTCGCTCGACGATGAATTCTGTGCCAACTTTTGCAATGAGAATAAAGTTCTAGTTGTCAGCCTCGACTACCCTTTGGCGCCTGCCCACCCATACCCGGAACCTGTCTATGCTCTGATTGATGTTGTGAAGGCTGTCTTGGAGGATGAAAGTCTGCCATTTGACAAGAAGAAAGTCGTCATTGGAGGAGGGAGCGCTGGAGCAAACCTGGCCCTGGCAATCGCACAGGATCCGAGTCTGCAAGGGAAATTTGGCGCCTTGGTGGCATTTTATCCACCTTGTGACTTTACTACGCCTGTCGAGACTGCAATTGCGAACAGGCCTAAACATGCCCCCAAAGATCCGATGGCGGATATGGCTGGGATGTTCGATTGCGCATATTTTGCTGATAATCAGGATCTGAGGGATCCGCAGTTATCTCCTAGGTGGGCTGACCGAGCAAAATTGCCGCCGAAGATATATATCGTTGGCTGTGATTTCGACATGCTTTGCCATGATGCCGAGGCGATGGCTGAGAGCTTCGCAAGCGTGGGTGATGGGGAAAGGACAGGGGCACACGATTGCTGGGAACAGAACGGGGTGAAGTGGGAGAGGTGCCTGGGAGAAGAGCACGGTAAGCTGATTTTTAGGGAGCTATAAAGAAGTCTGTTCGATGCTTACTGAAACAATTAGCCTTCGATTTAAACCCCGGGTTCGGCGAGACGAAGACTAGGAGGATTAAACGACGCAAGGAGTTATATGCGAACGTCGCAGAATTCCTTTTCCGCCATGTATACGTCTGACAGAGATACCTCAAGCCTACAAGATGAAGCTCGTATCTAGACTTTTGCATTCGTATTTGAACGACTACAGAGAGCTAGTGCAAAACTTCTTCTATTTTTGTCGTCAGCAAGCATGTAACTAGGAAGTACGGAATAATTTTGTCTCTCCTTACATTCCCTGATTCCACGTCGCTGAATGTTGGTTCTCCACACCAAGACACATTTCCGTTACTGTCTAGACTCTCACCAGCATTACATTGGCAGTTCAGTGGCCTCACATGTGTGCTTGAACCTCGTCCCACGCCGTGCTCCAGTGGAAATTTGTCTGACTGAAACGTTTTCCTGAGGATTACTTCACATGATGAGTCTCTTGGGAAATGTGACGCTCGCTAGTCCACTCCCGAGCTAGCTTTTCCCACTTCTGGGGGCCGTCAAGTGAGCTTTATAGGTCTCTTCCTCTTCTGAAATGGGTTGAGATCGGCGAGTTAGTTCCTATACACGGTGGTATTTGTCAATGAAAATCTATGGGCAGGGTCAAGCTTGTAAAGAATGTGCAAACTATTGTATTGGATTGCATCGCGAAGGGTGACCTCGGTTTGTGAACGCGGTCTCGAGTGCACTAGTCTTTAAAAAGGCATCTCGGCATTTCAACATTTCAACATTCTGTCGTATTCTGAATGGTCCTTTTGCGATTAAGGCCTCAACTTATGGGTCAATTGCTGGGATGTCTTTGAGAAATATGCCATTAAAAGAACGGCCAAGTCATTGGCAAGTATCAAGACTCCTACCAAGGAATCTTGGTGATTTGAAAATGCCGATTCAAAACGACGTTGCGACCTCGGTTGAGCAGCCAAGATATCTCACACGAGGCTTGACATCCGTGCTGAGGCTCAAAGTGCATCCTCATATCGTGGCCAGCGTCCGCGTCGCTCATATCACTTGGCGTTTGATGAAACATTGGCATTTCTCTGACGCCCTAAACTTCAATACCCAGATCATTCACAGGCTAGGGAATTTAGTTCAATCGGCAGTTCACCGTCAGATATGGAAACTAGCCTTGCCGTGCTGGAGTTATGGACTTTCTCCCCCTGGGCTAGGCTTACTTGAGGCCCCTTGATACTTTCCATATAAAAGTCTTGTCAGTTATGCGTCCTTACATTTTCCTTGCTTGATCTGCAGCTGCGCTCGACTCTTCACTTCATTCAATTCTCATTTGAACGCGAAGCTTGACGCCTCGACCTGGTTCTCTTCTCATAATATTTTAATAACATCTGGTCTTTCCTTCAAAGCATACATATCCTTTTCAGCAGCCCATCAAGAAAAACAAAATCAGCCATGCAATACCAATCCTTCTTCGCTTTTGCCTTATTCGGCGGTCTCAATGCCCTCCCGCTTAACATTAACCTCGGAGCATACTCACCAGCCCTGGTAGTCGGTGATGGTGAAATCTCATTCGGAGGGAAACAAGATGTCTCCAACCTGATGAACGCCCTAGAAGGAGCAGCGGTTTCTGGCGCAGCAGCCAACGGGCAAGCAGCACCTGCTGTTGCCCAACCCGCCGCTACTAGCACCAACATCGTCCCAGCTCAAGACACAACGCAAGTCACCTCTCTCCAAGGCATGGGCAAAGAAATCGCTCCGCGTATCGTCAATTTGGTCCCTACCGCAGCGAAAGAGAAAAGAGATATCACTGGCTTCAACGCAGCGCTCAACTACGCCACTGGTGCGTTGAAAACAAGCCCTGAGATTCAACTCGGCACTGGAGAAGGCGGATCTGGTGTTGGTATCACGCAGAAGCCTGGAAGTGCTGCTGCTCCAGCCACTGCGGCACGAGAGGTTCTTCAGCGGGATGCGAGCTCTGTGACCAGTGAGCTGGTTGCTAGGGATCAGGCGCTAGCTAAGGAGGCGGTTGAGAAGAGGGATGAGAGTGTGGCACCGAAGATGAAGACTACGGTTACGACTATGTTTGTTAGAGGTGGAGCGGTTCCTGCTGGTAAGTTCGTGTTCTGATCTCCTAGGTGATGGGATGGATAGCTGATTGAGAATAGCACGAAGTGAAAATGGTGCGTCGGTTGAGAAGCGCGAGCAAGGTGAGAAGCGAGCACCGAGCCTGGGAATTGATGGTGTCAATCTGAACATGGCTGAAGGGCAAGTGGCTGAGCTGACCTTCTTTGAGACGAGGGCAGTCGGTGATGATGAATGACCTGTTAGATGAGTTTGCTGGTTGGTTGTAAGTTCGAAAGATGGATTTTATTGTGTGGCTGGCCTATGAAGCTTTTATTTTGGGCGAAAAGGGGCATCTTTTCTTGTTATCAAAATAGATCCCTGAGGGAAGTCCTGGAAAAATCTATAAAATGTACATCGACTTTCTCAATCATCTCCATGACCGCTATGAAAGATGGATGTTGAGATTAGGTGGTGATTGAAACGATGTTCCTATTAAAGCAGACTTGGCGAAACATTATGCTGGGGTCTTCAAGCTTCATGCAAACACATTCATCACGCAAGTATCTCCACTAATGTAGCACGGGGCCTAATGCCAACACTGTTTAGAGCTCTTTCCTACACTTCTGAAATGCAAAGTTTGGCTGGGTGTACGGCACTTGGTTCGTACATCGCCTTTCCAATCATTCCGCATGTGAGACCAGCTTTAGAAGTTTTGTAAGAAGTCCCTAAACATCATTTTCTAACTCGTCCACTTTCCGACACCTACTTCCGCGTCGTCTCATTGCTAGGAGTTGACTTCGACTCATTCTTATACAATCCGCAAGCTTCCACCTCCTCAATCCACAGCTTCCAAGGTCGATCCTGGCTTGCATCATTCATCTTCAGACTTCCTTTTACTTGCTTGGCGTTTAGATATTGCAATTCTCCTTCCACACCAATGCCTGCTCCTAGTGCAGCATTTCGGAGTGTGATGGCGTTGGTTTGCACGGTGGCATTGACTTGAGTGTAGATTGCACGATAGACGGCTTGCTTGATGCTCGTTCCTACCGTAGTAAAGCCATGATTCGCCATGAGAACAACTTTGTGTTCGAGGTCTCCGACTCCGGAGGATGAGAATTTAGATGCCAGACTGTCGCCGAATCTGCAAGAATTGACGAGCATATCCTGCTGATCGTCTTCGGAGTACATAGGTACAATGTCGTAGATTGGGACGTGGGTTCCTAGGAATCCAGCAATGTGAAAGGTGGGCTTCATAGCTACTCCGTTCATCGTGTATGGCAACACAGCTTCGGAATGGCTGTGAATTACACTATTGATCTCTGGGAATCTTTTGTAGATCTCGCTATGGATGAAGCGCTCTTGATACCCCTTCTTGGACTGAGGATCAACGGGAGTGCTGTCGGAGACATGGTACTGGATGAGATCTGAATGGGAGAAGACCAGAGCTGGAGCTCGGTCTCCGGACATGATGAACACATCCCGGCGTTCAGGATGTCTGAGGCTAATATGCCCGTAGGCGTCCAGTACCTTGTGGTAATGGAGAATGTCTTGGAGACGGCGTAGTCAGCAGTTGCTTCTCACGGCATGTTCGGGGTGTACTTCGTGATCGAGACATTGTCACCGGAGAAATAATGAGGAGGCCAGAAATAGGAAATGGGGGTTTCCCAACACCTACGGTTTGCCGTTATGAGGGTATCGAGCTAAGAATTCTAGTTTAGTGATGTTCAATTTGTAAGACAGGGGTGCGGGTTGAGTTCTTAAACAGCGCCGTTCTGGCTAAAGCCATGGAATGCTTAAGCTTGAGGATTGTTGCGATGCGAAGTAAAGAAAACTTACATCTTCAGCTTCCAACTGCCTACCTGGCAATGAAGACATTATTAGAAAGTGTAAAGCTGATTATGAATAGTTGAAAAAACGATCAAAAGAGATGGTCGAAGATGAAGTTCACCAGACTGGTGCCATGATTTCCCCGCCTTTCAGGGGGTTGACGTCAAGCAAGCGAGGGAGCACTGGCACCAAGAGAAACCTCCCGCGACTTCCTCCACTCTTCTCTTCTCGTCATCAACAACCCCGCGATGTATATCCCATTTCTTGGTGACGGCAAGGCATCAATTACTCTCTCGCATTAGAACGGAGCCTGCCGCAATCCGAAGAGTTCATGCGTGCCCAGCCCTGACTTCTGGCCAGAAGTGCAAAAAGTGGCAACGTATTTTGATCAAAGCAGCAGGTGCCTTCTCCCTAGGCCAACCTCTTTCTAGAAGGACGGGGGACTGGGCTACATTACATGCAGTTGCTTCCGCATGACATCGATTGGAAAGAGCATTTCTTTCGAGAACCGGCTGTTCCTGATTCCAGATTGCAAGTGTTGATGAATCAGAAGCTCCCATTCGATTGCCGATCAGGGCCTAGGATTTAAGCATCCCTCCTAGCCTGCTCAAGATCCGGAGTCCTCTGCACCTGGATTCTATCTTCGGCCTATGAGAGGCTTGATGGCGCTGGAAGTGCCGCGGCCATCACTCATTGCCTTCTTCTTTTGAAATGTCCTCCGCCAACCAAGTGATGCACGCCTGCTGACAACGGCTTGCTAAAGACCAGTATCTGGTGGTATCTTGGACGATCATGGGCCTTGAAGTATAAAGTCAAGATCATTCCACAAGCATGGACTCCTTTCTTTTTATCGTACTGAGTACTCATCAAGTCAATTGTGGTTGGGCTTTATCTTTTTGCCATGGCCATTTTTACCTCCCAAGTCGTGGCAGCCTTCCTCCTAGCCTTACCACTCGCCCATGCGGGTTCACCGAAGACATGCTCAAATCCTCAATTGAGCTGTCAAAATACTACTGCCGTTTCTGATACCTGTTGTTTCAATGCACCAGGAGGGCAGTTACTTCAAACTCAGTTTTGGGATACATCTCCTTCAACTGGGCCTTCCAATTCATGGACGATTCATGGTCTTTGGCCCGATCATTGCGATGGCACGTATGACTCGAGTTGTGATCCGAGCAGAGCTTACACAAACATCACTGCCATTCTACAGTCGTACGGCAAGACGGATTTGCTTTCTTATATGGTGAGTCTCAATTTCTCGGAAGTATTAATTACCCCTCTCTGTTAGCTCCAGAGGCTGGAGCAATATCCAACAGCTTCTAGGACATTCTACTTCTAGTTCTTCCACAGCTGCTGGAACATTTAGTTTCAGAACTTTCGACAGAAGTATGCTGATTCCATTTTCTTGAGGCAGAATGAATTCTGGGTTGACATCAATGGCGATGACGAATCTTTCTGGGAACACGAGTGGGGGAAACACGGAACTTGTATTAGTACCTTAGCTCCCTCCTGCTACACCGGTTACACACCCCAAGAAGAGGTTCCAGATTTCTTCCAGAAGACTGTGGATCTTTTCAAGACTCTTGACAGTTACACTGTAAGCAACCACTGCTTTTTTAAACCTCCATACTCATCATTTCATCAGGCACTTGCAAGCGCGGGCATTGTTCCCTCAAGCTCCGCAACATACACTGCGGCTCAAATCACAGCAGCACTTGAAAGTGCATTCGGCTACCCCGTAACCATCCAATGCAGTTCGGGTGCCTTGGATGAAATCTGGTACTCTTTTGATGTCCAGGGCTCTGTTCAAACCGGCACATTCGTCCCAACCCCACCAGTCGGACAAACTTCGAGTTGCTCCTCCACAGGAATCAAATATCTGCCCAAATCTGGAAGCCCTGTCTCGACTTCCGTACCCTCGTCAACCCACACAACCTTATCTACAAGTACAAAAACAACTTCTAGCGCCAGTTCGAGTCCTACAGGAGGAAGCGGGACGTTCTCTGGATCAGGATACCTAAATGCCATCACGAGTGGAAGTCAGACTGGATGCTTGATCAGTGCTGGGACTTGGTACACATCTGGTACTTGCGCAACATACACTGCAACGGCTTCTGGTGACGTCTCTTCAGCTATTCATATGAAGAATGAATCCTAACATATTTTTGATATAGGTTCTGGATTCACCCTGAAATCTTCGAAAGGGTCATGTGGTATCTCAAGCTCGAAATTCACTTGTGGGTCCAGCGTAACTGCTACTGTCTTCACTGTAAGTTTTCTATTCTCGTTATTGGATTCTGTATTAATCTATGTATAGGCTAGCGGAGGGTATCTATCATATGGTGGAAGTACGATGTTCTACGCAGCTGCGGTGCCCAGTGGCTCAACCCAGGAGGCCATTTCCACAACTTCGAATAGTGTGAGTGTCAGTTTTGAGTGGCAAAGCAAGTGAACTTTTGGAATTTTCTTGTTTATATGGGTTTATTCTGTCATTTTCCGGCTTCCATATCTACATTTATGTCAGCAAACTAGATTTTTTTTCGCAACCGCTCAAAATCACGTGACAAAACTTTCCATTCGATTTGTGTTGGAATCTGTGATGCAGTGTACGCTGTACAGCTGTGGCTTGTATACTGGATGTATATATAGAGGTTTCATCCCACTGTTACTTCAAATCAAGTCGTCAACCTCCATCCAAAGTGCAACAATTTGAATTCGAACCTTTTCTGTCGTCATGAACCACTCACAACCTTTTTGATCAGTCAACCTATAAGTACTCAATACCCTAGCTATTGATGTTAGTTGAGCGAGGGCTCTATAAAACTTCAGAATGAAGGAAGATTTTATTTTCTGGTGCGAATTCCTATCTGGACTGGCCACGTGGGAGACTAGCCCCCAAAGTTCGAAGCATGGAAGTTTCTCTAATTCGGCCTTGGGGCCTGTATTAGATACTCGCTTCCGAGGTTCTTACATATGATAATGCTTCACTAGAAATTAGGGCAGGTGGTGTTATTTATGATTTTTAGGGCGAATACTCGGGCGAGGCCTCGGAGGGCCTTGTGGTACGAAGTCAAAGGGAATGGCAAATATTCAGGATGTGAGAGAGTCTCCTGTGGGGAGTGGAGCCTATATCAAGGCTCTGGCACAATTACAAGAGATGAGAGCTTCTAATAGCGGCTTCTTTTGATATTTCGTTGCACATTTACGTCTAGAGGGGTAATGAGTGATAAAGCTCTTTACTGGCTCATGAAAGCTATTGGTTCGGTTTTGTTTCACATCTACATTGAAAGAGATAGCATTAAAGCCGCTCTCTATCATTTATTTCGTTGCACATCTGCGTTTAAAGGGGTTGTATATACTGGCTAATCTATGGCTAAACTAAGCCTCAACTACTCATCTCCAGGATTTCGTTGCACATCTGCGTTTAGAGGGGTAGTGTTTAAAGCTCTTTACCAGCCAATAGCGGCGCAGTGTTCAGTTTCGTTGCACATCTGCATTTAGAGGGGCAATGATAAAGCTCCACCAGTGGGTGTCAGAATTTGTGACGCAATACTGGCTTTTTCTTAGGGAACAGCGTCACTAGCGAACTGAAAGGGAAGTAGTAAGGTGGCCGATCGGGCTCGACTTGTGAGTGTGAGTCGTCGGAACACTAATTTAGTCCATGGGAGGGTGGCTTTGGCATTGCATTGCAGACTGAGAAACTCAAACCAGTTGGATGGTATGTAGTATTACGGTAATTTCAATATGAACTGGTACCTGCGCATATAAGCAATTGTAATCTCTTCGCCTCAAGAATAAATTCCTGCTCTCAAACCACATCAAAATTAATTTCAAAACTTGGAAGCTTCCAATACCTGGCTCACCCACAATCCTTCACCAATACAACAAGTTCACCTTTCCCAGCCACGAGAATTTAACAAACATGGGATATTCCTTCGCAATCAACATTTCCGGAGGCTCTCTCGCAGTTGCTGCTATATTTATACCAGTACTTTGGCACAGGTTCTTCCGACCATCACTCCGAAGACTCATCCTTGAGCTCAAAGCCGACTCTTACAACCTAGGTCTACGAGACGGCGAAGAGCGTGAAAGACAGAAAAAATACAGAAGCAAGCGAGGGATGATCACCTCACCTTAGATGCACGTTCTATGAAAATTGACGTACTCTGCGGAAACATCACGGAATTCGTGGAAGGGACGAGGACTCTGCTGGAGTGCATTAAGGAAGAGGAGGACGAGGAGGAGGGTCATGATGATACTCACATCCATCGCAGTGTCTACTCTGGCGGCCTTGATAGACGAGTCTTTTTCTCAGAAGACATTGCCGTTAATGGTGACTTGGAAAGATATGGGTTTACCACTCAATTGATGCGGAGGCAAAGAGATGACGAGCTCGGAGTCGGAGGTCAAAGAAGGGGTGGTGCTCCTTTCCCGGAGACTGGAGTCCGGCCGTTCTTGGAAACTCCAGATTGAAATAGAATGTATAAAAGTCGAACTTACCCCTAAGACAGTGAGGATGGACGAAAGAAGGCTTTTGTGGCCTAGTATGTAGTCATTGTCCTCCTAGGTGTTTGAACATTGTAATCCAAGTCTTCTTTACCAGAATATGATTTTTGTCTCTATGAACACTAGAACAGTACGCTGGCAATAGTGAATGTTCCATCACAAAAAGTACAATAGAACACAAGTGTAAGATATGCACTTGTCCTGCCTGGTATGTGAATGTCAAGACTTCTCAAGACCTCTATTCATCGCGGCACATTTCGAACATTATCCCGGCTTTGCCCGACGCCAATGTCAGCCGTATCGACTGAAATAATGCCTTCGTCGTCAATGCAATAACTCCAAGGTCAAATAGCGCAATGGTAGCGCGACTCCCCATTATGCCAACCTTGTTAACCTGTCAGGAGGTCGTGTCCCTGATTTCTCCTTAGGCTAGCCCGAAGGAAATTTTGGAGGTTAATGAGGGGAAGTACTGGTAGGAGGAGGTTGCAGGTTCGACTCCTGCTTTGACCACTGTTCATTTTTTGGTACTTCTTTTTGGGCAAGGAACACCAGACGACTCCTTTCGCACATTCCTCTTCCCTCACTCGAGCTAAGCGATAGGGTCCCTAGGGGAAAGTATGATCCGGCCAGGTGCACATCTTGTCTGTGTATGCCATTTGCATGTATCAAATGAGGTTCAAAGGGTCTTCCTGTGCCTGGCACAGCATGGTGTACAGTACATAGGTTCGCTGGCTGTATGAAAGGTATTCGGATTAGACATGAGGAGCAGAACAGAGCAAGAATAATGCACAAGCATTAAGTGACTCAAATTGAAACATTTCGGCGCCCTTTGGCAAGACACTTGACCTGACAGGATCTGGAAATTCTTGTAGAACTGGATGTCCATTCGTGTAGTGCTGTACTAGCGGATGATGGACCCTCTATGGTATCTCTCGCCTCCATATCTACCTCTGGCCTGTAGATTTCCAATAGTAGAGGTTTCAAAGGTCCTCTTTTTCAGCTTCTCCACTGTTATTGTCGTACATGTATAATACATTTCCTCAACGCCATGTCTATTGTACACTTTCTATCCGGGCTGCTGAAACGTCAATTGGAGTCAGATCAACAAAAATAGAACGCGTACCTTCTGAAATCATATGTTAATCGTTCCCATTCTCCGCCTTCCATCTCGCAAGATATGCTTCTCCACTCAGAGCTCCTTTAGGATCGCCCTCAAATCGTCCCTTGATTGGCTTGATTTTCCTCGTAACGAACGGCGTAAGCTATTAACCACCCATCAGCACTTTCCTATAGCCTCGTCTGCTCCTGGGTAATATACCTTGAAATCCTTCAGGTCCTTTGGCACAACATATGTCCTGACCTTCTCCCACTCAATAATATACCCTCCATGCTTCGTATGTCGTCCCGTCGATCCGGTACCCGTCCCCTTGTAAAAACCTTTATTTGTCTGCTTGGTGGTCAGGGCGAGCCGAGTTACCCTCTTATAAAGGGGTGAAGTAGCCTTCATGATTGCTGTTCAACTGTGGATGATTCGTCGTAAGTTCTTGTGAAGTCGAGGTCGAGCAAAGAATGGCTGAAGAGACGCTAGCGGCCGCATCACCAAAAAGTTTATCGACCTGAATTTTTCGATAAGGAAAGCACGACTAAATTTCCCAGCGCACCTCGAGATCCATTGGAAATCAAAGATATGCCTGGAAGACAATCACATGGCGGGCCGCCGTCCAAGAAGCCCAAGGTGAAGAATAATTCGAAGAAACGAGCTTTGGACGCCTTCTCGATCGCCTCGCACACGAATCCCGATAATATCAAAATCCGAAAGCATCGCTTGGGCGTACAAGAGGGAGGAAATAGGCCTTCAAAACGTCGAAGAGATGAAGACGACGAGGAAGATGAGGAGGAGGAAGAGGTATCATCTTCGAAAAAGCAGAAAAAGGGACCCACGAAGGGCCGATTCGATGAACTGGATATAGATGAAGGGAGTGACAGTGAGGGGAACGAGTGGAAGCTCGGGCAGGTCGATAGCGACGATGATAGCGACTTGGATAGTGACGAGGCTTTTGGCGAGAGCGATGAGGAACGTTTCAACGGGTATGCTTTCTCCGGAAGCTCGAACAAGAAGGAGAAGAAGAAAAGTGCACGGGTTAAGGATGTGAATCTTGACGAGGAAGATGAGGAGGACTCGGATTCTGAATTGGAGGAAGGCGATTTAGGAGAAGATGCTGTAGATCTTGCTACGATGTTGGATATGGCCGAGGAAGAAGAAAGGGAGGAGACAGCAGCTAGTAAGCAAGAGCATAGGGATCAAGATGCTTCAGCTTCTGCCGAGGATGAGGAGGGAGATAGTGAGGAGAGCGACGAGGAGTCCTCGATATCATCTGCAGATGAAGACGACGAGACTGCCGATCCAGAAAAGATTGCAGCCCTTCAGGATCTTATTGGGGATTACTCACAGGCCGATGCAACGACTCGAGGTCATGGAAAGCAACGGAGTGATGGTGCCAGCGAATACGATAGACCTCGGGATTCTGGACTCAAATCTACGAAGAAGATTACATTGGAAGATCTCGCGTTACCCACAAATGACGACAAATACATCAAAAATTCATTGAAGCTTCTGGGAGAAAATTCTAAAGGATCAAGCAAGAAGTCTACTCAAAAACTAGAAGTTCCTCTTGCGAAGCGCCAACAGGATCGACTGGACCGAGGCGCTGCTTACGACAAGAGTAAAGAGACATTGAATAGATGGACAGACACTGTTGCGCACAACCGGCGCGCCGATCACCTTATTTTCCCACTTCCAGACAATGACCTCGCCTCCGCACATTCTAACAAGCAACTTGTGCCAACGAATCTTACCAAGCCGTTCAACGAGCTCGAGGCTACAATCCAGAGCATCCTTGAGGAAAGTGGGCTAGCAACAGCTGACGGGAAAGATGACGAAGATCACATTCGAGAATTTGAAGAATTGGAGGCGAACAAGCTTTCAGTATCAGAAGTCAAAGCACGACGAGAACAACTACGTATGGCACGAGAGCTACTATTTCGGGAGGAGGCAAAGGCAAAGCGTATCAAGAAGATCAAGAGCAAATCGTACCGCAAAGTTCACCGGAAGCAGCGTGAAAAGGAGGAGCGTCAAAATCGTGAGGCTCTGGAAGAAGGCGGGTATGTCCCATCTGAAGACGAATTGGAAGCGCAAGACCGGAGACGTGCAGAGGAGCGCATGGGTGCGAGGCACCGAGGGAGTAAATGGGCTAAGGCCATGAAAGAATCCGGTCAATCAGCTTGGAATGAGGATGCAAGGTCTGGAGTTAGTGAGATGGCTAGAAGAGACGAAGAGCTCAGGAAGAGAATTGAGGGCCGAGCTGTGCGAAAGGAATTTGAGAATGAATCTGAAGATTCGCCTAGCGATTCCTATGATGATATGAGTGAAGAGGACGAAGCTGCTGAGCAGAAACGCCTTCTACGAAAACTAGAAAGGGTTGGCGAGACACCACTTATAGACGAATCTCTACCTGGAGCGAAACTGGCCAATATGGATTTCATGCGCAAGGCAGATACGAACCGCAAGAAGCAAAACGACGCCATTGTGGAAGAGATGAGGCGTGAACTTGCTGGAGAGGAATCTCCCAGTGATGAAGAGTCTGATGGAGATATTGGTCGAAGGGCCTTTGGACCCGGGAGCAATGCACCCCAGGAGAAGAACTCAAAGCCCAAAAATGCTAGCGAATTTGAAGAACCAGCTGGGTCTGAAGACGATGAAGCTGGTGATGAAATTCAACGCAACGCAGTTGGCAACGGTCAAAAAGGCGCAGTAAAGCCAATACGGAGCACGAATTCTGATCGATCTTCAAGACTTGAGGCGTCTTCAATAGCCAACAACCAACCAACATCCAATTCAGAAGGAGGGGCATGGTCAAAGGTTATTTCAAAATCAACTGCGATTAGTGATGCAGAAGCCAAAAGAAGGCGACACAAGAAAAACGACGCAATCGATGCTGAGGAGCTGGATTTGTCAAAAGCCGCTGTCATAGTTTCACAACCGAAATCACGAAAGCCATCGAGGAAATCCATCACTCTTGACGTCGATTCCGATTCTGAGGAAAGCAATGATGAAAACAGAATCCACTTACCCTATGCTATCAAGGACCAGGAGCTCATCAAGCGAGCATTTGCAGGTGCTGATGTCGTTGGCGACTTCGAGGCTGAAAAGAAGCAGACTGTCGAAGATGAGGATGAGAAAGTCATTGACAACACACTTCCTGGCTGGGGAAGCTGGGTTGGTGATGGTGTGAGCAAAAGACAAAAGGTGAAAAACAAGGGAAGGTTTCTCACAAAGTCCGAGGGCATCAAAGCACAGAACAGGAAAGATGCAAAGCTTGAACGGGTGATCATTAATGAGAAACGCATCAAGAAGGTATGCACCCTCCATCATTTCTAGGAGATCGCACTCACTAACTGAAAATCCACAGAACGGAAAATATCTTGCCTCAAGTCTTCCTCATCCTTTCGAAACGAAGCAGCAGTATGAGAGGTCATTGCGGCTCCCTCTCGGACCCGAGTGGACTACCAAAGAAACCTTCCAGGATGCGACGAAGCCCCGGATTTTGCTCAAGCAAGGCATCATTACTCCGATGTCGAAACCCTTGCTATGATAGCATGAGAAGGTTTCTAGAAAGCAATATATTAAACGTGCAATTACAATGATCACCACCCATCTTCCTCGTGAAACACTCCGCCTACTTAACCAATGTCCGAACCAACAGCGCCCTGAATTTTACCGATGCAAATAGCTTCATGCCATCTCCACTTACCCAATTCCTATCACAGAGTTCAACGTCACATCAAATGCCAAAAGGCGTCAAATTCAGACTGGAAAATAATTGCATTTTATTCCAATTTATCCAAAATCATTACAGTGAAGTGAGATATTCACAACCAAAATTTCCCAGATGCGAAATCACGCACCACCTCTAACTAACCAAAAATCCTTAACGCCGAAACCCAATGCATCAATTTATATTAGGGTGAAAAGAAAGTCCGTCTATCCATCAAAAGCCATGTTTATCGTTTCGTTTCGTTTGCGTTCAAATGCGGGGGTGATGAGAAGTATATCGTTCGAGGGGTTTCCCGAGGACGTAAGCGAGCGAAAAGGGGTTAAGGCGCGCCTCCGAGACCTGGGTGTCATGGATTAGCATTCTTGCCATCAAAGACCAAAAGTGAGGAAGGAAGAAGGGGAGGAGAGACTTGCCGGCAGCAAATGCCAGATACCACGTCCTACTTGCGCCTCCATCAAGCCAACTCGCATCAAAAGTCGACGAAGCAAAGAAGTTCCACGCAGCACTCGGATTAACGATCGCGTAATTTGCATACAGAACTCCTCTCCAGCCACCAGCCACAGTATCGGCTCGTCCGTTCGAGAAATACGTATCCCATTCCTGCTGCACGAACGTCGGGGTGCGAGTCAATGTGGAGGCAGGAAGGAGAGGCAGCATGTGGATGCCTTGGATGTACTCGATGTTGGTGCCGAAGTACGTCGTATGGTCGATCTTGTTCTCGAACAGGATACCGGAGACTTTGTTTGGAGTGATTTTGCCGGGTTCAATAGTGTTGTCGGAGGTGTAGAGGAAGTAATTCTGCAGCGAGCGCGCGGTGATTGCGAGTTGCAGGTTTCCGCGGGCTTCGAGGTTGGCGTCGCCGATTGTGCGGCCCCAGAGCTTCAGCGCATAGGCTGACATGGCGTCTTCGGAGGAGGATTCTTCGTCCTTGCCGTCGGCGGTCTCGTAGAGTCCATGGGCCCATGAGTGGCCATGATACCAGTCGAACATACGCGATACAGGGAAGAAATTGTCGGCGGTGGATGGATTGGCGATATCCCGGACGAGGGTGTTGACCCAGGCTTGGTTATCGGGGAGCCAGGTTGGGTCGAGAGCACCAATTATGGAGGCAGCGTAGATGAAGTAGCCATAGCTAGAAATTTCAGTTAGTATTAGGTGAGGGTAATGGGTTGGGGATACTACTGGAAGTGGTGGTCGTTGTAATAAGTGTTACCAAAGTCTGCCCCTGACTGTCCGGTCGTATAGGAAGCAGTGGAGACAACGCCTCCCCAAGCTGTTTCATGCACAAGTGGGAATTGCTGCTGGTTGCTTGCAAAGAGAGCGAAGGCTTGCTTGAGGTTGGTAAGACCTGCTTGCGCGAGTGCAGTGCCGCCGAGAAGATCATGAACCGTGTAAACAATCCCAGCAAATTTTGCAAGTGCCTGAAAAGAATTAGCTAACTTGAAGGTCGATAGTAGAAGGACGCTTACCTTGCCACTGAAGTACATGGAACTCAGATTCGTCTGATCGCTCATGTTTTCCGATATTTCACTTTGTGCAACGCTCAGAATCGTTTGAATGGTAGCAAGCGAGAATGCAAGCGGTTGAGCAGCAGCCGAAGGACTCCAAGGAGCGAAACCCATAGTGGTAGGAAGATCCTCCACCATAGTCCATGAGTCTGCTACTACCGCTGTAGCTAGGCCTTTGGTGGTAGTTTGCAATTGGAGGTCGGTAGCAGCAGATGCCGTCTGCGGAGAAAATGACTCGATGTGATGAGGGAGTGCGAACATGAGCAGGGTTGCGCCTGACGTGCCTGCCTTGGCGAATGACAAAGTATAGGATCCGGACGCTCCATTTGCAGTTCCCGATAGAGTGGCAGTGGTAGCATAAACCCCACACGCAGCATCATAGAGTGCTTCGGCGTCTCCACCTGGATTCTTTGCAATCTGGATAAAGCCGTTGAAGTTCGAGGTTGCTTGAGCAAGTCCGTTGTTGACTACTGTAAAATCGAGGGCAGCATTAACATCAGTTGAGGAAGCATACAGCAACCAAGTCTTGCCATCCTCAAGCAGAATTGTGTATTTTGTGACGCCTGGCTTGGGATTCGTAGTTGCCTTCGTAATAGAGCGAAAGAAGATCCCAGTCTGTAGAAGAGGGGTGCCTCCATTATAAATACCCGTCACAAAGCCCATGCCTTGAACAAGAGGGAAAGTGATCGCCGGAGAAGCACCAGCACTTGGCGACAAATTGACATTGGCTGAGAAAGCAGTCAGGGTGTCCGTTGTGAGGACGGTTGATGCTCCAAGTTCCAGAGCAGAAAGAACCAGTGACTGAATGCCGACTGGGTTAATCATGTACTGGGCAGGAACAGTTGCAGGATCCGGTCCATAGACCCTCTGGTTTGCATTAGTATGTTGAATGGACATTCCCCAACTTTGCGATGAACCACCGCCTTTAGACCAGGCAACAGAGTACGGATGAGTCCATGTTCCAGAAGTCTGACTTCCTAAGAAGAAGTTTGCGTAAAACTTATTGGTTCCGATTGGTGCATCTTGGGGTTGGATCCCAAGTCTTGGGACAGGGTGATCAGACCTTGAACCAATCACAGATGCAGGAGCATCGGTTGCCACTGGCTGGAAGATATTGTCCGAAGTAGAGCCCTGAGAGACAGTAGTAGTCACAGAGGTCGCCGGAGCAGTTGGAGTGAGTGTAGTTTCGGGCTTCGATATCGACGTGCTGATTATCGGAGCCGAAGTCGGTAGTCCAGTGATGTTGAGACTGGTTACTGCCACACCAGTTGTTTGAGGAATTTGAGTGCTAAGGCTGGGAAGAATCTGAGCTGTTCCTGAAGACGCCGAGGTTGTAACAACGGGAACACTGACGGACACCGACGAGGTTGAGACAGGATCGAAGAAAATGCCTCCCTGCGATGGCGAGGTGGAAGTGAGCGGGACTTCGTCACAGTCTGCGGAAACAGTTTCAGTTGCAGTGGACACTATAACATCAACACTGACGAACGCCGACGAGGTTGGGACAGTGTCGAAGAAAATGCCTCCATGCGATGGCAAGGTGGAAGTGAGTGGGGCTTGGTCGCTGGTTGCGGAAACAGTCTGAATTGCAGTGGGCACAGGATCTAGTGGGTATGGAACGAACACAACTCCGCTCCGTGTTTCATCCACCAGAGTAGTAGACACCACTACACCTGCGGTTGCACTCAGTTCGGCCGCCACCGTGAGTTCAGGGGCGGCTGTTGAAGTTGCTGCAAGGGCCATGTCGACGTTGTTGTCACTTGACAAAGTTGGCTCAATGCAACCTTCTTGTGGTTTGGGAACAGCCCTGGCTACAGCCATCTGCAATATTGTCAGCCATACTAACGCCTTCATGGTCGTGGTTTTTAGAAGCTAATTTAGACGTGCAAAAGCAACGCTGGAAGAAAGAGGATCTAGTAGGCTAATTCGTCCGTGGTGGTTCCTGGAAACAAAGTCAGAAGTGCAAAACGCAGGGAGGATTGGGGATAATAAGCCAATTCGTGGCTAAATATTATCTTAGATGGTCTTCCAGCGCAGTGCCAACTGTGATACTCCAATTGACACCGTGAACGGGACTTGTTGGAGGGCAGTGTGTTAGTCGTTGGGATTTGGTTGGTTGTGCCGTGCTGGTTTGTAACTTGGATGAAGTGGAATGTTTGGTTCGTGAAAAATCCAATATTTGAGGGAATGTTGGGATCCAAGATATCCTTAGATTCGTAAGAAATCCAATACTTGAGAGAATGTTGATAAAGATCAAGATATATACTTAGAAAACCGGAAATAAACGATCTAAGGTATCACAACAAACTTGCGTTAGGTAGATCGCCTAGAGTCGCGATGTGGATCTTTAATTTCGATATCACACTTTATTTCTAGGCACACTAGACTATCCACAGTTTAGATATCGCCGACCAAGCTGACTTCAACCACTGAAGCTTAACTGCGGTTTCCATACCAACTCACGATTCATAGTACAATTAGACTGAATTCAGGGACTGCAAATCGAAGAGCTTGTACTAGATCGCACTGAGGACTGTAACACCCGCACGAAGTTGGCAACCCACGGTTGACTGTAGACAGAGGTCCTTACCCTGATATTGAGGTACAGGTGGTACCGAAGGGAACAGAATATACGTGTAGTCATCGTTCTTCAATCGACCGACTTGATCGTACAGGCCATCTTGCTGGGAATCCATTGTCCATACGAGCTGAAGAATGTCTCAAGTGAAGACCCTGAAAGCCACCGACAGCAACAATGACATTGTTTAGACAACAAACCCCATTTGGGAAGAACAAACCTGAGCTCTAGTCGCTCGACTGATCTTAAAGCTGGTTTTTCGTGAAGAGGTGCCCACTTGAGGGGACCGCTATACTTTGTAGTTTTGGAGCTTAGTAGTTTAGTGCAGTGATTGCGTCGTAATAATTTAGGCGAATCGCGATGTTCACAGGGCAACACAAGTGCCTAGAAGACCTGAGAAGCATTTACTAACACTGGCACTTGCGTTGCCCTGTGAACAAAGAGCCTCGGTGTTGTTATATTCCGGAGAACTTTCCCCGTTGCACGCACAATGCAATGAGAAACAGCATAGTGTTGTGCGAAGGAAAGAAGCTACTTCTTTGATCGCCGAGATCGTTCCTCTGCCCCTCTTTCCTCCCCCGCATACAAATCTCCGGGTGACGCAAGAAACCCCTCGTACTAAGATTCATAAGAGAGTGTCGGGATCCCTGTTGCGGTGTTTACCATCAGCCCGCACTCAGATTTCTAGGTGACGCAAGAAATCCCTGCGAATGAGATTCAAGATCGCGATTCAGATCTCATCTGAAGCAGTGACGAACAACACTTGCATAGCAAGGCTACCACATGAAATCCTTGCGCGAGGACTTCCGCGCTTCAAGAAGATGAAGGATGGGTCAAGGAAATGTACCTGCGTAGAAATCGCGACCTCGCCCGGACGCCGCTACTGACCTTGCCCTTCCTTCCTTGTGTAACTTCAGCTTTCTGTCATTGAACAAGAGGTCTCCTTCTAATGCTGAGTTGGAATTAGGACAAGGTATTGGAATCCTGATGTTCTATGTTGTTGGTGTTTTTAGAAGAGGTCCAGAGAAAGCTGATACGCGATTTGTTTACAGTATGTTGACGTAAGCCGCCAGGTCACTTGATCATCAACTTTCAAGATCTGAATGAGTGTATGGAAAGGTGCGAAAATATCGCGCAGTTACAAGCAGCGTATTTAAACATTGAAGTTCTGGAGTGAAAGGTCGGGGAAGGTGAGAAGTCAGTACATTGAAGGCATCGTTATTTTGATTGTGCTCGAGCATTCCAATTCATTGAAACGGCGGCAAAGCTTGGAGAGTTGCAGACCATTCAATCTTAATTCATCGCTCCTCAATAATATACAAAGGGATATCGCATGTCTAATATCATACACTCGCCACCGACCCCAACGCCCTGCCTTCCTTAAACTGATAAGATCCTGAAAGATCAAAGATCATGAAGGCCTCTCTGTCAAATTGATGTACACCGCATGACATCCATGCCATCCTGCATTCAATGAAGATCCAAAGTCTCCATGCGATTTCCCCCTGAATCGCCTATAAGCCAACGAAAGTCTTGACAGACCCGACTACCATGCCAACAGCTTCCTTGGCAGGATTAGGGTCGGCAGGACCAGAAGCATCATCTGGGTAGACCAAGAATGCAAGAGCAATTATTATGTAAAGTCCGAGTAACTGTTTCTTCATCAGCCAAATACAATCATATTGACAGCGTAAAACTTACCATGGCTCCTTCCAGATAATTGCTCTTGCCATCCTGAATAACGTATGTAACAACCAAGACGCTCAGGAAGAAGACAACCGTCTCGAAAGTCTCAAAGTGAAGTGTCATTGGAACATCCGTAATCCAGCCTAGGATGACGAGGAATGGGGTAACCAAAAGGGCGATTTGCATCGAGCTTCCGATTGCCACACCCATGGCAAGATCCATTTTATCTTTCACGGCAACTACCACAGCCGTCACATGTTCTGCTGCATTGCCGACAATAGGAAGCAGAATGAGACCGATAAACGTCTTCGAGATATGGGCAGTTGCGACAAGAGAATCGATAGAGTCGACAAGATATTCGGCGCATATGGCAACGGCGATTGTGACCACAACAAGAATACCGGCAGCAGCCCAAGGGCTCATTTGTGGTTCCTCGGCGTTCTCATCTTGGGCCGCTTGCTCCGCGTCAAAAAGATTGGCGTGCGTACGGAGCTGAAAGACTAGATAGAGAACGTATAAAATGAGAAGGATTATGGCTGTGCCGTGCGAAAGAATCAGGATATTTGTCGCAACATCTTCCTTGGAGTTTGCGAGGGCGGCGTACAGCTGGTAGAGGTCAGCAGGTTTCCAGAGAAGTAGAATAAATGTCTCACGGTAGCTGGGATGATCAAAGAAGCTGATGCAACAGCCATTAAAGAAGACATAGTTGAGGCAACGGTTGAGTTGAAATCCTGTTCAATGCCGCGTGCGGTTCCTGTTCTAGTATTATGGATCCCACCTGCTAAGAAGCAGCATCCAAGTACTAGAAGGATATTGGAAAGGATACTTCCCAACATACTAGATTGGACAATTCTAATTTCTCCATTCCTGAGTGCAATGATACTGACCTACAAACGGTTAGCAGAGCCCCTCGTCTTGAAGTTCCAGATGTACGATCAGTTCCACCGCGTTGCCAAATGTAGCGTTCAATAATCCTCCCATTGTTTGACCAAGCTTCACCGATATTTCTTCCGTAGCAAACGACAAAACGGCGGCCAGCGGCACGATGGCAAAGAAATTGAGAATGAAAACAGCGGTCGGATTCCAGCCCGTAGCACCAGCAACTATACCCAACGGTACGAATACCAGGAGGATATTGACATAGTTGCTGTACAACGTGACTTTAGTAATGTGCAGCACTTGTGCTGGAATCCTTACGAACTTGTTCTCACTCTCCATTCCCGCCGTCTGATGCTTACTGAATACCGTTCTGAAGTAGTCCCCTATGGACTGGCTTCTGCTCTCGGAGCGTCCATACTCCTGTCCTGACAACAACCCAGTATTCTCGCTCGAGGTTCCGTTCCGTGTTTGCGGCATCCTGGAATTCGAATCTTTTCTCCCGGTCCTCGCACGTTTTAGTTCTTTTCGAAACGGAGATGCAGCTATATATCAGAAGAGGTGATATTAGCCCAATGATTCCAATCAAATAAAACTCTTGTCTTGGCCCTTGGGTTTATGGCTGTGCGTGCTGCAGGACGGTGATCGATGTACAAGAAGGGCCACTGTTAATTTGGCGTGCGAATGTCGGTGTGATATGCTAGAATTGAGGAAATCTCACCTTCTGCGCTGCAGAGGGAGGATGAGAAGCTGGAGGAAGGTATTGTTTGGTACAGGCTAAGCATATAAGCTCCCAGATGGGGCCCAAGAGAGCTTGCACGGAGCTTCCCAACGGCCAATTGGTCCACAATGCAGTATAGAGATCTCTTGAGTGGGGCAATAGAAATGGTCTAACTTACAAACCATCTTGGCGACTTGGTATTTTGTTGGTATCTAGAAGGGACCTCGTGGGCGTCTCGACAGCCACAGGTGTGGAGGGGGAGCTGCTGCGCCTCTTCCCGTGTGGAAGCGAGGGAACCGCGACGTCGGAATGGCCGCAAACAATCGAAGGGTCGTGGTGTTTCACAGGGACTAGACCGAAGATGCCGGAGTTTGTGCAACGAGGGAAGCAACGAGATGAGATCTGATGATCCGTGCAAGTCTGGAAGGCGCCGCTTAACAGTGGAGAGTCGTCGAGAGTTGAGTGAGGAAGGGGAAAGCGTGACGTGGGAGATTGCAGCCAAGATTTCCAAGTGGGAATTTAGCAGAGTTATAAAAGCTTTTGCTAGCTTCAATCACGGCAAGCTGAAAAAGATGGACAATGAAACCTTGGATTTTCTTGTTTTATAACTTTGTTTGGTCGGGATTATTCACACCACTACAGGATGGCTCCATAATAAGCTGAACTTCCTTATGCAGGACTGTTTGAAGCTCTCATATTTTCTATACTAAAAGCTGGGGAGAATTATTTCCAATCTCCTGATCTGATAACCAAAACCCCTCTTCCAGCAGGTCCTTCAGAGCTGGAGCTTGATCGCTGGCAGAGTACGCTGACGTATTCCCCGCACCGATGCAGCTTGGCCCCTTGCACTGCCACGCTTGGCATGCTGCAGCGCATTAGCGTTGAGCAACGAAGACCTTAACTAGACGAACTTGTAATCGCTCTCAATGCCAAGACCATATTCTATGTTGGCAAACTGGGTGATAGAGTTGATAATATAGAGTGTGGAGGTGATTGGAAGCCTCAACTCTTCAAAGCGGTTGAAGCTCTTGCGGTAAGCTATCTTGCGCAGAGCTGCGAGCGTTCCGAGAATTGGATCGAGAGTTGTAGTTGGGGTAACGCAACAAATTGATCGCTGACAGCTTTAGGAAGAACGGCTAATGATGTTCAAGGACGGCGAGCTTCCTTGACTGCTAGAGGTAAGAGCCATATACTGAGATGATATGCCCAATTTCCAGAGTATGGAAAGTCCGAGTATAAGATTTGTGTTTCTGCGGTGCCTTCCCTATGTCCAGTGCCCAGTAGCCATTTTCGTGTCGTCATTAAAAGGGTGACTATCCTCATGAGATCATATTTTCCCCGCCGCTGTCCTCCTCACAGCCAACGAAGGATGGTTGACCTTATTACTGGCCTTCAAAACCCCTTCCCTCTCCTTCCTCCGTGCATAATCCTCCTTCTTCCTCTCCATCTCCGTCTTCTTCCTCCTAGCATCCCCTCTCTCTTCTTTCCCATTCTCAACCCTATGCTTCTCGGCCTTCTTCCCTTTTCCCATGATTCTCAACTCCCTCTCCCTAACCCTCCTACACCTCTCCTCCTGCTCCTTAGAAACCACCCAAACCTTCCCTAATACATCCCTCCTAAAATCTATGACCTCATTCCAACACCTCACTTCCTCATCTGTACACCTCAACACCTCAACTTTAACAACCTCTACCTGATTCTGCTCCCGAAATTCGCTTACCCTACCTTTAACCTTAACCACAACACCTACATCCATCTCCGCCCAAGGCACAATAGGTTCCTGGACAGACGGCTGTGTCTTCTCCCCCGCCTTCCCCTTATTCTCTGCCTCTCTCTTCCCACTCCCCGCATCCTTCTTCATTTCCAAAGCGGAAATCGTCGCATCACGACTGATAGCAGCAACCTGATCCAGATGCCTCGGCACCCCAATCATCTCCATCTTCGGCGCCGGCGCAGGAGCAACACACACACACTCCACCAACATCCCGCTACTATCATCAACCGTATACACGTTCCTTCCCGGATACTCGTCTACCGCGACAATGACACCCGTTACGCGCACCCATTTCACTGGATGATTTTGATAATGAAATAATGGCCTTTCTATTCGTACCAAGCTGATTAGCCTTTATACTTGTGTAACCTAGAATTGGATTGGATTGGAGAGGAGGATAAGGCATACCATCACAAAACATCCCCACCTTCCTCAACGCATGGATATCCGTCGCGCGCAGTGGACACCATATTCCGATCGTGGGGGAGAGGTTGTGGCAGTAATCCGGGTAGATGGTTAGATTCTGAGGCGGGGTTGTCATGGCATGGTTGTGGCTTTCGTGAAGGTTGCGCGCAGGCAGTGAGTTGAGGTATCGATGTTGATGTTTGGTGGGAGACGCGTAGAGGTTGGGGGCGGAAATTGGAAGGAAGTGCGAGGTCACGTGGGGGGGGGGGGGGGGGGGGGGGGGGTTCACATGTTAGCGATTTTAGGACTAGGCAGAATTTTGGAAGTTACTGAAAGAATCTTTCAGTTAATTTTGATTATTTTGCGCTTTGGAGGGAATGTCAAGGAATTGCAGACAGAATCTTTTGACTTTTGAGTAAGTCAATCTTTTTACAGTATTCAACCCTTTCGATTTCTGAGCGCCAACCTCATGATATCCATCCCGTCCTAACGCCTGCCATGCATAATTGAAAGGAGATTCAAAGCTCAATGCTTCGTCCGCTTTGACTTCCGTCCACTTTCAGCACTAGCACCAGACTTCAGTCTTGCAGCAGCGGCCTGAAAAGCTTCCTCCGAGGGCATTCCGCCTTCATCATCTTCTTCATCCTCCGAAACTCTCTTCTTGCCCTTCTTCACCTTCTTCGACGGCTTTTCCTGAGCCTTATACTTTGCCTCCAAATGATCCAGAAAACCTCCCCTATCCGCCTGCCTCTTTTGAATCAACGCCGCCAGATCACCCATCCCACCACCACCTTTCTTTCCATTCAACTTATCCTTCAACCCCAGCTTCTCCGCATGCTCCTCTGCCTCCTCTGCCTGCCGTCTCGCATCCTTCATCCTCTTCTCCTTCGCTTTCTCCGTGTCCTGGGTATAAGCCTTGTACGCTTGCACATCTCCCTTCTCAATCGCCGCATCAATAATCCCTCTAAACCTATCCTCGTCCTCCAGGCAGTTACTCAACATAACCGTAGCATAGATCTTTCCCCAATTACCCTTGAATTTCTCATATGCATTAAGCAGATCATCTTTCTCCTCGTCCGAGTTTTTATATTGGCGTGAGAAGTTCTCGATGGATTCGGTGGTAATGACGTCCCGGAATTGCTCAGAGTAGAACTCGCTCCAGCTGAAGTCTTCAAAGTCGATTGATTCTGCAGTTGAGCCTGTCTTGTCATACCGCTTGCGCCGAACGGGGTCGGAGAGGACGGCGTAGGCAAAGGCGATTTCTTGGAACTTGAGGGTGGCTTCGTCTTTGGTTTCCGGGGTTGCTTTGTCTGATGGATCGTTAGCAAGTTACCAAAGATTAGTAAAATGTGCCGCTTTGGGAAATTTCGAGGTCGAATCTTGTGTGGTAGAATGAAAGTGAAGCGCATACCTGGATGGTGCTTCAACGCAGCCTTGCGATACGCGGCTTTGACTTCATCTGCAGTCGCCGATTTCTCGATACCTAGAATCTTGTACGGCTCAATGATAGGAGGTTCCTCATCCTCGAGCTCGATATCTTGTTTGCGTGGCATTTTGCGGGTGTTGTAGATGGAATGAGAGTCTGAATGTTTGAAGTGTTGACTTGGAGGATGTTTTTGTCTTTGGCGAGACGCGTCGGAGATTTGGCGCGAATGGCTTCGCGTAAAGTGGACCCACTTTTTCGAAGAGAACAAAAGGGGAATGCGAATTCGAGAGTAAGAGCTTCTCACTTTCCTTATAATGCAGAGGAGCATTCTGGTCTAAGTAGACTCTGATCTAGTTCTATACGAGCGGCGAAAAAAAAGAAGAAAAAAACGGCACTGATTTTCAATGTCCCAGCTCAAGTTGGACCATTTCGAAGACTTCCCTTCCCAACGCTCCTTCGGTATATTGGTACAACCTTTATTTTCTCTTGTATCTCCGAACTCTGAGATTCTGAAACATCAGTTTCCTACGCTAAGCTCATGTTTTTGTACAGCGGTTTGATTTTCGATGCCGCTCAGGTATATCAGAATCAGGTGCCGCTTTTTATGTCCTTCGCGAACCATAGTATTTTGTTCCATGAGATTGTTCCTAGTTGTCTCCTTTCAATCCCATCCTTAATCTCGTCAATAAAAATCAGCCTCGGCAACATTTTGAAGTCAAGGTGAAACCCATGTGCCAAGAAATCAGGTACAATCAACATTCCGCTTCTCAAGTATAATATTAACTATCCGTCACTATATTCTTGCCCAGAGCCGAACTTCAAATCAAAGCTCCCTTCTCATCTTCTCCCCCTCCTCAAATCCCAGCCAAAGTCGCTCCTCAACGTCCTTGCTCAGCTCCGCATGAGAAATCCCAAAAGTCGTGTCAGGCAGAGGTCTCTCCTCTCCCAAGTCCAAGTCCAAATCCGTCCCCTCCACACTGACCCCCAATTCTGCGCACCAACTCCTCAAAATATCAGCTCGCTCCTCAGGCCCAGCCTTCACAAGTCGGCTCACCCATCTCCTCTTTCGCTGCTGAGTCAAATAGGTGGCAATTTGACACACTATCATTACGAAAATTATCACTAGGACCAGGCCCATGGTAGCAAGAAGCCCCCATTCTATAGGATCAAAATTCGGTGTCAAATACCCCTCGTAACCTGCGCATTCGATAGGCGTTATTGGGGGAGAGGACCATTCTGGGGACGTGATCTTATCCCATAGTTGTCCGGGATCTTGGACATTGAGTTTTGGATAGACCATTGCGGTTGATCGGCCTTTGGTATGCAAAATAATAGCTCAGGTGATAAATGTGGGACGATATCGGTGAGAATGGTAAAGGAAAATAAAAAAATGGCAAGTATTTATATGCAAAAGTTTAAGAGCAATCTAGTGAATTTGTGGTTGGACTGCCTTTTTGACATCACGATAGCCCTAGCTAACCAAGGAATAATTCCAAAGGACAGGGTCCTGAACCTAGTTACAGATGATGGCACGAACTGGCAGTAATGGCTGCAAAAGTACACCAAAACCCGACTCGATTTCAGCAAAGTTCCCAGCTTGCTTAGAAATTTAGTAAGATTACAATAAAGCAAGAAGAAAGCCCGACAGATTACCGTACATGAAAAGTAGAATAAACTCACTAGAATGCACCGAAATTAGGTACTTTGCTAAAGTGCCATTGGTCCTGGACCCATGGTAGGGCTAACTGAGAGTTTGGTTCAGGGACCTCGCTTAAAAAGGGGCTCTTTGAGATTTACCCACTCGAACACCGAGAACTTTATTCTTACTCTCCGAACGGCAAGATGATTCGCCGCGAAAACCTTTCACCTAGGACACCAAGCTCTTGGCACATAATACACTCCATACAGGGTTCAGAGCTCCCGGAAAGCCTCTCGATGAGCCAAATCGAAACCACGTAGAAAGCCTTCATCTACGTTCCCATAATCTCACAATAGTAACGTCCTCCAGAATATTAACCGAAATGCTCAATCTAGTTAATTCTATCAAACCCTATCAGACCCGTCTCTATTCTCCTACATCCTCTCCCCTTCTTCCAGCATCAGCCACCACCACCTCACTCTTCCCTCTCCTCATACACAGCATAAAATGCCGAGGTTCACCTATATTCGCTACCCTTCCAATCACAAAAATTTAGCAGATACCTGTTCCTCGAAGCTACCACAGCGTGACGATCCCGGTACGACTCCTTGAGCAATGATCTTCACGTCCCTACCCACTGCCAAATACTCCTCCCCAAACCCCAAAAACCTCACACCCTGAACAAAGTAAGTAAACTCTTACGAACATCACGCCTCTCATTTCACTTATCAGTAAATACAAAACCAGGCCGTCTGTCCGTCTCTCCGTTTGTATGACTCTCATCCCATCCGCATCCTATCCTTTGCCCATACTCATTTCATCACTCATCACCGAAGCACCAGTATCGGTCTCAGAGGTAGACTCAGACTCAAGTGAATGAGGAACGTGCATGCATGCATGCATCCATTTGCCTTTCTGAACCCTATCTCCGATGTACTAATCAAGACAGACCGCGCGCGAAATATATTCTGTACCATACTTCATGCAACAAAATGATCCTCATCAGAACGCTCCCTCCCTCCGAATCTACTCCCTTCCTAACCAAAGTCACTCCCCCAAACGAATGGAAACGTTATTTCACCGCGCCTTCAGGCAACTGCAACTTCATCCTCGTCTCCGGACTCGCGGCCGTGGCACCCTTCATATCTACCTCGCCGCCCTCCTCCCCCTCAACTAGACCAGGCTCCTCCTCAACCACCTTCTCCATACTAATCCTCTCCCTCTCCTCCACCACCTTCGGATCATGTCCTTTTCCACTATTGCTCCCCGAGACACCCACCCCCGGCACGCCATCCTCAGCCACCTTCCGCTTCGCATCACCGACAATCTTGTCGACTTCTGAGATCTTGCCTGAGACGCAGGTAGGATCGCCTTCCACGCCAATAGCGGAGGAAGGTTCCTTGGTTGCGGTTTGGAGCGCGGACTTGTTGAAGCGCACGATCATGCAGGAGAGGTTATCGGTGCTGAAGCGGGCGAGGGCGTGGTCGACGAGTTTTTTGGCTGCGGTGGTAGGATCTTGTTGATCGCGGATCAGGTCGACGGCTTCTTGGTCAGAGCAGACGTCCCATAACTGTTTTTATTAGCAAAGTTCCTTCCGATATCAGGGAATGACTTACCCCATCGCAAGCTAGAATGATGAATTCGTCGAGATCAGGTTGGATGACCGTTTCCGTAGTATATGGATGGCCGGTGACCAGATCCTTCATGTAGGCATCTCCTAAAGCTCGGGTGACTGCTAAAACACCGTTGACACGGTTATTTAAGATCAAGCCTCCGGCATTTGCAACACGTTTTCCTTCGTTCTCATCACTGCCTTTGTGGTCGTAGGATAACCTCAACGCCTTGCCGTTTCTACATAGAACGATACGGGCATCCCCGACATTTGCAGTATAGAGAACGCGTTGACGTGATGCGGTTGTCCTGAGTCTGGCATGTGTTGCTTCGCTCGTCGATGAGAGAGAGACAGCACTTGCAGCAGGATTTTGTGGAGGCGTTTTGCTCATCTCTACACCGCTGTCTCCCGATTTCTCCTCAGCTTTTGCAGCTTCATCAGCAGCTTTTACCGCTGCGGCTGTGGCGGGTGCAATAGCGGTCGATCCAGTTGCAGATTGGGCGTTAGGTATCCTGTCTTCCCACCGGAGGACTGCTGTAACGGCCGTACAACCAGAGTTCTTGAGAGGCAGCTTTTCTAATTGGGCGTCGACAGTGGTGAAAGTCTGATCGAGAAGTTCGGGAATAGGTGTATTCGGGTTCTTTCGTATCGTTTCTTCTAAGATAATATGCAGCTTCTTGCCACACCAATCTGCGGCAAAAGTGCCCGCGTGACCATCGAAGATAGCGAAATATCCATTGTCGGTCTCCATCATTTCAGAAGAGGAAGCTGTAGGTGCAAGACTAGGAGTAGACTCATTCGCAGCGAGCTCTTCGGTTGATTTTGATTTCGTGCTCGGCGTCTCGGTTCCCAACGCAGGAGCTGGGGTATGTAAGAAGTTGTACAGGAAAGCATGTGTATCTTCCATAGTCCGACGGCATTTCTTATTCTTATCCTCCCACACACCCACAGTAAACGTAGATCGTGGGCCTGGCAGTGATTCACCAGCCGAATTGTTGTGCTGACCCTGGGGTACGCTCAACGCTGGATCCTGCTTTCCAAGCTTCTGTAACGGTGTCTGCGTATTCTGCTCCGAACTGCGCATGAATCCAGAAGAATTTGGGCTGGGGCTGAAATGCAATGAGTCCTTCGCATTTTTTATAAACGAGCTCGCCTTTGCTCCAACTCCGCTACTCCTTCGTTTCTTCTCCCCAGTCGCTCCATTATCACCACTGGGCCTGCCAGGAGGGCTTCCATTTCCACTGCGCTTCTCTCCGCTGCCGGTCTCCTCAGCAGGTTTCGATGCGGTGGGAGCGTCAGTCGAAGTTGATTCTGCTGGTCCGTCTTCAGCGATGGATTCCGGACCCCCATCCTTTGGCGGCGATCCAGAGCTGCCAAACATCCTGTTTAGCAGACCTCCCTGGGAGGAAAAGCTCCTCCGTTTATTACCTGCCACTTTGTTGGATTCGCTCTGTTTGTCTCGTGAGGAGACTCGAGAAGGTTTAGCAGGTGTTCTGGGGGAGGGCTCGAAGAACTGTGGGTGCCAGGAATGGAGGGCGCTTTGCGAGGTCGTCTTGGCGGTTGGGGGTGATACGCGCCCGGAGCAATAAGAAGTTCGAGAAGGTATGATTCGTGTATTTGTGCGCCTTTAAGAAGTAGGGGCAAGGGGTGTATGGTTGTGTATCGTGGCCTGGGCCTGATTTAGCTCGCAATGACGAAGGTGTCGATGTGGGGTACGAAGATCGTGCCTGTGCAACGACCTTGGATCCACTAAGACAGAAAATAAGAAAAACGTACGATTGGGCTACTGAGGATCTTTTGAAGGCGGATCAATCTTGCCAAAGTCCTGGGAATGGGATATTCAAGTTGCAGACGGGCACCGCTATCTGGGTGACGGCGGAGCTCCTGCAATGCCGGCAAGCCGTTCTGGTGATTGGGCAACACTTGTTTCTCCACGGTCACGCAGCACTTTCCCGGGGATTTTGCAGATCTTGGGAACCGAAATATGTCTTAGATTCTTCAGCGTTGGAGGTTGAAAGAGTTAAGAGGCTTCTTCTCTTGTCCAAAGCGACTATGGCAAGCTGAAGGTGGTTGTGAATGCAGGGGTGTGAATCCGTTTGCCCTTGTCCCTTTGTTCTCAAACAACGAGGAGTCGACTCTGGTCACAGTGATTTGCTAATGCCGGAGATAATGGTCTTGTGTGGGCAAAGAAAGCACCCGAACCCCGTAGTAATTAGTATAAGGGCTTTTGGGAGGGGGAGATAGAAACAGTGTGTCAGCAGAAGAGCAGGTGTTGGTCTCGACGCTGATAATCCCCCAGTGATGCAGGCTGTGCACGAGGCAAACACTTCCAAGTTCTCTTTGGTGGTTAGCGGGATGGCTTGGCTTGAGTTCCCCACAGTCCAGGGGGGCAGGGGCCTGCTTCGGCCTGAACTTGCCGCCACCTCCGAGGGTGAGGTGAACTGTGTGGAGGGACCGAGGGGCCGACCCTTAGGTAGGTATTTATTCACAATGGCAGCAGAAATACCAGAACAATTTTCACAACCTTTCAATAGGCATGACAGGCCCCCGAAGAGCCAATGCCAACGCTTACCAAAAACAGGCAGATGCAATCCTGTATCGGTGGGGTTGAGGCAAGGCATCTTTGAAGGCTGACAGCAGAAGCGGCGGTCTTATTCCGCCGTCTGTCCGTCGGCTACATCGAATTGAGCACTAGAGATCAAACCCGCTATCCGGAACTCCAACTCTCGCTGTCGAGGACAACGCCATAGCTATATCTCCCAACCGCCAAATCTATCGTCTCAAACTGTCCAGTCTAGCTTGGAGATCATTGTCTCCGGGATCCGCAGCGGCTCCACCCCCACCAATAGCCTGTGCAACTCTACCCTCTGCAATAGTCTGGCTCTGAAGGCCTTGGGGAGTTTCGCCCATCTGTGTGAATCATTAATATTTGCACCGACATAGAAACGGGTCTGCCAACTTACAGCATTTTTCAAATCAATGCCAATCTCCTCCAAAACCTGTTCCACAACCTCCTCTCCCTCGGCCTCGTCCTCCAACCCTGTAACATCATCAATAGCATCATCCATCATCTCCTGCCTCTGATCCATGATATCATTCTCCTTCTCAAACTCCATCGCTATCCTCTGCAGAGCCGGTAGATTCATGCTCCGATTCATGCTGCCCAGGACACCCGTTGCGCCCCTCATAGCCTGCATCATCTGCTCATTTGTCCTGACCGTCTGTTTCCCATTAGCACAATCTCCTCCCCTCCTAACAATGTCTAACCATACCTGTATCCTCAAACTGATCGCCTGTAACTGCGTCCTCATACTATAAAACTTCTCAATGTACCTCCTTGTCCGGACCAGATCCTTGGCCTGAATCTTGCACGCCCCCATCTGCCCATTCTTCGCGCTCTTCTTGATCTCCGCAATCAGCTTCTTCTCTTGGTTCTCAAGCTTCACGCGCTCGCGGTCCAGTTCTCGCTGCGTCTTTTCGAGGGAGCGCTGGTGCTTGCGCAGCCGCTCGGCGGCGGTCATGCGTTTGCCGAAAGCCCATTCTACGATCTGAGTGAGGAAGTTAGTTTGGGGATATATGGGGGAGGGGGAGACGTACGTTCATGGTGAAGGTGTGAGGTTGTGGGGATTTCGATTTGGTGGGGTCTTGGTTTGGTAGATATTGAGCTGGATGCCTTAGCTTCGTCATCTGGGCTTGGCTTGGGCCAAGGAACAGCTTGACGGGCCGATGATTATCCGGGATGGATGTATCACTTGAGTTCCTTCACTTACATCTTGAAAAGTTCTACTGGCTTTTCTTCTTCAAACCAATTTTCAAGTAGCTTTGAAATTGCCAGTGTTGCATTCTTTTTAAAACTCTTCTGCAATAAACTTGTTGTGCTTACAAGTGCAGGGATGCATGGATAGAAGGAAACACGCTTTCTTTATTGTACATAGCAAAACCGGAACACTATCAAAGGTTTGGCGCAATAGAGAACATGGAGAATTATCATAAATGTATCAATTCTATACTTTTTATTTCATGGGACTTTGAAATATATTCTTGTGACGTCTTGTACCTATTGCAGTTGACAAGCACGTGAAGTGGATTTCGCGCTAAGATTACAGAGCGGAATTTATTCGCCTCAATCTCCAATGCATCATAACAGACCATTTCTGAAAATCTGCCAACCACAACACGAATGGTTCCAACGAAGCCAGAACAATGAGCCAGGAATATAACGGAAAAGGGAAGGCAGTAGGAGAAGGAGGAGAACCAAGCCGGCGTCAGCCATCCGGTCGTCCTCAATATGTCACCGTAGGGTCCGGATCAACGTCAGAAAGCGCCGCTCGATTACAAGCCCTACTAGACAATGACTCTGGGTATGGAGGAAGCGTGGCTGGCGATGCGCTAAATGGTGTCCCAGCGTGGAATCCAGCTCTGACTGAAGATAGACCTACGCCATCGCATTCGCCGATGCACAGGGGTCCGGGGGAGGCAGCGGACAATGACAGGAGGATACAGGCCAACGCCATACACCAATTATGGTACAATCAACACCGAGTCACTTTGGGAAGGTCGATCAACAGAGTTGTGGAGACATTGAAGTCGTTGCAGGAGATGAACGCAACCTGGCCAGCAACTTATCCCTCAGTCCAACGGGCCGAGGCAGCTCAACCTCAGAAGCAAGAACAGAGACCAGGGTTGCCGCATACGAATACTACACGTCCAGCATATTCTGCGGAGAATGAACACCGACCTGGACTGTTACGGCGAGCACAGACTTCGATAGGAGAGACTCAGACCGAGGCCGAATCGAGCAAGGTAGCAGAACAGAAGACGGTTCCAGAACCACGCTTGATAACACCTCAGATTGCGCAGGAGTTCTCAATATTGAAATTGGACTTGAAGCTGGGGTCATTACACCAGACTGAGTTGGTACATTCGTTGGAGAAGGGCTCAATAGCTTCGTTATTGGATGGGAAAATAAGCAGCAGCATCAAGCATCTACTTTCACTCAGAGAGCGGATAGAAGATACGTCGAGCAAGGTTCTGGTCACTGGAGATCTGAATGCCGGGAAGTCGACATTCTGCAATGCCCTTCTGCGGAGGAAGATTTTACCCGAGGACCAACAACCATGTACGAGTATATTCTGCGAGGTGTTAGATGCAAGAGAGAATGGAGGAGTTGAGGAGGTTCACGCCATTTTTAAGGACGTTATTTACAACCGGCACGATGAGAGCACGTATGATGTTTTCACCTTGACGGATCTGGAGCAGCTGGTCACGACAAACGAGAAATACACTCAGTGCAAAGTCTACGTTAAGGATGTGCGGTCGATTGACGAGTCATTGCTAAACAACGGAGTTGTGGATATTTCGATTATCGACGCCCCTGGCCTAAACTCAGATACAACGAAGACCACCGCGGTGTTTGCTCGGCAAGAGGAGATTGATGTGGTGGTATTTGTGGTTTCGGCTGCAAACCACTTTACCCTGACTGCAAGGGAGTTTATTTGGGCAGCGGCAGCAGAAAAAGCTTATATCTTCATTGTGGTTAATGGATACGACAATATTAGAGACAAGGAACGATGTCAGAAAATGATTTTGGAGCAAGTTCAGGGCCTCAGCCCGCGGACATTCAAGGAGTCGTCAGAACTGGTTCACTTCGTCTCAAGTAATGCTATCCCGACAGGCCCATCACCACCTGGTGGAAATGGTGGTGGTGGAAGTGGAAGCTCGAGTGGTGGCGGAGGAGATGGACCAGATGACGATTCAGATCCAAAAGGAAAGGGGAAAGAAAGAGAAAAGGTCCGAGATTTCGAAAACCTCGAGCAATCATTACGGCGGTTCGTACTGGAAAAACGCGCTCGTTCAAAACTTGCACCAGCCAAGACGTATCTGCTTAACGTTTTGGGGGACGTCAATACTCTGGCTACGGTAAACCAAGAAGTCGCCCAATCAGAATTGGATCGAGTGACGAAAGAGCTGAACGAATTGGAACCTCTCATAGAAGCTTCTCAGAAAGCAAGAGCAGAAGTCAGCGATGACATCGACCGAACAATCGAAACAACCTGCAAAGGAATATACGACCACACCCGCTCAACCCTCAATCACGCCATAGCCCAAGCAGCCGACGAGGATCTCGGCGTTCCCTATCCTGGCCTTCTGAACGCCTTCCAATACGCTGAAGACATCAAAGAAGCCATCCTCTCACAAATCTCCGCCTCCGTCACGACTTGCGAAGAGCACGCCCGTCGCAAGACTGTCGAAGGAGTCTCCTCCATCAAGCAGCTCGGTCTTTTACATCTAGGAGACGAGTACACTGACCTCAGTTTCCGGCCCGACGTCATGTTCAGACGGAAGCGCGACGTCTTGGCCCGGCAAATCGACGTCGAGACCGAGCTGTGGGATTTCTTCGACTGGTCGACCATTATGCAGCGGCAAGAAAAGCTGGCTGGAACGGGAATGGCTTTAACTGTTGCTACAGCAGTAGGTGGACGCATGGTCGGTGGCTTCGGATGGGTTGATGGCGCGCTGGGTGCTGTGAAGGTGGTTGGCAATAATAACCTTCGCAAGCTGATTATACCTGGCGTCATTGTTACCGGTAATTTCCCCTATTCCTTTATGTAAATGATTACTAACATCTTCCAGCGGTAGCAGCAACCTACTACCTCCTCCTCCAAATCCCACACTCCCTCCCCCAGCGCCTAACCACCAAAATCTCCACTCAACTTACAGCAATCGACTATGTCCACTCAAACAGTGACCGCATCTCCTCCTCCGTGCGAAAGGTCCTCCGTTTCCCAGCTGACAACCTCCGCGTCGGACTCCAAAGAAGTGTCGAGAAATTAGGTAGTAAGAGAGAGGAGACGAAGAAAGTAAGAATGGAGAGCGAGGTCGCGAGAAAGTACTTCGGAAACTTAGTCAATGAAACCACAAAAATAAAGAACACAGTTGAAGGCGTCGATCTGGAGGGTCCTGCGCCGGGTGTTGCGGGGGCTTATGATTATTGAGTCGACACCTGACACTCAGTGGCTGGGTTGTTCGTTGGACCGGTTTGTTACAATGTCAAGGGGGTGAAGATGAATCATTAATACCCCTCGAGAAAAGATTTCACGACTCTCGTTCATTGGCGTTGGGGTTGGAGGACACAAATCAAATGAGGCAGGCGTTGAAACATGCATGGATGGAAGCTTCGTCTTTAGTGTTTGTGCTTTTTCACAACCCCACTTCGTGTTTATAGCCGTTTAGTTACAATGAGTACATATATCCATCCTACCATTGCTTTGGTGCTTATTTCAATGTCTCAACTTGAATTGGTTCTTCAAGTGCTGCCTGTTTATCCGAATATTTCGTCCCAATTGTTAGTGTATAACCAGAGGCTACTTCACTGTTCGTATGTCCCAGAAATCCTATTGAAATAACCAAATGTTCAATTCTGACTTGGGATATTTGAAACCCGAAAATCAGTTCCCCATTACTGTCGACTGTGAGCTTGCCTGGATTCAACCGTGATCACTTCATGACTGCGACAAGTTGAGAAAACGTGTGTATTTAGGCGTCTATCTAAGCAGAGGGCAGGCCTGCAAACTATGCATCGAACGCAAGCTATGCGCGAGAACTCCTCCCACACCAAGTATCCGCTCTGATATCGCCATGCTCATTCATCGCATCATGATCATCACCACTCACCAATCAAATTTCTAAGACGATAGAAAAACTTTCATGGAAGAAAGGGCGTCTAGAATCCACTGTCCTTGCTCTCTTCTCTTAGGCTTCGAAGCTGGCTCTCGAAATCCTTCTCAACCCACTCCCAGTACGTACGCCATGTCTGATGCACGCCGGCCTGTGCACCCATCGAAGAACTCGCGCTGGGGATCGCAGAATGCAAAAGCAATGTAACACGAAGAACACTCTTGACGGCTTCCTCCTGCTTCTCGATCTCTTGCTTGACGGCGTTATCCTTCAACTTGAAGGAGAGGATGGTTCGGTAACAGTCGGCGATAGCGTCGAGGCGGCGGGATGTCTCGTCTGTGTCAAGGAATGCCAGCTTGCTGAGCATAAGATTGCAGAGCGCGCGGATGTCGTGCTCATCCTGTAAACCGGCGATGATACGGTCGTAGAAGTCGAGAATGTTGATGCGGGTGAAGGCGGTTTCCATTAGGGAGTAGAGGGTCTCGTATGCGCTCTGGTCCATCATTTAGTACTATATATAGTAAAGGGTACTAAAGGGAATTCTTACCTTTCGGACTTCGAGACCATCATCAATCTTGTGCTTGAATGGACCCATGGTGACCTCGCGGATCAATTCTGGCTTGACTTGTGACTCTTGCATGACAAGTGGTAAGAGGAGATACAAATTCGGAATGATCAAGTCAGGCTTATTGTGAGCAGCAGAATTCAGAGTTGTAAGTGCAAGGCGTCGATTCTCAAGCTCTGTATCCCGAAGCATGAGGCCTAGCATGCCAATCAGTGTAGTCTTCAGAACGGCATCGAATGCTTCATCGCTATCTGCAAGGGTATATCGAATAGCTTGAATGATCATAGCTCGAACTGAAGGAGTTGGATCCCCGAGATATTTCTGGAACAGTTAGCTATCGAAAGTGACACAAGAATAAATTTCGTACCTGGAGCTGAGGAATATATGTCTTCGGCTCAATAATAGCCAGTCTTCCAATACACTCTGCTCCAACTGCCTTGTTATCTTCAGCCTGTGATGCATTGAGCAATCTCTCCCAAATGGGTTTAGTGAAGTTGTTGATGTCGGCCGAATTGTTGCTGGCTTGTTGGAGAATCTCTTTAATTGAGTGCAAGAGGAGGTATTGCGCGTTGCCACCTTTGCCCATCGTAGACAAGATCTCGGGCAAGTACACCGGAATATTTCCAGCACCGGCACGGCCTAAAGCAACGGCGGCAGCAAGCCGTACTTTATCCGAGTCTGATTTAAATTGCGCGGTAAAGGTAGATGGCTTCAGAGGCGATTTGGGGCCCATACGAAGTCCTGCTTCACCAAGAACAGCGAGGGCCAAGCATCGTCGAGGGTCGTCGGATGTCGGATTGATGGCCTCCGTTAGGAAGTTGTCAATAGTGACACCCACTGATGGCCCGCCGTACACTAGCAACGTACCTATCACCTTGCCAACAACTGCTGGGTCTCCGTAAATACTGACCTCCTTCAGCAGCCCAGTCATGAGATTTTGGCCAACGCCATTTCGGCCGATATTGGTAACGAGTGCTAAGACCGCTTCAAGAACTGCGCCGCCAAGAGTTGCAGTAAGAAGGTCGCAGAGAGCCTTATTCAACTGGTCATTAACGACGTGCTCGGGGTTGTCAGCCACCAAAACTGACAGCACCAGCAGAGCTGGACCAAGCAGATGCAGATCAACAGTAGTGAGAAGAGGAAGAAGCGCGCTGACAAGGCCGTCGATAGTCTTAGCATCCAAAGCACTTCTAGCTGCTGGTGCGACAACTAAATTCTTCAATGCGGCAAGGCTTGCACCTCGTAAAGATCTGTTGGCTTTTCGGAGTTGAGCGGAAAGTTCAAGCGAGACCTCTCGGATCCATTGTGGAGAGAGATGCTCCTTTGTAGTTGTCAAAGCAGCTACGGTATCAACTGCGTGGACAGCAGCAAGCCGAGTTGTCTCATTCTTAAGTCGCTCGCTCAGCATATCCAGAGCAGCGTCACGGTCCGCACCTGAGAGCAGACTTGAGCCTTCTGGACTTGCAGTACGTGCCAGAAGGATACCAAGCGCCTGAATGGCACGTTGGCGAACCTCAACATCGGCATCATTGGCGGATACTCGGCCGATGATGACTTTGTATAATTGCTGCAGGTCTGCCTTGTGATCTTTTTGGCTCACGGTTCTCGATCTTGGTGGGGTAAGAGCCTTCACAAGCTGTTCGACAGTGGTGATAGCTTCACTGGAGACTTTGTAAAACTTGTCCTGGACAGCCAAGACAACACCAGGAATAATCTTAGGAAGGTACGGCTGCAGGACACTTGAAGAGTGTGTTGATGCAATATCGCCAATCAGATGAAGTGCAGCAATTCGCAACGAATTAGTTGTTGCCGAAGCTGCTCCACTGGTAATAGCAGTTGAAGCACTTGTGGCGCCAGATGTAGTCTTGATTGCCTCGATGATTGGGTCCACAATCTGACCAAAGTACTCGGAAAGACCACCGTGTTGGACCGACACAACATCATCCAAGAGGTTAATGAGAGCCTGTTTTGTTGGAATAGAATTGCCTTTCAAAAGCTTTGTTGTTGCCTTGATGATAGTCGGGCTCAGTCGTGCTAAATCAGCTCTGGGGCCGGAAGATGGGACTGGTTCAACTGTTGGTGAGGTAAGGCCAGCAGACATTGAGAGTAACAATTTGGTATCAAAAGTTGCTGTGCTACTCTCTCTTCGGCGTTTTCGGCTTTGCGGAGCGTGGTTAACGTAGTCAGATGCGTCCTCCGAAGACAGTTGAACATGAATGCCTTCACCAGTCTTGCGAATGAGGGATGCCATGGTTGCAATGACCTCCAGGCGCACGTTCTCCTCTCGTTCGTTAAAGCGCTGCACGAGAACTGGAGCAACCTGTGCATAAAGAGTACCGTCATCCAGTAAATCACCACTCCCTCTAGTCGAAATAATAGTATAGAGAGCCTTTGCCGCACAGCGTCTGACTTTCCAGCTCGCATCATCGTCATCATCATCAAAGCCAGCTTCAGCCTCAAAGTCATCGTCATCACCGAAATCGTCCATATCATCTTCGTCTGGTTGAGTTCCACCCATATCCTCGTCGTCGTCATCGTTGTAGTTTGGATCGTACTTCAGGAACCGGAGAAGAGCAGCAATGGTTTCCTCTGTATAAGCTCGCATTTCACCACCACAAGAAGAGAGAAACCCATCAACTGCGACGAGAGCAGCCTCACGAACATCGTCGGTTTCGGGATCTGCTTCGCCATCCTCTGCGGAGTTTTCAAGCTGATCGTCTAGCTCTTGCTTGCTCAGTGCAGACAAAACAAATGGTGCGAGTGTCTTTAAATACGGGCCAAATCTGACCGAAATTGACCGCGCCATGGAGCCCAGAATTGTAATGTAAAGACGACGTTGTACTAGGGTAAGATGGGGATTCCGTAAGCTTTCAATGAGCTGAGACACAAAGCGGCCAAGGCCATCATCGGTGAGATAGATGGCCAAGATCGATACGGCAACCACAGCTCGCTTTTTCACGACGGAACTTGCTCGCTCGGTCTCTAGGATGGTGATCAACTGGCCCTGTAGCGCCTCGACCTCGCTTTGCTGCAACATGGGCCCAAAGCATCGCACCACCTCGATCAAAACATCCACAGCCTCCGGATCAAGCTCTTTATTCGAGTCGATGTCCAACATCCCGGCTGGTACGGCAGGAAGTTTGACTTTTGGTTTGTTTGCAACAATGCGACCAAGCAATCGGGGAATCAAGACTCTGCTGATTGCACTATATGCCTCGGCGACCTCTTTCGATGGCAGAACTCCGGTGACAGGTCTTGGCAGTGTAGTTACTACTGTTCTAAGGGCTACTGCAGGAATGGAGCTATCAACCGAGTTCTCCGTATTGAGATTCGAAAGCTTCTCGAGCAGCGGCGGCAGAATGCTACTAGGGATCTTGGTGACGAGGGGGGCGAGACTAAGATATGTCAGTCAAAGCCGCAAGATAGCAGAGATCGCTCTACCATTTGATTGCCAAATTTTGGACTTCGCCATTCTGATCATCCAAGGTCTTGAGAATACCATCCACAGCTCGTGCTGCGGTATTGTAGTCGTTGTGGAGAAAATCCGGCTTCCCAATGCTGAGGACTGTGAAGAGGTCATTCAACGACATGAACCGGTAGTCAGGGTCGACATCGTGCAGCTTGGGCAGCAGTTGAGCTACCGTTTGGGAGGTAGGATTTGAGGTCACTTGGTTCGACATGGTGACCCGCGTGTGGAAATGAAGATCTGAGGATGGTAGATGTAGATGAGAGGGGAACCTAGAAAGAGGCAGCTAGGTTATGACACCACTATCATCCACCTAAATTTGCTGGCATCAAGTGAATCTGTTGTGGTCAGCTAACAGAGCTTGCCTGGCGAAATCATGGGCAAAGAAGGTGCTTGAAGCCCCGCCCTGAAATCAGATCGAATAAGGCTTACCTATGGAGACTCCCATGCAGGATCGTTTGCCAGACTCTACAAGGTAAGAGTTCAGGGTCAAAGGAGTGCGAGGAAAGAAAAAACAACATGCAATTTGGGCAGCGCACTTGATGGCTACCTTGTGCTGTACTTCGTAGTGGGGTAATGATGTATAGTGACGCTAGGGTCCAAACAAGACTAGCGTTGTCTTTGCCTGTTCGGCTATAGCTCCCCAGACAGCTCTTCTGGCGTGATGAGCCCGCAACCCAGCCATCTTTTCCACAACAACTTCCTACCTCAATTGAGACCGTAAGTTTATCAAGAGCTTCACAACTCACATATCTTACTTATCGCTTATAGTAATTGTATCTCTGGACTTAATTGTTCAGTTTTCCCCAAGCAATGGCATTCTCAAGAACTGCAGCTCTTCGCTCCTGCTTGCGAGGTGCAAGACAAACGGTTGCTCGACCTCAATTGTTCCGCCAAGTTGCTCGTCGAGGTTACGCTAGTGGAGGACATGAACATGCTAAGGCTGGCGGAGATGCTGTATGGTAAGTAGCTGAAGAAAATCGCATTTACCCATTTTTGGAACTTGGAAAATTGACGTCAACGTCATCCAGGGCCGCCGGAGCTGTCGCCGTAACCGTCCCTACCTGTTGGTACCTCCTCTCGAATGGTCCGGACACTTCTCATGGCCACGATGATCATGGAGACCCCCATGGAGCGGCTCATGGTGAAAAGCACGACGAGGAGCCCAAGGAGGAAGAAGGCGAAAAATCCGAGGGAGAGGGGGAGAAATCCGATGATGCCGAAGGAAAGGAAGAAGACAGTGACGATGAGAAGAACGACGCCGACACTCCGGACACATCTGATGATGAAGGCGAGGATGATGGCAAGAACACCAAGACTAGCAATCCTGACGCAAAGGGAGGGAATAAGAAGAGAATCCAGAGCAACAATGCCGTTAAGGCCGGAGAGAATGACGATGAGGTATTCCGTGGTCAACATCCAGCATGAGGCGTGACACTAATGAAACTAGGCTGCTACCTCGAAGCCGGCTGGAGGCAAAAACACGCAGAGTGGCAAGCAGGAGGGTCTTTCAAACACTGATACGAAGCACTCTACCGATGTCACCAATGACCCAACCATAAGCACGAAGGGCGAAGGGACTCCTGAGACTGGCAAAGCAAAAGGAACAGTCGACCCCAAGCGACCACAGGTATAACCCTGATTTCTGATCTCTAATTTCCTAGGCATGCCGAAGCATCACCTCTTTTAGGAGGAAGCTGTAAGCTGATCGCCGTTTTAGTCTCAAGACAAGAAGAAATGATACCAGCAATGTCTAGTATAATCAATTGAGGCGTGGGATGATGGCTCCAAATGCTGCGTTGTCAAAATCGTTTCATTATTGTAAAGTACTTTGTCAATGCATAAGATCAACCGACATACATCACGTTGTGATCAATTGGAGGCTCTGAACATTCTGTGAGGTTGCTCTTTCCAGCTTTGGCAGGCCGCTGCGTTTCGCATATGAGAAGGGACGACCATGTAAGTGGCTTGTATTTTTGCTTGCATTCTGCACTGTTTACTTCCACCATTGTCGTCACAAGCAGCATCATATCATCAGTCTTTGCATTATAGCATTGTTATAATTTACATCGTAAGTCTCAGCCCCTGCGGAGTATGCCCCAACTAACAAGTCCGCGTTCTAGATTCATTAACAAGAGCTGTTTATAATGGCGAAATTGAAGAAGCCCGATCTTCAGCGACAAACATCGGAGAGGCTCCAGGCTAGAGCTGCAACGATAATTCCAGTTCACCGTGAATCGATCGTGGGACAAACTCATACTTCTACTTTCCCGGCTCACTCTGGAACCATAACAATTGACACAGATTCGCACCCCAATGGCAGCCCAGAGGGTCGGAGGAGCTCGGGCCACCAACTTCCTCCTCAGACCGATCAGTGGATGACCAAATTCTGCGCCGAGCCTCCTGGAGGGGATGCTAACACTTGTTGCCTGGGATGTTGGGTTCCATGTGTGCTGTATGGTAAAGTAAATTGGATGCTCAACCAAAAGTCGCGTGGCGAGGATATCAATGATTGGGGTTGTACGAAGTGCTGCAATAGCCCTTGCTGGGCATACTGGGCCTGTGGCCTTATCCCCATTGTAGGTTGCCATGGGGTCTTCGATGGTAAGTCGGCATATATCACTGTCCACACCTTGAATAATCAAGCCATAAAAGCCGATCAGAGCTGACACAGTTGATGAATCAGGCGCTGCTGCAGGGTGGCAACGATCTCAAATTCGAGGGACTTATGGCATTGAGGGCAGTTGCATCGTGGATATCGTGGCAGGGATATGCTGCTCGTCCTGCGTCCTGATGCAGAATGACCGGGAAATCCGTGCTCGAGAAGGTGATACCCATCTTCAAAACAATAAGAAGTACCGGGGCCCTTCAAGGCGATCGTCGAGGCGATCCTCAGTAGTAACTGAACAGCCAAAGCGAAAGGCACAAATGGTTGCACCGGGTTTATTCAAACTGCCACAGTCGACCTCAGCCGCTCAACCTAGGCGCGGGTTATTTGAATTGGCTCCGATTGCCGATGCCAATGTCGCCGCGAAGGGTCAAGGTAGGCAGGAGAAGACAAGAAATAAATCACTAAAAGTACAACCACTCAAGGGAAACACCGCCGCTGCGATCAAGGAATCAGCTCAGGAGCATCAGCAGCCAGAGAAGGAACAGAGTAAAGGAAAGACTCCACAACGAATCCAGAATCCTCAGCAATCGGAGAAAACACAAAGCAAGCGGATTACGAACAGTTTAGTTGGGAAGTCCGAGCTCGCAATTGTCAAAAGGAGAAACTCTGTACGAGAAGTATTGCCGATGGTTGTTGTTACCGAGCCTGAAGATACCAGTCTGGGAAGAGTCGATTCACAGGTACTCAGCCAAGGGGAACCATCCAAAACCCCGGGTGATCAGAGCAGTGATCGGCTTTCGCGAGAGCATGACTTGGAGAAGTATTCGGCCTCTGACGTGAGCGACGAGGTTGACACTCCGATCCATCAAGAAACGCATTTGCTGGCGGATTCCACACCGGTTGAGGAAATCCAGAAGCGCAGGGTCGAGTCGACTGAATCGCATGCTCTCAGTGTCTGTAGTCCTACAATCGAGCCCACCTCGGGCACATCAATTGCTGTGCAGCAGCACACCCTTGCTGATTGTTCCAGCTCTACTTCTAGTATGCCAAAGGTTCAGGAAATATCCCATGCCCACGACTTTGCCAACTGTCAAAGCACAGTCCTTGAGTACTACGAGGAAGGAGAGAAGAAAGTTCAGCCACAAAATAATTCAAACCGTGGTAGGGTGAGAACGGCATCCAATGCACAAGTGGTAAAGGGAGTTCAGGAGCACTTTCTTGAAGGTTGTCCGACAGACGGCTCCGCAAGCAATCCCAGAACGACAAATGAGAACCAGGAACACTTTCTCCAGTTTTTTCCAACAGGCAGCTCTGGAAGCTGTGACGATGCAGAAAGAGAAGACGCCCGCGAGGGTACTGCTGCGAGATTCGCTCCAAGTTCTCTGAATGGCATGGATGGAATTCGTGAGCATCTCGGTGAAAACCTGGTGGACATTTCTCCGAAAAATTCCACACCTTCTTTCGTACTAAATACTTCCCAACAACTGGTTCCAGCCGGCAGTCCCATTGTCAATTTCTCACCTGCTATGATTAGATCTGACGTCCAGCAAAAGTCTCGTGCTATCAAATATGCCAACAGGAACGAGAACCTCAGCGTTACAGATAGCCAAAGATTGGAAATAGGCGAGATTCAAAGGGTCAAAAGCGCAGTCCACGACTTGCCCTCTTTCACATGCAGCATCGTCAACCTACCGGTCCCCACTGGTTGCTTGCATGACTTACCTCGCTCGAAAACACTGAGTCGGATTTCTAGATACAACACACTTGGCGAGATGACCAAAGTTGGCCGCGGCGTTTCCAGCACACTGAAGCGCAGTCTGTCTTATGGGGGATTTACGGCCAGAGAATCCTGGACGTGGATTATTGGCAGTGGCAGTGATATTAGAGGTGTCCGTCCTAGGTTGATCCAGACTATTCCTGACCAGAAGCAGACAGATCGCGGTCAAGTCAAGAGAAAAGCGAGTGAGAATGCCACCGAGGCTGACCATGAAGAAAGTTCTCGAGCTGCTGGATACAATGCTCAAAATTCTCTTCAGGTGATTCTGCGTACAATTGACGAGAAAAAGGAAAGGGGGTGTGGGAGGGATGTAAAGGGCAAGCAAAAGAACCGCCTTGAAGATGTCTAGGTAGTCTTCGAGATTGTTTGTTCGTCCAGGCTTCTAGGCTTTTCGGTTTGTTTGGCTTTTCTCATTGTACGGTAACACTGCAGAATTATGAACATTCACTTTATCATCGACATTTCTTCGAGTTCCTTGCATATGGGAATCCTTGGTTAAAGATTGTTCCGCGTCCTTCGGGGAGTATTTCAGGCAGCGCCTCGGGATCCAGAGAAATTCGTTGGGCCAGGCCGTCCCATTTCTCCGCGGTCACAAGGTGTCCGGCTTCTCCATGGCAGACCTGATTCCGAGCAGCATAGGCCTTGTACCGCGAACTTGGCCATCGCTGAATCTATGTCTCATCCTTGGTTGCGGATGCGATATGTGATATCCTCGATGGCTAGCGCCATGGGGCCGTCACTATCCTCCTCTCCCAAGAGTTCGACAAGTTTCGTGGCGAGCTTCGGTAAAGGGGCGTCGGTATTGTGTAACTTTAGGTCGTTGAAGACGTGACCTCCATAACTTAATTGTGGCTGCAGCGTAGTCGGCTTGCCCTTGCCGACCCGCTAGGTGTACAGTATGCAGCTCCATTGATTGTATGCGAAACATGTCTGTCCAGTCTACTTTATAGGTCTCAGCTCAGTCGAGAGTTTTTGAACGCTAAATCCCACTAATTCAGAAACATTAGCGTTATCTACCTAGGCCAAGTTTTGTTCTCTCATTGTATCAAGTTAGTATGAGCTTTGAGAGAATTATTCTGTCCCATAGGAACAATGGTTTTGGCGGTTCATAAAGTTCGTTGGATCGGGAGAAAGCTGTGTGTCAAGACTGTTCCATGATCTTGGGAACGGCGTTGCATTCCAATCCGTCTTGCTGGTCTAGTCTCATTAAATGTAATAGCTCAGTTGAATCACAATCCACCAATATAATCAACTACTCAATTAAAGCATGAAAGTGAGATCCGAGAGTCACGCGACACATTGAACGTCCTGCTAAAGCCTCAATATGCATTAGATCTGATATGATACAGAGGAACTGTTTCTCTTCTGTCTGCCTTCCGGCTTTCCATATCATCATCGGCAACACCACATGCTCTGCCTCTATCCCTCATCAAATTCATTTCCATTTCTGCATGCTTTGCGTGAAATCGTGTGTAGTTAGGTCGGTACAGTCAGTCAATCGAACACATAATCTCAGCTCAAGTCAAGTAAGTTCATTTGCATGTTCTTCATTACTGCGAAATCGCCCTCCACTCCATGCGCCTTGCCTTATGCCAGCCAGCCGAGCGCCTCTAGAACCAAGGAAAGGGATCTTGCGTTGTGGTGTGGTGGGGTGGTTAAAGGGCGAAGTGGATTTAACCGACGGATTGGTAGAGTAGGAGGGGTTCGCCGACGTTTTCTATTTCAGGGATTGTGCATTTTAGGTCAAAGGCTTTGGAGAGGACAATTTTGAAGATCTGAAGGGATGTTAGTACGCTTGGGGTGAAAAATAAAATGGGTTGGTACCTTTTGCACGTTTATGCTGTGGCTTGTGCTGCTGAAGATCAGGCTTGCTCGCATTGCTTTCGCAAATCTACGGGCCTTGGTAGGAGTTAGCACAGAGTAAGGGCCTAAGGAGAACAAAGGACGCTTACTTGATTTGAGATCTCTTCTTGATCTTCCCTTGGAAAATTGACGAAATGGTCATATTTGGTGCCCACCAGGAATGGAATCGCCGTCTTGTTGAACCCTCTGCCTTGTCGATACCATTCCTTGATACTGTTCAGCGTACTCTTCCTTGTCAAGTCAAACATAAACAGGATAGCCACTGCATCATTGCACACCAGCGGTAGCATGTTCACAAACTCTCGCTGCCCTCCCAGATCCCAAATCGAGAATGTGATCTCCGTATTGCGTATTGAGATTGTCTTCTCCATAAAGTTCACGCCGAGTGTTTGGATATAATCCTCGTCCCAGCTGCCCTCTACATATTTGACCATTAGGGATGTCTTGCCGATCTGCGCGTCTCCTACCATACCGACCTTGATCACAACGCTGTTTTTATTTCGGTTCTGATCTTGACCTGCACCGCGAGCGTTCTGGTCTTGATATGAAGACTGCATTCCGCCGTGGCTGTTGGCATAGCCGCCGTTTCCTGACAAGCCCGAGTTTGGTCGAGAGATTTGTGGTGCGAAGGCTGTGGGTGGGGTAGGATATCTGCCATTTTGATCGAGGTCTGGCGTCGGAGAGGCAGAATAGCCTTGATGTGAGGAGGTAAAGTCAACGGATTGTGATTGTGTGTGCCGTCGAGTGGGAGTATGTGATTCCTCGGTACCGCCCATCGCATCGTCCTGGCCTTCACCTCGATGGTCATATCCACCATCTGTGTCCATCGTATCAACGGCGTCGTGGAACTGACTCGGCGAGCCAGCGGATAAAGTCGAGGAATCCAGATTGCCGACTTATGTTGTGCAAAGAGGGTGCTGAGTTCGGACGGTCAACAGAGCTGACAAGGCGTAATCAACACCGAGATGTTGATGTATGCATAAGTAATGTGGAGTTGCGGATGCAGTAGCAGGTTCTTGGAGCCGAGCACAGACGGTTCTGCAGCAATCTACCGTTCAGGCAGAGTTGAGGTTATTCTGACTTTGATCGGAGTGGAGACCCCTGACTTCACCTCGAATGTCCGTCGGCGCTTGAATGAGCTAGGCCAACACGCGTGTCGAAGCTGAAGCGACGCGCTGAGAGATTTCAAAATGCGAATTTCACCTCGAATTTTCTAGCAAGCAGAAGAGAACACTCGTGAGAAGCCCATAAACACTATCTCCCAGCAAATTGAGGGGCGATTTATTTGTTGTCTATATCAACGACAATATTGATCGTTTGCATCCATGACCCTGCTTTTCCGTTCTCGCGTTTGGTGGGGAACGATAAAATATTACATAAGCAGTGTAAAGTTCCGGGAACTCAAGAATATCTTGAACGTCCTACAAACACCCCAATCGCAATGGCATCAATTGCACGATCTCTCCGGCCTGTAGCCTCCCGCTTTGTGCCAAGGTCGAGTAGGAGTGCACCCTCCTGGCGGTTATCCTCATTCCAAGCCCGGTGTTTCTCGGCTTCAAGTGCTGGTGAGGGCGCTGCTTCTAACCTCGGAATGGGACGATATTGATGATGAAATAGTACAAGCCAAGAAATACACAAAAGACCACGAATGGATTGAGCTTTCCGAAGACAAGAAGACTGGCTACATTGGCATCTCGGAGTATGCTGCTCATGCTCTCGGCGATGTAGTCTACGTCGAGCTCCCAACAACGCCGATGGAAGTCGCAGCAGGTGATTCGATTGGAGCTGTGGAATCAGTGAAGTCAGCTTCAGACATCAACTCGCCCATCAGCTGTAAGATTATTGCGGTCAATGATTCACTGGAGGAGAAACCGGGTATGATCAACAAAGGTCCTGAGGATGAGTCGTCTGGTGGAGGTTGGTTTGCGAAAGTGGAGGTTACTGAAGCTGGCATCAAGGATCTGGAGGGGTTGATGGATGGAGCAGAATACAAAGCGTTCACCGAGGAAGAGTAATTTGGCAGCATACATAGAAGTTTCGAACATCAAGCGGCGTTTGGCAGTGGGACAGATTGCTTTCGGGAATTGATTGAGCAGAATATATGCACTTTTCCCCATCCGACGAACGCCAGCCATCAAGTCTATGTCTTACATAAAGTCGTATCTCATCCTTTCAGATAACTTACGCCCGACCGCCTTCCGCAATAATCGGACGATTGAGGTTGATAGCTTCCAAAATCTTAGCTGCCCCTTTCTTGACCAAATCCTGAGAGAGCTCCCAGCCAAATTCCTCTGCATCCTTGACACTGAGGACTTCCCCTAACTTCTCAGCCTCCACACTCTCCGTTCCATCGAGACTGACCACAATAGCCTTCATCAACAGCTTTCCCTTCTCAACCCATGTCGTCTCAACACCAATTGGTACACTGCATCCACCTTCCAGGGTTCGCATCAAGCTTCGTTCCGCATGGCCTGCATATGTCGAATCATCGCTGATCAACCCCGTCAAGACATTGAGAGTCCTCTCATCTCCCTCTCGGATCTCAATGGCAAGAGCACCCTGTCCAACAGCATGCAGCAGGCCTCCACCTGGTGTCTTCGAATCCAGATATTGCGTGATCCGATCCTTCCAGTTCATTCTGATGATACCAGCAGCTGCCAATATCAAACAAGTATACTCTCCATCTGCAGCATCAAGCTTATTCAACCTCGTGTTCAAGTTACCCCGCACATCCTTAAATTTCAAATGCGGGTATTTCATCTTGACTTGAGCACTACGCCGCACACTGCTTGTTCCCACCACGCTTCCCTCGGGCAGCTCCAAAAGACTCTTATATTCCAGTCCTTTCTTCATAATCACACAATCCCTGGGGTCTTCTCTCTCCATAATACATCCAATCGTGCACTTAGGTGGCAATTGCGTCGGCATATCCTTCAAACAATGCACAATCAAATCCAGCTTGCCCTCCAATAGCTGCGCCTCCAATTCATGTGTCCATAAACTCTTTGCCCCAAATTCATGCAGTGCCGTGACTTGGTTCTTGTCTCCCATCGTGCTCATGGCGTGGATCTCGTACTGCGCCTCTGGATGCATCTCTTTCAATTGTGCGAGCACCATCTCTGCTTGGATCATGGCTAATGCGGATTTTCGTGTACCAATGTGGATTGTGTCTGCGGTGATGTTTGCTTCGTCGGATTTCCTCTTCAGGGCGGTGGAGGGCGCGACATCCTTGGGGTCTTGCTTGGTGACGGTAGGGTCGAGGACGGGGCGCGAGGAGGTCGACTCCATCTGCTCGTGGGTAGCCATTTCGGGGAGTATCAATTGATGACCTGGCAGAGGTCGCGACTGTCAATTGAGTTGTTTTGAGATTTGTGGAGGATTTTGTGAAGTTGATGGTGGGGTTGAAGAAGCAAGTTCAAATTTCAAGACGTTTGTCAGCTCGCCGAGGCAAGCGATGTCTCACGAGTTTCCTTTCATTCTCATCTTTTACTTCACCATCAACATTCCCATCTGACGATAGATGTGGCCGTTTCTCTAGACTGGCCATTTCTGTTACTTTGGATGAATGATCTTAATGGCATCATGCAGGAACCCGTCCCTTCCCCGCTCTGTCCAAAAATTTCCCCACCTTACGAATTCTCTTGAATGCAACCCAAACCATTTTGAACATGTACTCGAGATCCAATTGTTGAAGCATTACGAGACAACGGCTAAATTAGAGCCATATCTCTGCACCCAGAGCCTTGATCAAGAGACTTTTGCGTGTGCGTCTAAAGGTCGCTCCTCCACTTCTCCACAGGATCCTGAGCGAGGACAATCCTTGTTTTGACTCGGTACCGTCCAGTATTTTGAGGCTTGGTCCAATAGTTTGAGTTCATTTTTCGTAGTATGATTCGAAATATCTGAGTTCTATACAATATCTAGTCAATTATTATCCATGCACATCGAGGCTGGCGAGTGCCAGCAGAAAAAGATCCACAAGCTACTCGTGAATGTCAAGGACTGCACAGTACATCATGTATTAGGGTGCTCGAAACCTGCTACTCTTTACTCTTTCAAAACTTCCTCAGAGTCTGCTGTCTTTTATTGGCTATTGCTTTTCATCGTTTGCACTGAGGCGCATCTCAGTTGCTTCATTGAAATTTCGCGGCAGCCGCGTAGGGAAAGCTTCGTCAGCTTCTTGTCGATGCATTTAGCACTGAGAAGGATTAATACACATGAATTCAATGACTCTGCTTTGACTTTGGGATTAAGCGGCATCCTCATTATAAATGCTGCATGCTCCTGGATTGCACTGAGTGTGAGTTTCACTAAGGACAATGGATTCCTCCAAGTCTAACATGATAGGAAGGCCCTTGGAACATTTTCCACAGCCTAATCATAAGCTACACTGTCGAAATTGCCACAATTTTCCCGTAGCGTACGACGATGGCTCTAGGCGGCAATTGCAGCTCTTCAAAAGTCAATTTTCGTCACCACAGGTTACTTGCGGTACGGGCCGCTCTCTCCCAGTGTTCTTAATTTACATTCGCTGGAATAAAACTATATGTTTCTGGACTGGCTAGGGTTAGATTACAGACCACCAGTACTTGGTCCATTTCTGAATTATCCTTAAAGCCTCGAAGTAAGATTCACGCAATTTCTTCATTCTCCTATCTACTATAACTGCTCAGACCTCAAACAGCTCAAGTCAAAGCTGAATGAATATTCTCCCTCTACGATTGTACATTTGTTCAATGATCATGGATTCTCAATGGACGGGGCCTGTCCCAAATGAATTATGGCAAATGATTTTCGATCACGGCGACCAAAAGGAATTTTACAAGATCAGTCTTGTGTGCAGACGACTTCATCAACTCGTTGAACCGTACTTATATCGAGACTTCAACTGGATTCCTGATCCAGAAGTCCCTCTTCCACCTATCTTATTTGCAGGCGAGCTAGAAACAGAAGGGAAAGGTACCAAAAATCCTCCGTTCAGACTGCTCCAAACGATCACAAATCGTCCTGAGCTTGCTTTCTATTTCAAACATGCCAGGGCTTTTTGGAATCAGCGCGAAGCATTTCGAAGTATCTCGGCCGCTGATAAGTTTCTACCTTGGATCCAAAACCAGAACCCATTTGACGGCCACGAAAAGGAATGGATGTCATTATTCCTTGCAGGAAGACAAGACTTTGTTGCTGGCTTGCTGCTCACTCGGCTTACCAATCTCTCATCTGTTGAGATACGAGTGCCTTACGGTTCCACGGAAGACAACCTCGTGCTCAAAGCCCTTCACACAGGTTTTCTCGAAAAGGGTATTTACAAGTGGTGTCCTATCAAATCAATCACCATCTCACTTGACGCCTATGCAGAGGCAGATTGGACACCGAAGACGTCCACGAATAGTTTCTATGGTATGGATAAGCAACTCCTCAAGATTCTCAGATTTCCACAGCTAGAGCAGCTCTCATTATCTCATTTACACAACGGAATTCTCGCTCTCAAGTTGGCCAGTGTGGGGGCGGAGCATCCTCTGATGGGAAGAAATCTCAAGAAACTCAAGTTGCCGATCTGCAGGCTCGGGGAATCCCAGCTAAGAACTTTACTGGACTGCACTTCCAATCTTGAAGAGCTCGACTGCGAAATGATATACGATTTCCGAGATATTGGTGATGTATGCCTCGGCAATGAACTTCTCGATGCCCTGCCCAAAGTATCCGGGACATTGAGAAAACTCAAGCTTAGCCTTCAGATTCATGCCGCGTTTCATCCTAGCGATGGCGTCCACACTACAATGGGATCAATGAAACACTTCAGACATCTCAGGTACGAACTGTCTCCCTTCGACCCCTTTTAAACGGTAATCAAAAAGCTAAAATAGCGTATCTAGATCTCTGGAAGTCCCCTTCATCCTAATAACTCCCAAAACGGGCGTGATAACCCGTAGAACCTTCCAAGAAATGCTTCCTGATGAGCTCGAATCTCTAACGATCATGCGATATCCCAGTATCCCAGATTTCGATAGGAATTTTCAGGCCCGTAATGCATTATTTTCGTATGTTAGATACTCTGGCTTACGCGAGTTTCACTGGGACAGATAGATTTGATGGGAAAGTGCTCAGGGATATCAGTGAGCTGATGGGATAATTTGGGAACGGAAGTAAGGCGAGGAATGAGAATTGGCATTGTCAAATGTATACTTATGGGTTTAGATGGATACTGTTATGGCTTCGCAAAATTGAATTTTGTCTTCAATGTTCGAAGCCGATTTGATTCGTTCTTGACTGTGGGTTGTCGAGGAGGATATAATTACCTTACCTTGAAACAATAAACTTCCGAGACCTGAAACTTTAGAGAATTATCTAAATTATTCATTCAATAAAAGTAAGAGAAAGCTTAAATTTAAATTCAGACTCCCATTCCGCATCTCTCCCTCCAGGGTAAAATTAACCAATTCGATTCTACCTTACACTCTATTCCCTCCTTCCACTCAAAAATGCGTATCCTCCGACTCCTCTTTCGACTTCTTCCCCGGGTGGAAAGCTCGTTGTTGGTCTTACGTACAGCGTTCCCGGAGAAGAAAATGTCAAATTCGTAACTAAGATCCCATATCATAACAGGTACTAGGTCAATATCCCCATCCACCCCCCGACAATTGAATCAAAGAAAGCTGGGAAAGATCACGAAAGCCGATACAATAGCACATGGACTTCAACCTGAACTGTGAATGTGAAAATACGCTCGCTCATACGTTATATAAACGCTACGCTAAGTCTAAGAGTCCACTGCTATACTGTACCAACAGTAAAGTAACTATTCAGAGCCCACAATTTAGGTATCCAGCTACGATATACCCCAAAACTCCAACCAGACACATCACTAACGCTTGCTGAAACTTCATAAAAGTTCACAATTTCGCTCACTTCCCCCTTCGAACAGGACTCTGCGCAAATCTGATGCCCCTACTCTTTGCAACTGGAGGCGGTACACGCGGGGTATCGTCGTCCTCGCTATCCTCTTCCACAGCACGACTCCCAACGCCGAGAGCAGCCTCCCTCCTCCTCTTCTCCGCTGGCGTTTCGCCGTGTGAGGGGCGCCGACTACCACTACCACTACCGCTTCCACTGCCACTCCCACTCGCAGCAGCCCCTTTCCTTGGTCCATCAACCGTCCTCGACCTTCCCCTCTGCGCATCCGTAACATTATCTACGCCCTTAAGCGCTCCCAACCTCCGCTTCCTCTCCGCCTCAGTCTCCGGCTGTTCAGCCGACGCATGGCTCTCGATCTTGCTCAACTTCCTGTCACCCATCAACTCCGCTCTCTGCCTCTTCCGTGAAAGGTCCAGAACCGCCTTTCCACGCTTCCGCTGCTCGCGATCAGACTCGGACTCTTCAGACCCGCTTTCGTGATCACGTCCGTAACCTTCGTCCTCTTCTCTTCGGAGATCCGCGCCCTTGGCTCTTGCCATCGCAGCACCGATGGACTTCGCAACGCCCTTGCTAGCTGCGCGTTGAGGGTTCTTGGCACCGAATATCCGCGAACTACCGGGTGAGTCATCGCTCGCGTCCTTCTTTGCTAGATCTTTCATTTCGGCAGGGGCATCACTCTCATAGATGATCTCACATCTAGCTTTCGGGTCTAGGGATCGGATTTCCTTCAAAAAGTCTTCTTTGGTAAGCCGTCTGCCTGCACCGCCGATTGTGAAGCGGATATGCCGGTCGTCATCTTCATCTGCTTGTTCTTCTCTTGTTATGGCGTCTTCCTTATTGGCGTTTTTGCCGCCGAAACCCCAGGTTCCCATGCGTGAGAGGCCTTGCCGGACAACTGGACGGACACCCGAGGATTCGGCGGCGGCGGAGGAGGATGCTGCAGCTTTGGAGGACTCGTCGGGCTTCGTTAGACCGGTCCAGGTACTCATTCGATTTAGTTCTTTTCGTACTGGTCCTGCCTCCCTCGGCTGGGTCTGTTTATTTGAGGGCAGCTCATAGGTTTTGACGACTTCACCATCCTCGTCTTCCACAATAATCTAGCAGCATTGTTAGCAATGTTCGAAGAATAGAGATTTCTAGAACCTACGGTATTCCCAAACTGGTAAGCCATGGCTGGGCCTCTCTTCTTTTTGGCCTTGTGTGATTCCTGTTCTTCAATGTCGTCCTTGTGCCGCCAAACGCCTAGCTTCTTCCGTAGATGCTTATAACCTGCGACAGGATGTTCAACGCCTTCTGCGATGTCCTTCTGCGCTTTCTTCATGGCATCCCGCCTCTCTTTGCCCTTCGGCGTCTCTACCGTGGTCAAAACATCGCCATCCTCATTTTCGATGATTATGTCATTCCCTTCATCGTAGACCTGTGTTCTCGAGGGATGTCGTTCTGCATCTGATTTATGTTCATCCCGCTTTACTTCCTCAGAATGTCGATGAAGAATTTGATGCATTTCGGGATCATCTTGAACCTTTCCAAGCTCGGACTCCTTCTTTTCGTCGTCATCATCTTGCGCGTTTTCGGGGGACCTTTCTCCGGGAGTCAAGGTGTCAGATGTTTGCTCGCTCAGATGGTCGCTTTGGCTGCGTCGTATAGGATAGATGGCTGACTGACTGATAGGACCTCCAGGGCCACGTCCGTCATCCCACTTCTTCTTTCTCCGTCGCGGGATGATGGACGAGTTTCGACTGCCCTGGCGGCTTGGATTGTCTTCTTCTTTCTGTCGACGCAAGAATTCCTTGGGAACACCAATGGGTGGCAACATTCCGGGCGGCAAGTCTTTCATCTCCTCTCCCTCTGTTTCAGATGCGAATGATTTTGCTTGAGATCTCGAAGTCGAGGATATGCGAGGGAGTCTGTTCAGCCAGCCAGGGCCATCATCCCCAGCTGTTGTGTAAGACATTGTGAGTGTCAACGTATTGATGTGCTTTCCTAGAGTGAAGACTGCAATCGAAGAACCGTGTACAATGATCGAAGTGATGACTAGGAAAGTGGTGATGGGCCAGATCAGTGCAACAAGTGTAAAATTCGGGGCGCTGGGATCTGGATATGATGCCAAAGGAGTTGCCCCTCCTGTTTCCAATTCGGCTCTAGCAAGAATTGCTACGAAGATTGCTCCTACACCAATAGGACCAAAATGACCAGCAAAGAGAGCTTCGCGCCATGTTTTGATGTCTGGTATAATTGGCTTCAGAGCCATCATGATCGGAATCCGGCGGAAGAAGAGGACAAAAATGGCAATGACAACCAATCGCCAAGGTGTCAGGCCTATAGCAGGGTTGTTGTACTGCTCCCAAGGAATGATTGTGCCCAAGTAGACGAAGTACGCCAAGTTGAGGAGCAAATCAATAACGTTGGAGACGTGAGACTCCTCCGTCTTCTGCGTGAACCAACCATCGTTAGAGAAACCAACGCCGGCTGCAAAGCCTACGAGCAAATCATCCACTCCCAGGAGACTACCTGAGCCAGCACAAAAGAGCGCCAGTACAAAGTAGAACACAAGGAAAGATTCTCTGTCAACCAAGTCATGCTTTTCAGCATACTTAATCCCATGCCTCCCAAAGTATCCAATCATGAACCCGTAGAAAGCTCCAAAGACACATTCGTACAGGATAGTAAGCACGATCCAGTTTTTGGCAACTACCTCTGAGTTCGGTCGGTCCGCGATGAGGTACAGAGCCAAATAAATGAACGGGAATGCCATGCCATCGTTACATCCGGATTCGGCAGACAGTACATCTCTCAAATGCTTGGGTACCCGTTTCGCAAATTTTCCCTTTCCAACCACGGAACTGGCCAGAACGGGATCCGTAGCAGTGACGCAAGCTGCACAGCAGAGACTTTCAAGCCAATTGAGCGGAGGCACCATCCACCATATAAATAAACTCGTCATCAACCAGCCGAAAGTCATAACGGGGATCAGCAAGAACACCACGCTCCTCCAATGCTTTTCCATGTAGTATTTCGGCAATTCGACACCAACGGCGAAACATTGGACGACAAGGACGATTCGGGAGAATTCGAGAGTGACCTGATCTGCGTTTCCCCATGTTCCAGGGTTGATCAGATCTGCGGCATGTGGGCCAAAAATGACACCACAGATGGTGGCAACCGTTGCTTCTCCTATGTACAGCCGTTCCTTGATGAAGGACGAGCACAGCATGAAAAGAGAGGTGAAGCCGCCGAGGATGATGTAGACCAAATGCGGTCGGTTGATCGAGAGGTGGTCCCACGCCATTTCGCTGTTGAGATTCTCGTCTTGGCGTTTATGTCATGTGTGTATGTATTTGATGCGTCAATGAAGGCTTTTCGTTCTGCTTCCTTCCGAAGTGTCCGGTAATTCGTATTTCTTCAACCCAGTTGTGAATCCTTCCCAATACCCCAATCTGTCGATTCTCTCAGAAGAATCGGGTGGTGTCGGAGCATTCAGGTTTTGGTCGCGCCCAGTCGCCGCTCCAACGTTCTAGATAGTGAATGTATCTCCGCCGCAGCGTCCCCAAAGTGTTTGTGGGTAACGAAAGAAAGTTCCTCGTGGAATATCGATACTCTTGTGTAGGAGGGAGATTTTGTTTTCGCTGTCAAGTGAAGGGGCAGGTATTTAGAAGTCGTGACAAAGTGTTGTGGAGGAAAGTTAAGATTCGGCTAAGGTAGCTCGGACGTTTTCGACGTTGAGTTGACGTTGAGCTAAGACGCTATCGAAGGCGGGCCCGAGCTAGTAATATACGAACATACGCAGCGCCAAGAGCAAAACGACGAATAAACTCAAAGGCCGAGCGGACCAAGCATTGGCAGATGTAAGACAATTGGAGGTCAATTGACAGAATTGCTTGCGATCTCGGAATTCGGAGTCTTAATCGGAGAAGGTACGGAACAGACGGCAGCAATTGTTGCTGACCTTGCAGTTGGCTCTAGTGCGAAGTATTAGTCCCTTTCAGCTCTTTTCTTCTTCAGATAACTTTGATATCACGGGGACACTGCTCAGAGGCCCTCGGCTCCACTCCAAACCCCTATTTATGTGGTTCTTTTGCTTCTTCGTGCTTCTTCGTGTCATTTCCACTGACTTCGTCTCAAAAAATGTAGCTGGGATACCCTGCTATACCCTGCCCTACGTCATGGTGATAGGCTGTGTCTTAGATTCTGCCAAGCCAGAGGGCGCCTTGTGGTCAGGGATGCGGCTGGGCGGTGACAGGCTTCCATTCGCCTGAACTTCCCCCATGCAAACCATATATTCTGAGTTCTTGCATCTCAACCTTTACAGCTTTTGACAAAAGTTATTAGTGTCGATTCGCCCAAAATGATCAGTCGCATGTCGAAATCAATATCCATAGCTGCAGAGGAGTCTTTTAGGTCTCTTCTTTATCTTCCTACCCCGCAAGTTGCGGCGCTAGGTTTCTCTTCATTGCATGCAAAGTCTTCAATCCATATTGCTTATTATTTCATGTTCAGCACTATTCGGTCTATGTAATCCTAACTACTGCATAGATAGCACTGTATCACGAGTTTTCCATCAATGAGAAGCCTACTTGGAACGTGTTTCCACTCTGTCTCATTTAATGGTCACTTGTCAGCTGGGCATTGGCCTTAGCCTTGACTCCTTATATCTTCCCAAGTACTGCTTTTCGTCCTGAATTCAAATATTACTCATTGCACCCCATAAACCCCACTTTCAATTTTGCATAGGACTCAGGGTTTAATTCCACATCGAGCTTCGACCGGCTGAGGACCTGCAAGAAGCGACAAGTTCCTGCTTTTGACGTGAATGGCTGTTTCCCGCTATTCCCTGATTCCACCTTTCAAAGGAGAAGGTGGGGGAGCTTCATGCCCTATAGAGAGAAGTACATTGGGCAGTAATATTTCACTGGAGGCTTAAATTCTTCAATACTGTTTACAACTTTGTCTCGGTGTTTTTCACTGATATGTTGAACCAAGTTCGGATAAAACTTACATCAACAATTGTGATGAAAGAGTTTTTAGTTGTCTGAACTTGTGACTTCTGCGCGTCTTGCAACGAAATAGAAAATTCAGGATCAAAAGCTCTTTGCTATGGACAGAGTGAAGCGTGCACATACAAGTACATAAGGCAACGCAAAGGGGGAAACCTAAGCTAGGGTAGGAAGTACCAACATCTCGCTTAAAGCTCTTCCTTCCCTCGAAAGATACCAGAGCAAAGTTCAAGAAGATGTTATTCCGATTTGCTGGAAACTTGAAACTCCAACTAAAAATCTACCCTAAGCATTTGTCTGCATAACCCAATCAGTCAATCCAAAGCCACTCCCCCACACCCCCACAGCTCTCCACGCTGGAAGAACCCACAAAAAATCCAGCCTCCATCGTGCCGCCTCCATCGTGAATAGCTATTCTATCCGCCACTGCATCACTTTCTGCACGCCCTTCCAAAAACAGGTTGCTCACGCGATCTCTTACTGCTTCATTCTCCGAGCATCGGGAACATTTGTGCCGACATCCCGCTCTCCCTCCACCAACTCCCTCTCTAGATTCCCAAAATCTCTGCCAGCTTCCATTCAATTCAATGGCTTGCAGCCTACGAGACCGCCTCACGCCCAGCAAGGCTGGGGTTGTGGGATAGTTGGTGACACAGACCTTCGGCATCCCGAGTGGATCCGAATCAGCCCCGACTTCATCCCGCGAGCGACAGCGTGGCTGCCACGAAGCTTGTTCAGTTCGGCTCCTGTGCCGAAAATCCACGTCAACCTGGCTAAGTTGTTGACTTCTTGCTACCTCTACTAACCTCCATATAGCTTACTTGATTACCGTCAAGAAACAATATGAGACAGCGACTCCACGCCACAACTGGAATATAAACTCTTCATTTCAGTACATATTCCTAATCTCGGATTTCAAATCCCATTCGGCTAGTTATTCACACGAAACCGCACATCCAGTCCCCTTACAAGAAACGGCATTAGCGCCAAGTCTCTCCTATACAGACATTATTCTCCCTGCTCACTTCTAACATTCCCTTTCACTTTCTGACGCACAGTAGTCTTGAAAAGTTGACATATTTGATCACGATCAGAGAGAAACAGGAACAACGAACGCCTCGGTCCACGTCATGTTACTGAGACTACCCTGTACCATCTTATTCTTCGCTATTTGGAAGAAGCGGACTTGGTCGAGCCAGCTATTCTTCTGATCAGCCCCAGCACCCAAAGTTGTTAAAGAAGAAGAAGAAGAAGAAGAAGTGAGAGAAGAAAGGGGGAAGCTTACCCAACAGCAGTAATATCCGCCCCGACATAATCCGCCATGGCCCATATATGATTCCGTCCCGGCTGTGCCAACCACGTCCTATTCGAAAGACTCACGTAATTCGCCAGGAACTCGTAGATACCTTGGTCGAGACCAGTGTAGTAGACGTGTAGCTGGTCTTGGCCTGGGGAGTAAGCGGCTCCGAGACCTGATGTAGGGTTCCAGGATGTGACGCGTTGGGAAGAGACGGTTGTTGCTGCGTTGTGTTAATTGACTTAATGGAAAAGGGGGAAAGGGGATGAGAGATTGAGATTTGGGGCGTAAAAGGAAAAGGGAAACGTACGAGTTGACCAGACACCTTTAAACTCCATTGTGAACAGTGCCTCCGTCAACTGATCCACGTAAAACAAATTAATATCATTAGTCATCGAATTGATGTTCACGGCTGCAATATCACTGCCGTTCAATGCTAATCCTCCAATCGGAGTCCCCATGTCGAAACCAGACGAGTTGCCAGCCATCTCAGAGACGTTCCCTCCCTCGTCGTAGTAGTAGACACGCCAGTCTTGAGCGTTGCCGACGTTGACGGCTGCGAGACCGGTATATTCATGTGGTGCGACCATAGTGGGCAGGTATGAATTGCTTCCCGTATCGCAATCGACGGAGTTTGCGGGGCAGGTGATGGAAGCCATTGAGATATTATTCTTGCCTGAGATATAGAAGAGATTTAACTACTTCTCGTCAATCGAGGATCTTGGACTTTTGAGAATGGAAGGGATACAAACCATCACGACACCAGTGTCGGGGTCAACTTCTGCTGTGGCAGCTAATGGCGAGCCGACCTTAGGCTCGATGTTCAAAACTACTTTCCGCGATGGCGCGAACGTCTTTCCGTCGAGGCTCATCTGGAAGTTGATCCCGCCTGTCGTGTTCTGCCAGAACGTCTGCATGTTCCATGTCGTCCCATCGTTCAGGAACATGCCTGAACTCGCAACGCTGTGCAATGTATTATTGGGAATCGTGTCTGACGTTTGAGTCGTCGATCTCTGAGGTCGTGTAATTCCCATCAAGACGGCGACAAACGTGACGACTAAAATGAAGATTGTTAAAAGCCATAGGAAGTGCCTCCTCCAGAACGGCTTCTTTGGAGGTCTTTCAGGTAGTGATGCTGGTATGTGTTCTTCTCTGTACACTGGGCTGTTCTGCTTGAATGTGACTTCCAGATCTAGATGAAGCTGGTCCCCTCGGTTGAATGCAGGTACTCGAGCCACCACAGCCGTTTTATCATCGATATAAATAGTTTGAGTCTCCTCCGGGGAGACTGATTGTTTTTCGTCGGTGGGCAACTGGGTAGTGGCGATTGGAGTAAACTGATTATCCTATTCTTGATGAGCAGGATTCAAGTAATAGAATATGGTATCGAGAGTCGGGAAGCTAAGTTGACCCAATGAGATTCTCGTCGACCAAACCAGACCCCGCAAAATTTCGAGTTCTTCGGGAAGAACTCAACAAAGGCCGAGACTACTCGCCCGTACAAAGTGTCTGGTTGTGACGTATATCATCCTGGGTTTCATGTCAGAGAACGGGTTAGAAAGGTAACATACCATCTCGACTACAGCCTGGAACACAATTATGGAACGGAGGTATTAAAAAGAACGAAAGTAAATCAAAACAACAAGAACATGAAGAGCAACGAGTCGAAAAGAGCTGGCCATTGATGGTTGATTAGAACAATGAATGGACCGCCGCATAAGGTCAAGAAATGAGCCTGAAGAGAAGCGAAGGAGGCTAACCCGAAGGTTCATTTCGGTGAAAATTTAAAGTTTTTATTGGTGAAGTGATGTATGAAATCAAAATGTGGAGCTCGTGTGCCAAGATCGTGAACACTTCAACATCGAAGGGGAGCAATCCATGCTCGGAGGGTTTTTTTCAGCAGCTTCTATAGGCCAGCTCTCAGACATGCGCCTTTGACATCTGGTACTGAGACTTGACAACTTCTGCCGCAGTCCCTCTGACTCGAGGATAGAAGTGGTGATAAGGCTGACTGGGTCTGACCGGTGAGGGATAAATAAGGTACTTGATATGCCGGCCTCTAGACGGTGTCTCGGGTTGTTTGGGAATGGTGGATCGTCATTGCGTCGAAGTAATGCCTTGTCCATCATCGTGGAGCGAATCAGATGTACATGCGCGCTTGAAATGATGCACCCTCGAGGGTAATTAAGAGCATAGACGCGGTTGTCCACGGCGATGTGGTAGATAGGGTGGTTTTCGAACCTACTTAACTTCAGATCATGGCCAGAGCAATGAAGGGTTGAAGATGGTCAGTTGGTGGATCGCGAACCCTGGGACAACTTTCATCGGAATATCGTGCTCGATGACTTCAGTGATCAGTCACAGACCCACGTCTTGAATGTCTTCCTGGATTCTTGATGCAGTGCAGCATGTTTTTGTGTGATGCGGTTATGCACTTACGTTGAACAAAACCATGGAGATTCTGCGGTGATGCGTAGTTCTGAGATATACACTTTCTCCGCCAATGCAGAGTATTTCTAAGTACCAGTAGCAGGGGCAATAGCTGAAACCGCAACGACGCAGAGCACCCCCTTCCACTTCCATTTTCCCAGTGTGGTTGTCAGAATTCGTGCCGCAAAGCTGCGTTTCAATGTACTGTAACTTATGGAACATTCATAAAGTGACAAGCCACTACTTTTCAGATTGCTCCTCAGATCAGGGAACATTCAAAAACGCAAAATGGCAGTTAAGCTCTAAATTTACCGCAAGTTATCCGTTACGCTGCGATAGCGCCCGTGTTGGCCTGTGCACATTTAAGCGAATATGAGCAGCAAATCATATTGTTAACTTCGGGATTTCGTGCCTCTGATTTGCTGCATTTTTGAGGTATATTTAAACACGGGCGCTGCCGCAGCGCAACGGATAGTACATTGAAAACCAGTATTGCGTCACGAATTCTGACACCCACTGGTGATGTGAATGGCCAGATTACTTCAGAGGCAATCCATGCAAGTTTCTGAGCATATTGTATTGTTTAACTTCATGCAAAAAGCAACGCCATTTAATCCCATGCTAAAAACAGCTCCTAGGATCCATGCTATGTCTATCCGTAAAATGCATTTCAAGCTCCCCTAGCGCCACCCCAGATGCAATGTTCTTCTATTCACGGTTCTCATCACTCATTCCCCCCAGTGGTGATGCAGCCGAACTTGTTGGTAATTCTTCGGCCCCTTTCGAACCCTCCATTTCCTCCGTTGGTGAAGCAGCCGAACTTGTCACAACCGAACTCGTTGCCATTTCTTCGGCCCTCTTCCATGCTTCCACAGCAGCAGCATCTGACCAGCTCTGCATTCCTGTCCTCATAACATCGTAAGGATTAATCTTCGCCGTAAACCAACGGTCTTTCCTCGTTGTCTTTCTAGTACCACCCTCGCGAGCCGACATCGCTGACCTTGTTGTCCGCGCCCGCTTTCCCCGCTGTCCACCTTCACTCATCAAGTTGCTCAGCTTTGCGCGTTCTTGCTGTAAACGGCTATCATATGCCACGATTGACCGAATGTACGGCGCCAGGTCCTCTATAATCAGCGGTGTAGTCCGGTCGAAGGAGCAGAGTTCCATGGCGGCAGAGCTGGCCCACTGCTTCTCAACCTCAGCTAAGGGGTCGAAGGCACGGCTCAATATTTTGCGAGTGAAGGGGGCTTCAGCTTTAGACCTTTGAGCGCTGATCAGACGGATCAAGTCACCTTCGCTAGGACAAGCAAGGTCGACAGGGACCTCAAAGTTATGCTTGACGTGTTGATCGACTTGAAAATAGTTTCTACTTCTGGACTGCATCCACAGGGATATGTCCTTTCCGAGCTGATCGTAAGAAACCAGTGGTGTGGCTTCAAGAATATCGTGTGCTAAGATGTAGTCATCCTTGGCTTTCTGGGATAATTCAGGTAGGCTGAAGTCGAGTCCAATCTAAGGGATCATGTATAAGAATGCAATCAAGGACTCGTTCGGAGGCGAAAGCTTACCTTATTTTCTGGTGCAAATATGCCACCAGAGCACAGATCTGCGGAGCTCATTGCTTCTGCATGGTCTGCATACATTTCGAGCGCGGCTTTGTTGTCCATCTTACCAATTGAGAGACTTTGAATTTTCTTCGCCCAGTGATTCATCCCAGTCTTAACTTTTGCCCCTTCGCTGACATCAGCATGCCAACCGTCATAGACCTCGTGAAGCATCTCTTCCTCAATATCGAGATGGTGAACGTCGCTCTCCAAGAAGTCCTGGGAAAGCCAACCCATACCAGTCTGATACGTTCCTTCGCTAACAACTCTGATTGTATTTCCCTTCTTGTCCACGTCCTCAGCTCGAGACCAGCGAGGGTAATACCAACTCAATCCTCTTTTGACGTCACCAACTGCAAACTGACACCAGAAGTTGAGTTCTGTCAAGGAGGCCCGAAGGTCCAAGTTTCGACCCTCGTACAAGGACTTCACGGACTGCCGCCGCAGGACGTGTCCTTCGCAAGCAGCTACCAACAGCATATAGTCAACGGCGAGATCAACCGGCGGTGGTGCGAAGCGGAGTATGGCATGGACCGTGAGACTGGCTAGCGGTACAACTGATTCGTCGTTGCACGTCATAATGATTGGCCGTTTAGAAATTGATATCAAGGAGAGAACTGTGGCCCAAAATTGAGTATCTTCCTTATAAAGGATATCAACCTCTTCAAGAAGGATCAGAGACTGCTTCTGTTGCTTTGCTGGGGGCTTTGGAAATAAGGTCCTCTGAGTTCCAGCACTTTTTTTGGTCTCTGTCTTGGCATTAGGTTGGGGCTTCGTCTCTTGCTTCGTGACTTGCTTCGCCTCCTGCTTCGGTTTGAAGAAGGAATTCATTGTCCCTTGGCGGCCACTCTTGAGGTCGTTGGCGAGTGCATCATCTATTCGTTGATTGTCATCGTCGACGGGCTCAGCGAGCGGCACATCACTTGAGCGTCGAACTTGATGGTTGCGTGTCATATCTCCGACTCTCTCTAAGATATCTTTCCCATTGCGTCTGCTACTCGAGTTGATTTCAAAGACTTCAAACCCGAGCTCTTTCGCAACGGCATATACTGCGGCGGTCTTCCCACAACCATGCGGCCCGCTGATAAGGATGGAATTGGCTAGTTTACCAGCCTCGTTCGACCCTAGGACAGCAGCATCTCTAGCTCTGATAACGGTTTTTTTCAGAAGTTCCGGGTTTTGGCTGGGCGATGCGGCATCTTCAGGCTCGGTAATCTCGTCCATATCATCATCTTCATCTTCCGTAGACACTATGAAATCATCGACCTTCTTTTTCCGTTTCTTCTTGGTAGACTTCTCGAACGTTGATGATTTCGAACGTCCAACGCCACTTTCACATCGATCACCAAGCCCTGATTCGACAGATTGGACGACTAATTTTTGTAGCCATGACTTCAGAATTCCAGCCTCGGTGCCTGCCTGTAAGACCTCAGCCGCAGTGGTGGGTGCATACTTTTGTGTCCAGGCCTTGGTTTCACACTGGCCATAATCGAATGCCGAGAAAGATGTAGCGATTGAAGAATAAATTTTTGAGAGCTTTGCGTGGTAAGAATGGGCGCGAGTCTTTTTGTTCACCTGGATCTCATCTTCGCTCGAGTTTTGGTCGTCCAAGTTGAGTAAAATTGGTCGAGTATGCAGTTCTTTCAGCACACGCTTCTGAATTTCAAGCCCTGACTCGTAATGCTGCTTAGGGGTCCGAAGACAAGCTGGAACTGGAGGGTATTCATTAGGATTGATATCCCGAATTTTTTCCATCATACTCTGGATGCACAAATTGCCGGCCAATGTCCCGATGATACTCTCTGTAGGCGAGACCTCAATTGCTTGATATTTGGACTTCTTGCTTTGAAATTGCGAGGATTTGAAATTTGAATGCGGCAAGGCTTCATCTGGATCAATTCCACGGATGTGGACCATGTCCTTCCAAGGCCATGCTGGTTCAACCGCTCCAGGAACTTTCATGATCTTGGCAACCCCGAATCCAGAGAATGCCATTGGTCCAGGCTTGGTAGGAGATGATTTGCACCTAGATTGGGGCCCAGGTGATTGCTTTGCAAAGGTCAAGTCGATGAAATTATTTTTGGCCGACTTCGGTGGAGTGGACTTCTTTGTAGCAGCTTTTCCTAAGAATAGTGGATGCAATGCTTTGGGTTTGGTGGGAGTGGCGGGGGACTTTTCGATCTGTGGCTGGACTTTTATAGGCAAAGGAATGATAGGTTTGGTGCTGTTCATAATTTGATCGATCTTCTGTCCAACGCCCTTCGCAAGACTGTATCGAATTGTAACTACTTTTGACTTTCCAATCGTTTTCTTATTTGAAGAAAGAGAAACCTTGGCACGACGCTCCTTTTTCACAAGCGGATCTTCGATAGGAGGACGGGGGTTTTTGGTAGGAGGGGAACCAATGGTGCCAGTCTTTGGGTTCAGTCGCAGTACTTTCTTTGGCTTGGGTTCGCTGTGGAATGTCGAGTTGGAACAGCTTTTTGCCTTTGATTGAGTAGATGCTGCTCCTATGAAATCCTCATTGGGCAGGGTTGAAGCTTCGACTGGGGGGCTTAGTGATGCTCCAGATAATTCTGAGGGGCCTTGAATACGTCCGACATGCTGCGTCCCATCTCGAAAATCCTCCGCTCCCTCACGTCTAACGTCTGACGATTGTCCATTGCTTGTTGATCCGCACTCAACACCTGCTTGTGGTTCATTTTGTTGCTTCTTTTGCCTTGCCTGGCGTTTTGAAACAGGGCGAGCAGCTTCTATCTGATCTTCACTTCCTTCAGTCCCAGCTTTATTTTCCTCAGTCTTGCGTCGCTTTCTTCGACCACTATTAGGATCCACATCCAGAAGCCCGGCACTGGTGGGAAAGTTTGGCGTATTTGTAGATGAGGAATCTGGATCAATTAATGGATTGATTGTCTTTGGCCTCTTCGTCTTTTTGGCAATTGCTTCTGGAATAATCTGTGAGGCAGAGGCAGAAGGTTTCGGATCGGCAGTGGCTTCTGTTGCAGAACGTGCAGTCTCGAGTTGTGCTACAGGGGGTTCTAAGTGATGTTAGCTCATTGTCCCATAAAGGAACAGAACAATCAGATATCAAATTTATTGCCCGCTCCAAAAACATTGAGATGAAAGCAAAATTATGAATTGTCCCATATAGATGTGGGACAATCAACGGCAAGTCGGAAAAGACACAGTCAAATGCGAACCAGCAACAACACACCTGCGACGACACCGGCTCGACTTTTTGGGAGTAAGTCAAGGAGTAGAATATGAACTTACTTGCTGTCTTCTGAAAGAGCGGATACACCGGTTTCCGCTCCTTGTTCAACTCCCCCATGCTTCTTTCGACAAGCACTGACATGCGCAGATATTCATTCAATTTGTGGTTGAACGCGAGCCCGACGCGTCCTCCAACCTCCAAAGTAATCTTCTCATCCAGTCATGGTTCTGTTTGACGAACTGGTACGCATTGGCAGCAATAGATAAATCGTCAAATCCAGTATAATTTGCTGCAAAGTATGTGGTTGTGAGAATTGAGTGAGTTGAATGCTGGTGAGCTGGCGTTCGCGAATTTGGTCCATGATGTTGAAAGTCGCGTCTCGCGAAGTTGGAGCTCGGTTAAAGTTCGGCCCGCATCACAAAAGCGGCTAGCCATTTCTCAGTAGCGCCTTCCATCTGAACCCCTGTAGCTTTCCTGAACAAAATAATTTTTGATAGACCACCCGATAAGTTGTCAACGGTCAACAACGAACAGGTCACCTCTCCACCACACTTCACCATGTCTTCGCGGTTTGCTTTACAGAATCCATATGTGGTTGCATCTCTGCCGAGGCCCATTGATCGTTCAAATGGTCGTTATGTCGTTGGTGAAGTTTATGGCGGGGTGCCAGGCTCAAAGAAGAGAAAGAGATCCGAGCTTGCTGTAGGAATTGACGGAGAGGGCATTAATTTATATGATGTAAGGTATGAGGATATTCCCTTGGGCGCATCTAACAATGGTATAGGTATCAGCATCAAGATTAATCACCTCTTACGCACTCCCTCCGCAGTCATTTTTCACCTGTCCCCCAACATCTCTGAGGACCCGAATCTTGAAAGGTGCAGTTGAACGCTGCACTTACGTTTCTACAAATGGACCGAACCCCCAGATCACACGATTCTCTGAGCTCACCGAAGGTTCTACTCCCTCGCGGTCTGTCACAACCACGTGCAAAGTCGAGAGTTCCCAGCAGCCGATCATATACATGGGCACCATCACAGCTATTCGCAGTTCGGAAGTCTCTAAAAATACCTCGGATTTACTCGTTGTGAAGGAAGATGGAGAAATACAGTGTCACGATGGGGAATCTCTTCAAGTGAAGTGGACATCTCCACCGAGTGCTTTGGTGCGAGATTCCTCAACACGATTTGGGGAATTCGTGGTCGAATTTGCACATCTCACAAATGCACACTCGGCAAGCCAAGGAATTCTGAGAGGTCGCCAGGACGTCTTTGCCCTTTTCGACCAGGAGATTAGCGAAGATGGGTTCAATCCAGAAATAGTCGTCATCATCACTCAATCTAAGGATGATGCTAAGAGAACTTTGCATATCGTCAGTTTGCCAAGAAGATCGGTGGCAAAGCTGAATGGTCCCAAACACTCGGTTGATTGTCTCCTAGCTGCGGAACTACCCTCGAGCACGTCGCTGAAGACTCCTACGAGGCTATCCGCCTCCTTCAGCGTTCAAGTTTCTGCTGGTATCTTGCAGTCACTAGAGAATGATGTTCTGACGACATTCGACCTTAGCGACACGCTGCCCAAGATTCAGTCTACCCTTGTATCCATCGGTGCTAGATCATTCTTGCGGTTGTCCAGTACCTCGATCATGGTATCATCTGATGGTTGCATTAACGTGTATAATCCGAAATATCAATCTAAACTTGCGACGGTCGAACTAGGACTGGGATTGAATATTGATTCTCTCAAAAGGAAACGAGACGATTCTGAGACTTTCAACAGAGACGCAGGTAGTAGCTGCAAGTTCATTACGTACTTTCAAAAGATTGGAGTGGCAGTTGCCATCTCGGACAATCACCTTCTCGGCTTGCAAGTCGAAGGACAACACGATGCTCACGGAAAACTGCGTGCTGCAGGTCTTTTGATAGATTCAATTGGCCGTTCCGTGAAGGAAAATGAGCGGTCGGTACTGGGTGGAAGCGAATCGAAAAAGTTGAGGCCGCTTAGTTGTGAAACTCTGGAGGCATATCTCCCTGGCTCGATTGGAGATACTCGATGGGAGAATCAAATAAGTGAGGCTGAGAATCTTGTTTCTGAGGAAAATGTGGAGGAGTTCGACAAGTTCATGATTTCCCGCCTCGGAGGGCGGACTTTAATGGTCAACGGAACCCACACGAAGGACGGAAAGAAGAAATCTCGTGACAAGAAAAGTCAAGTCCGAGTAGATGTGGATCGGCGATGGGTCTTATTTGCTCTGAGCAAGATCTTCACCATGTCCGAGACCGAAGCTGGTGAATTCGTATTAGAAATTTCCTTCTACCCGCCAAACACGTTTATGTGGCTTTCGACAAACGGTTACATGACCGTCACTAACATCGAATCTGCTTTGAGAAGCAAGGATCCGTTTGCAAAATCTCTTGCAGCTGGACAATTAGTTGATGCTATTGTTGAAATGGACCCTGATATGGATCTTCTCCTGGCGGTCCTTGCCAAAAATTACTTAGGGGCAGCCGAGCTTCTTCACGCCATCCGAAGGTTAATGGCTAGTCTCGATTTCCTGGGAGAGACTCCAAACACGAAACAAGGATTACTCACAAATGGGGGCGAAATAAGATCTGAGGATATCGAAGAGCAGCTGGCAACGTTGGAAGCCGAAGCTGAGCAATATCTGGAGCTGGCAGAATACCAATTAGGGCCTGGATCGGGGGTTCGATCAGATGCATTGAGTGTAGCCCTTTCTAAGCTGTACCGGTGTCCGAATGGCGAGATTACACAAGGTCTCCAGACCACTTTCACTACTCAGGAGATAGTGGGCCTCGTCTATCTACTTCGATTTGAACTCTCACGGGGGTCATGGATTACAAGATATTTGCAGTCAGACGACGCAGAAACTGCGGACACAGACGCTGAGGGGCCAAACAACGCAATTGTCCTAATATCGAGTCTGCTGAACAACTGTGTGGATGCTGTTGGAGCTGGTGGATGGTTGATAGGGGAGGCAAGATTGGTCGACGGGGATCCGTTTGAGGCTGAAGATTTGATTCACAGTCTCAAGCTTGAGGTCAGTGCTGCATTAGAGGGCATTGAGGAGGCAGTCTATTTGAAGGGACTGACGGCAGAGATGATACGATATGGCGATGGCGTGCAAGCGGCTTTGCCAAAGCCTTCTTCGGAGACTCAGACCGAGAAGCGGAGCAAACCTATCATTCTTCCCGCCCTAGGTCAGGATATCAGGACATTGCCACTGGGATTGAAGGCAGAAAAGCAGATCTCGCTTCTCAAAGTGGCTGCAGGAGGGGCGGTCTATCAACGCACGAGGCGAGACATCGGGCACCTCAAGAGCCAAAAGGTTGGGAAGTACTCTCGGGAAAGAATCCTAGTTTGAAGAAATTCTTTCTCCCCACAATAAAATTCCATGCCTTCTAGCCACTTCAACTGCAGTAGTGTCATGCACGATCACGAACTTCACCACTGGGGAGCTCTAGCGGTCCTGTAAGAGTTGGCGAGCTTGAGGCTGAGCTCCCACCAAATCGCCCAAAGAATACCGAGTACTGCTGCGCCACTCTTCCGTGGCACACGATTTCCCCCACCATTGGCACAACCGCTTTGTGCATGGCACTGCATGCGGATTGTCGGCCAGTGCCCGACAGCCCTGTCCCTCGCGGACTTCTGTCCCCGGTCTAATTTGTCGTTCAATCGAATGTGCGCTTCCCGACGTCACACATCTGTTGGCATCTAACTGCTACCTATTTTTCAGCTTACGGCCCTCTCTCTTCTTGCTGTCTTTATTACATGCACCTAAGATCCTACTTTTCCTTGTCAAATATATACCCATATCTCGGTTGATTCAGGCGACGAGACCTCTCCCGAGGGAACAGTTCGCATAGTGGGGTTCCAGCGTTCGTGGGCCGAAGCGCACCATACCTAGGTGATACAACCAACATTTAACCAACAGTTCACGGAGATAAACGCATTTAAGTGCGAAGAATGGGGTTCTAACTCCCCTCGACCTTCAAGAACGAGAGAGGAAGTGCAGACAGCGAAATGAATTTCGGCGCATCACCATCGGATGTTATTGACGTTGTTGCGTTCTGCAGAGCGCTGCACCGCAAATGCAGAGACGCTGGCGCAGAGTACGATGAAGTTAGGGATGAAGTTCGAGGTATGCAAATCTTAGAAATCAGCTCTTTCTTCTGTGCCACATGGTAGCATGGGACACGTCCGTTCGTGAAACCTTCCCATGTTCTTGTCGCAAACAAAATCATAGACATCACTGACCCACCTCAGGTCTGCATACCGTCCTCAAGCACCTAAAATACGAAGTCGAAGCTCCCGAATCGCCCTTGAACCACGATCGTTCGCTTTGGGTGCATCGACTGGCACCGTTAGTTGGGGACTGCGACTTGACATTAAAACATCTTGATGACCTTCTCCAGAAGTATGGAAGGGTTTCAAATGGAAGCAATGCAAAAGGCACCCGTGCAGTACGTGATCAAGGAAAACTTGGGAGCGATGAGATGGATACACTTGGGTCGATCAGGGTGAAATTGATCAGCCATCAGACGAGCTTGACATCATGTCTGGATACGATTCAGCTTCACCCGTCAGGAAAGATGGCAACCACGCTAGATAATCAAGAGGGCCAGCTGGACGTTATACTGGATAAAGTAGATGCGATTGCTGCTAGGATGGGCCAGCGATCTGGTGGTATTTTAACCGGCCACGAGGACGATGATAAAGAGGTGTGGAAACAATTTCGCCAGGAGCTTATCACTGAGGGGTTCTCAGATGATGTCTTAACCCAGCACAAGGTAAGTTTCCACGAGAAATCTTGTCAAAACGTGCCAACTCAGACTTTCTCAGGATGTCCTCCGAGCGTATATACGCGAGATAGACCAACAGGGACTGCTGGATGAGGCGCCACCACAACTTTTAATGCCAGCTCAACAACCGGTAGCTAACACACAACATTGGCTTCATAACATGCACCCCTCACCTGCAACATCCGAAAGAGGTCCTCCAACTTTCGACTCACTAAATGCGCCAACAGATGATGGAAGTACAAAAGAAATGGTTGTCCGAGAAGAGAATATGAAATTCCCCCAGGCAATGAAATTCGAAAGACGCAAGCCGGAAACATGGCATAACGATCTCCAAAGACTGTAAGTGAAGCATGATATGGTACACGATCAAGCACTAACCATCTCTAGGGATTCTCTAAACTTCTCGAAAGGCATAACTCCGCGAACGACCCCTGCTGTGCCCGAATTGATAACCTCGAATGAGAAAGATATCCAGTATTACAACACAGATGGATCATCAGATGAGGACTCGGAAAGTGAGGGCTCGTCCAGGGGTCGACATATGAGCCTTATACCATCAAAAGGCCCCCAGATGGCAGTTGTGGTTATGACTTGTGACTTGTTTAAGACTCTTAGCCCGGTCCGCATGAATCAAGGTTTGAAACTCACGCTACCTCCTTCACCGACGAGTTTCAGAAGCAGTCAAGGCTCTTTCGGTGAGGAGGATGCGTTGCGTTCCATTGCAATCCGACCAAAGAATCCAGCAGAGTTTGCATCCTCACCTTCACGAACCGGGGCAGTTCCGATTCCAGCAACGAACCCACGGTACTCTAACGAAAGTTTCGGTACCAGCCCACAGCCGGAGACCATTCGTCTGGCACCAGACGAGCACGGAAATGAGATCCCGCCCAACGCCAACTGGACAAAAATCAATCGTCGTCTTGTATCACCAGAAGTTTTGGAACAAGATCACAGACGATATGAAGCGTAAGCCATCCCTTATTTTTCTCGTGTTTGTATATACTGAAATCATTCGGCAGCCGTCCAGAATGGGTCGCAGTCCTCGGCGTCCTCACCCGTGCAGAAATCGAGGCTTACGCAGCTCGTACCTCCGAGCTTCGACGACGACGAAATCAAGCCGCTTTCCCGAAGGAGATTCCACCACCACAACCACCACGACCGTCCGTCCTACGCACGAACTCCAATCCGCACACTGGTCGCGAGACACCCTCAACCACCGACTCCGAGTCTTCAGACTCGACGCACCGTCGTCACCGAAGTCGGAATCGCCCAGGTCGCTCCTATACCCCATCCGAGATCAATACTCCAGTCTCGGGGTATCCGAACCCCTTCGGCCAACCCATCCCAATCCAAGGATCACACCGGGGCCCCCCGTCACCGAACTTGAGCCCATCAAGCTCAATATCACATCCAGTATGGATGGCCAGTCCACCGAAGCATCTCAGCGCCGGCGCAGTCTGGGTCCCTGCTCAAGGACAAAAGGGCGGCATGTACTACCCGCCTAAAGAGAAAGAACGAGAGAGACAGCGCTCGAGCCGCAGACATTACTCGCACGACTCGCATTCTAAGAGTTCCCATTCGGGACGAGACAGAGAAAGAGAGAGGGAGAGACACAAAGAGAAGAAGCCGCAACCACCACCACAGAAAGTCAGTCGCTGGAAGGAAAACTTGACGGCGGCGGGGATCGGTGGTGCGGCTGTGAGCTTGCTCAATGTTTTGAGCGAGGCGGCGGAGGGATTATAAGATCCCAAGGAAATGAATGGGTTATGAGATGGCGAGTTTATGAAAAGTTTTTAAGTTATTGACGAGAGATACGAGTGCCTGTAGGATTTTATGAGTTATGATATGGATGAGTGAGTATGGCTAATGAAGTATGTTGGGCGGTATTGTGAAGGGGAGGCATGCTGCTTGTTTTCTTTGGTAGGATATTGTACGATCATCTGGGAGATTTAAAGATATCTTGCTGGTAATTAATATGCATTTATAGATAGATAATATATCCTCTTCTTTGTTGAATACATATTATCAAAAGGGGGTGGAGAAAAAGAAGAAATTATTTCACGTGACTAATGTTACATTTCTGGTCCGTGCACCGAAGTCCGAAGATACTTCATTTTTCATCCTCGTCCTTCCTTTTCAGGTGGTGTAAATGTCAGGAAAAACGCATCCCTTCGGCCTTTGAAGAGTTCTCCAAGTTTTCAGCGAATTTTGTAGAGTTTGTTCCCAGGGATTTGGCGCTCAGTCAGCCTATTATTACTTTTCCGCACAACTCTATCGCACCTGAAATCACACCCACCCAAGCAGCACAGCAATTTTGATTCTCATCCTGATCTGTCGACAATCACATCCGATTCAAATACTTCGCACAACGAATGTTAAATCATCCCTCTATTATCGAGCGAAAGAATCAAGATATTTGGCGTTACTGGTTGCATTCAAAAGCTTACAACAGCCCACAATGATGGCTGGATCTCAACAGTCCGTTGTCGTTCCAATTCGCTATTGAAGATGAGAGAGTTTATTTTCTGGGGAAGGAGTCTTCCGAGCCTGGAAACGCTTTTCTAGCTGGCACAGGACTTTCTGGCCAGTTTTCAAGGGATCGAGATTGTTACAGCATATGGAAATACATGCCGACGCTCTGCGAGAGAAAATCTCGAGATATACAACTCCTCGATAAACGATTATCCAGTCTCTCTCGACATCCTGGAGCTCTTAATGATCTCCTTGCAACGCTTCTCATGAAGAACACAGCATTTAAAAACCGAGCTTGAAAGCGTGTGGAGAATTACGAAGAGGACAACCGAACCAAGCACCATGTTTATGTCAGCATGGAATCCACAACATAGTACGGTGCTGCAATAGCAACCATTTATCGAACCACGGAGGAAGGATTCAGTGCAATTTGGCAAATCGAAGTTCCTTTTGATATTTCGGAAATCTAACTGGCTGGTCTACTTTCGACCGCCACTAGATGTGCATTGTGGACTACCGTGTTAGATTCGAGACCACTTCTGGACTTCATTGGCAGCTTGAAGAACATCGCATACGTCGGCTCAAAATTCGGACTGCCATTTTACAATTTCGTCGGCATATTACTCTTGCAGATACCCCGGATCATTCTTTCGCTGAGATCCAGGCTCAATTCTTCTTCAGTACAACGGGAGTTCCCGAACCATCATATGGCAAGTGCCTTGGAATTTCCGTTCTGCTTCTAGGTAAGGCCATGAAATTCTTTCTCTTCAAGTGCCCCAGAAAGTTTTGAACATGGATTTCTTTTCAGATCTGCGAGAGATCTATATTTTATTTTCTGTTAACCGTCCTATTTCTACTCCTATCCGAGCGCGACCATTCATTGAATTTCTGAAGTCGGAAGCTGTAGGTGGCAAGATTTTGATCTAGGCTGCAGCGGGCTTTCTGTCTTGCGTCGTTATGCATGAGCGGACCCGAAGGAGCTGCACCTTGGTGGCACACAAGGCCCCACATAGCATGCTGCCCTGAGTTGGGGATGTAAATATCTTCAAGTAAAGCAAACCAGTGGCGGAAGAGGGGTCCTGCCAAAAGCGGCACTTGAGCACCCCGCAATGCGCTAAAGTCCAAGCCCCAGCCGCCTCGACCCCCGCATCTGGATTTCAATACTTGCTCAAAGGTTGATAGGCTCTCGGAAAACTCTCGGGACACTGATCCCTGGCGGAGGACGGATGATTTACATAGGACTCCATGCCATCTCCTGGCGGATTGATTGCTGATCCGCGCGGGGCGTACGGCTAATATAGTGAAGGCGTTGGGGCTTGCAGCCTACCAGGATAGGTCGGATAACACATCAACGACAGCTTTGGAGTAGCTCTCTGTTCAGTGTTGAGACTGAATTCTCAAAACTTGATTGGAATGGGATTGAGCTCAAATTCTATACAGATCAGATAGGCCGCGTGGAGCGGGCTGCGGGAGTTGCGGATATGCGGCCAAGCTAGCAATACGGCGTACGCACTCTTATCCAAGAGACATGTCACTACTTGACATGATGCAGCTGTATTTTTCTACTCTCTTACTCCTCCACTCTCTTGCATCCGCGGGGTAGCAGTTAACGTTGGGGAAGTATCGGCAATTTCTCCGAAGCAGGTAAACCTGGTCGTTCAGGAGCATTTCATTTGATATCAGATTCGACCCCTAAATATCGCACTTACCCCACACGTCTCCTCACTCTCCCCACACATCCTTTTCCCTTCTACCTCATTGAGCAGATGCATGGCACACATCCGCGTCAATCATGTCTCCTAAGCTTGCACTAGGAGAACTCATTCTAACAAGAAGAGGGGTAACTGCTCTGTTGGTAGCCTGATGGAGGGATGACTGCAGATTGCAACGCAAGCATGCAGTTGAGAGAGGGGCTAGGAGCCAATTAGGGAGTATCAAATGACTTCAAACGAGACGGATGTTGCGGCTGGCTGATTTCTCCCGCTGGTGCGGGGAGGGATTGATGGAATGGGGTACTGAAAAGAAGGAAATGCCCACTAAGCCCAACACCAGGCTTTGAGTTTGCTTTCCAGCTCGGTTCATTATACCAACTATCAAGACACGACAATTACAGTTTGAAAATATCTCATTGATTCAGGATGACGGTCCCGGACGAAGTTGACATTATTGTGTGTGGTGGTGGGAGTTGCGGATGTGTTGTTGCTGGACGGTTTGTTTTCCCTTGGTGTTGTTGTAAATAAGAGGCATATTCAATTGTTAGCGGTTAATGACACTTCATCAGGTTGGCCAATCTTGATCACAACCTTCAAGTTCTTTTGATTGAAGGTGGCGAAAGCAACTTGAACAACCCGTGGGTCTACAGACCTGGGATCTGTAAGTAGTACATGCATTGCATTTGACTTGTGCTGACAAACGAAGATCCAAAGAATATGAAGCTGGACAGCAAGACTGCTTCCTTCTACTATTCCAGGCCATCAAAATGGTTGGGAGGCCGCAAGGCAGTTGTTCCTTGTGCCCACATCCTTGGTGGTGGTAGTTCCATCAACTTCATGATGTATACTAGAGCCTCGGCCTCAGACTACGATGATTTCCAGGCAAAGGGGTGGAAAACCGAAGAGTTGATTCCGCTAATGAAAAAGCACGAGACTTATCAGCGTGCATCAAACAACAGGTGAGCCTCTATTCCATTGTTCGCTATCATCTAGAAGTTTTCTAACCCCAGTTTTAGAGATATACATGGTTTTGAAGGACCAATTAAAGTCTCCTTCGGAAACTACACATACCCAATTATGCAAGACTTTCTTAGAGCTGCCGAGTCTCAGGGCATTCCTACCACGGATGATTTGCAAGACCTTGTCACGGGACAGTATGTTACCACATATTACTGAAGTCAACATTCACTAAAAATACATAGTGGTGCAGAACATTGGTTGAAATGGATCAACCGAGACGTAAGTGTTGGATATTTCTTCCAGCCAGGTACGGCCTTACTAAATACTTTAGACTGGTCGTCGAAGTGACTCTGCCCATGCATATATCCACTCGACTCGAGCAGTGCACTCCAACTTGCACCTCCAATGCAACACAAAGGTTGACAAAGTAATCATGGAAGACGGAAAAGCCGTGGGTGTGAGGACCGTTCCAACGAAGCCTCTTCACCTCTCTGTAAGTAACAAGAGCCTCCCTGATCAACTTTATTGATACGAGTTCCCCCAAGCAGCAACAATCTCGCACCTTCCGAGCCCGCAAGATGATCATCGTCTCCGGCGGTACGCTCTCATCGCCACTCATTCTTCAACGCAGTGGTATCGGTGACCCCGAGAAGTTGAAAAAGGCTGGCGTTAAGCCCATTGTTGACCTTCCCGGTGTTGGTCTCAATTTCCAGGATCATTATCTTACTTTCTCTGTCTACCGTGCCAAGCCTGGTAAGTTCACCTATTCCATGCAACCTACAACACGTACTGACAGATCAGACACCGAGAGTTTCGACGACTTTGTCCGCGGTGTACCGGAAGTCCAGAAAGCGGTCTTCGATGAATGGAATCTCAAAGGCACGGGACCACTCGCTACGAATGGCATCGAAGCCGGCGTAAAGGTACGACCGACCGATGAAGAATTGAATGAGATGGAGAAGTGGCCTACTCCACATTTTAAGAGCGGCTGGGACAGCTACTTTAAGAATAAGCCTGACAAGCCGGTCATGCATTATTCTGTTATTGCTGGGTACGTCACGCTTATCTGAATGAAGATTGAATGAATGCTAAGTGCGTGCAGATGGTTTGGTGATCACATGTTGATGTAAGTCACCCGACCCTCCCCTTTACTCATTGTGAGTAGGAATCTGATCGCTACAGGCCTCCTGGAAAGTTCTTCACCATGTTCCACTTTTTAGAATATCCTTTCAGTCGTGGCGAGACTCATATCGTGTCGCCCGACCCTTATGAAGCTCCAGACTTCGATGCCGGCTTCATGAACGACGAGCGCGACATGGCACCTATGGTTTGGGGATACATTAAATCTCGTCAGTAACCATATTAATCCCTCGTACATCATTACTAATAACTCTACAGGCGAGACAGCTCGCCGAATGGAAGCCTACGCCGGCGAAGTGCAAGCCATGCATCCATTCTACGCCTACGATTCCCCCGCCCGCGCCAAAGACATGGACCTCGCAACCACCAAAGCCTACGCGCTTCCCGGAAACCTGACTGCCGGTATCCAGCACGGTTCCTGGTCCATGCCTGTTGACTCCGGTCGTCCTCCGAAAATTAATTTCCTGAACAGCAACGCGCAGAATTTGTACGAAGATCTAAAGTATAGCAAGGAGGATATCGAGCATGTTGAAGAGTGGGTGAAGAGACATGTTGAGACGACTTGGCATAGCCTTGGTGTAAGTTTCTTTTTACTCCTGCTACGTTCAGTATACTGAGATATTTAGACTTGCTCCATGGCACCGAAGGAGGGTAACAGCATCGTTAAACACGGGGTGCTCGACGAGCGCCTCAATGTCCACGGTGTCAAGAACCTCAAGGTTGCTGATCTGTCCATCTGCCCTGACAATGTTGGCTGCAACACTTGTGAGTATCCGCTTTTTTTCTTCTTCGGATTCTTGGGATTTTTTTTGCTGATGAGGATGTGATAGATTCCACTGCCCTCCTGATTGGTGAGAAGTGCGCTATGCTTGTTGCCGAGGACTTGGGCTACAGTGGCGAGGCTCTGGAGATGAAGGTCCCGAACTACCACGCTGCTGGTGAGCTTTCGGGTATTGCTTCTCTGAGACTTTGAATGATTGACAATGACTGAAGAGCAAATGGGAATTTGACAATGGAAATGATTGCTGATTTTTAACGATGGTCTTCATTCATTACTCTTCTGAAACTAGTTGGATTGGCTTGTCGGTACAATCATTCAAAGTCACTATACCACTCCAGGTAGATTGATTAATGGAAAGTCTTTGATTGGTTTGATGCGTTGGGTTGCATTTGAGTGATTGATCGTAATACTGTAAATGGAATGGCTAAGCGAGCCCCTGACTACAAGCGAAGGCTAGACCTCCAAATTTGGATCGAGAGAGACGAAGCTATGCATCCCGTAACGTATGGGTTTGGAGTTTGTTCTATGAACGCATTGTGGACTAATTGTGTGAGAGGTATTCGATAGGTCTCAGTCGCAAAACAAGAACCAATATACTAGGATAGGACAACTTAGCAGGTTCTATGCCGGGTCAACGGAAAGCCGGTGTACAAGTACCTGTGCTCTATAAATAGAAAACAGCGATGTGTACAACGTGGCCGTCATGACCAACTGGCAAATCCTCTTCCCCGCAGCAGAAACAGGGTCTCTAATCACAAAGCTGATCTTCTGATTTTCACGGACAACGCAACATCTGCCTTATGGTTCCCATGAACGCAGCATAGTCCAGCCTCGTTACAATACTCGTCAAACTATTGTGATCTTGCAGGGAAACCCTTGTTTGAGGGTGGAGGTGGCTTGAACGGGCATGGCATTAGTCTAGTTCAGGAACACAGAATTTTGTGAGAACCTGTCTCGCCCATCTCCAATTTGGTAGTTGATCTGGAAGGAATTAGGGGTTTCTTGTGACGCAAATAATGGAACAATCCAAGAAAAAAGGGAATGAATGTCTATTGAGGTCTATAATATCCGAGTCAAAAAATTTTCAAATCTTTCACAACTTCTCACAGATTCAAGTCTCATTATAGCCATGTATTATTCAAACTGTAATACTTTGAAAGTTTTGCTAGGAGAATTCGGTAATTTGCAATCGATATCTACAATAGAGTTCTTACATTGGAGGTGTTCTGTGCTCCTCTCCAGGTTGAATGAATATTACAGGACAACGCCGAGAACTAGACATTGTACAGTGCAAACCTTCTGAGAAAACTGAACACCAGAAAATGCGGTTCAGACTCCAGCTTTAAAATACCTTTAACCCAACTCCCTTCCAATGGAAATAGTAAGTAAATATTAGTGATAAGAAAGGATCATTCGGCAGGGGCTGCTAGTTCTCGTTAGCAACTCATCCACAGTGTAAATTTCGGTCAAGACCTACCTGGAGGAGGTGGTGGTGGCGGCGCAGGACCTATTTCTCATCAGTATCTCCTTAGTAACCTTACATCTATTCAAGTCTCACCTGGAGGCGGTGGCGCGGGACCAGGTCCGGTTCCTTTCTTGTTAGCATTCATGAATAGCTTGCTTTGAATTGTTACTTACCTGCAGTACTCATACTACTTCTCCTTGACCTTCCCTTCTTCTTAGTTGTCCTCCATTTAAAGTCAAACTTAAACCAAGGAGAACCCTTCTTTCCCTTCCTTCTTTTCTTTTTCTTGCGCCTCCTCCTGGTGGATCTTGATCCACTCACGCTCTTGTTCGATGACAAGTACTGCCTTGCTCTTAACGTATAGACATAGAATACTCCCGCTAGAACTGCAAGTCCACCTAGAACACCGATTATGATTCCCGCAATGTAGCCAGAGTTTGAAGAATCTGCGTTTTGAATTGCAGCTGGAGAAAGTGTTGGTGAGCTGGCTGACTGCTGTACCGGGTCTGTTGGCGCCGCCGAAGTGGGAAAGGTGTCTCCGAGAAGGATGGTGGTCGTGTACGGGAGCTCGTTAGGGAGCGTGATGGTGAGGGTGACATAGTTTTGTTGAGGGCTTGCATAGCGATCCAGCAAAGCTGCCGGTGTTGGTGCAACAACTTCCTTTTCCAGAGTCAAGTAATCATAGTCCCCTCCATAATGTGGTGAGTACTCCGATACTGTCGGAGCAGGAAGACGGGACGGGGTCAAAGGGAAGCGGAATCTTGCTGGGGCAATGGGTGGCATAGAGGAGCAGATTCAAAATCTCGGTTGAGGATTGACATTTCTCCTATTACCCTTGGCAGAATTATTTCCGAGGTTAAGAAATTCTGGGACACAAAAATGGAATGGGTGATTAGAAGTATTGAGATCAGGAGAGCAGACAGAGCCTCGTCACGATTCATTGGTGAGGAGGGTGTTAATGATGTGGCGGTTGGGTTGTGGTGGGGTGTGACAGGCCCGCCTTATGTGGCCTTCGCTGGCAGTAGCAGGGGTTCTCATTAGCCCGAACTTTGAGGTGCATCCCATAGCAGTGGTCAAAAATTCGTTACCTGCAGAAGTGAGGTATGCTGTGTTAACATAGGACCGTTCCGTCAATTTTCGCGCGTGGAAGTGGAGATTTTTCGGAGTGCCTCTCCTATTTTCTGGCCTCAATCCCACATGTCCATCACCCGATCATTTTTAGATAGCTACAAAATGAATCATTGGTGGTGTAGCATATCCGGCTTCGACAACACGAGTTAATTTAGAGCCTAAATAGACCAATCCGGTTGAAAGATGATGGAAACGAGCTAATAGAGCTTTAAATTGAAACCCCACAAGGCCAGAGAGCAGACATGCCGCATCTTCTTGAATGGAGCTTCATAGAACAGCGAATTGTGAACAGCCAGTCCGTCTATCAACTGATATGAGAGAAACCTTTCCATCTGAATTGGGCCTCCTGCCGAGCATTCCGCAACCCCCAAGCGAACCACAAGTATCCCACCAGCTGAAGCAAGTAAATCAGACAATTCAGAGCTGCTCTTTTTAGTTCCGTCGCAGTCCTGACTTCAGGAATGAGCGAATCAAACATGTAACCAACGCCGACAGACTCAAAGCAGAACAAACGAACAAGCATCGAATCCGTCGGGCCGCAAAACCAGAAACGTGGTTGCCTCAAGGGTTCGAGCCTCAACCGACCTCAATACAATTCATGAAGAGCCACACTCAACACCCCAACTTCCCCAGAAACTTCAAAGTGCATAAGACCCTTACCATCGCCTTCCTCAGGGCGTCCCATGCCCGAATACTGGAACGTCACTGCCTCTTCACCTGCACGGTCTCCCGCATTCAATAAACCTGCGTCAACTGTGCATTGATATATCGTGGAATGAGGCTACACAGCATGCAACCAGCACCCAGTCATCTGCAATGCCTCATGCGAATCCGACAAAACTGCCGCACGTGGGTACCTGATGAGTTGTCGCGTCAGCCGTTGGGCTTCAAGAAAATCGCGCAATGAAATTGGAACGGCCCAACCGAGCACGTGATGGGCCTCAACTTTGGGAAAAGGGGTTGAATTAGCGAGATGAGAGGTAACCTATCGTTTCAACATGTTTTCGAGACTTCTGTGTCGTCTTTTTTCACTGATTTGCCTGAATATCGTAAGCAAAATGAATCATGACGAGGACATTGAGCAATGTGCAGGAACAACTCGAACACCAGAAGCAATCAAAATGATGCATTTCTCAAGCACTACTCACGCCCCTGGTGCTAGTTTCTTTCGAGAACGATTCCGAGTCCCAATCTCTGCTCAACAATGAAAGCTACTCGTCGTGGCTGATTCGAGTAGTTGTTAAGTCTTCGAAGTTAGAGTCATCAGGCTCCTACTCTGTGTCTCCATGAAACTGCATCGGGGGTCCATCCGAGATACTTCCTCTTAAAAAACTTGGGGTCCTTGTGCATCTCGTTGACCAAAACTACCCAATCTTTAGGTATCCTCCATCCGAAACGGTCCCGAAATCCCTCCTCTATTCTTTCCTCATTCAAGTGATCCATCATCTCGATCCAGGTTAACTCCTCGTAAGTACATAGCCTCCATGCCGACTCGTCACCTTTAGGTGCTTCTGTCCTAGTCACACACAAGGATCGCTGAACGTAGAAGTTTTTCTTTGCGTTCGTTTGGGGCGGTACGTCTTGCTGCTTCACACGCATGGCCAATGATGCAGACCGAGGTGCGTGTAGAGAGATTTCGAGCCGTGACCTTTCCACATATTTTGGGGAATGCTTCCTATGCGTTGAAGGCTTCACCCGTTCTATTTCTGGAAGCAAATACGTCTCCGAGATCATTCTGGGGGGACCTGCCGCCAATTTCCACTCCCTTCTGGAACAATTGCCCATTCGATAACTCTCATGCCTGATACTTGAAACAAGCAGGTCCATTCCTTCTCTATATTGATGTATGGGAATGCGGTGCTTGTTATTGCCTTGGACCCCATTGTGCCCTTGAGCGTCTTCTACAGCTGTTGACCCAGGACTACCCAGAGCAAATCCTTCCGCCTCCACGTCCTCAATATTATGAGAAGCGAGAGCATATTGTAGTCTCGGCGATAATGAAGATGAAGGAGGATTTCTAGAGTCTGTAGGTTGAGGACCAGATTGTTCTTCATCCCGCAAACGCTCGAGTGACCTGATGCTTCTCGTAGAGGGTGGGGAGGACGGATGATTTGGCATGGTCTCAGAGGGAGTATTATCAATGAATCGGGGTGAACCGGTGGGGAACCGGTCCTCATCGACAGCCGCGGAGGGAGCATTGTCGTTGCTATTGTGTCGAGAATTGATGAATGTACTGCCTTCGGAGGTTGACAAGCTGGCTTCGGGTGCTGTATGATAGACTGTTGATTCTGGCTGTGTTGACTTTGCATCGGTGTATTCGCTGCTACAGTTACTCATGTTTGATGATAAAGATGCGAGCTAGTATTGATATGTGGTGCATATACAAAAGTGCATGAGGTGTTCGGTGCGGAATCCAGCGAAGGCTACGATGGTTGAGCGAAGGAAGGAAAGTGCAACTCTGACCTTCACCTGAGGTCATGGCTGTTCCTCTCCGTTGGAAGGAAAGGACTACTCAAGCGAGTGCTCAACTAAATCATCCCCAGACTATCGGATATTTTCAACTCACCGTTCTGTCTCCTCTTGGAACAAGAGACTTGTCTTTCCTCGGGGTTACACAGCAAGACTGTCTATCCCCAAGCTCATCAAGAACAGATCCTTACATGCATACATAGTCATACCAATCTCCAAGAAGTGCTCGAAAATTCTGCTTCTGCGAAGAAACTCTAACTTTCCAGAGAATCTTCAGTGTGTATCGTGCCCTCGTTGAACATTCGGTTTCATCGAACGCACTCCCAATATCCTAGAAACTCTCAAACAAGCATCCCTCGTTATGTCCCCATAAAACCCCAACTACCCGAACATTCCCCCATTCCCCTTCTCGGCCTCTTCTCAGTTTTCTTCTAATCTCTGCTCTCCTACCAGCCTATCCCGTCCCCACCTTTACTTTCCACCAAAAGCCCCTCATATCAACACTACTTCGCTACACCAGACTCCCCCATCTCCTGAAAAGCTCTGCTGAACATATCCTCAAGGAACCATGCAATGCCCCCTCTCTTCTCCGATGCCACTTCTTATTCCTGAATTTGTGGTAGAGCTGACAGTAGAAGATGGAGAAGAAGATTTTTAGAATGAGGTCAAGGAGGAGCCGATATAGGTGAGGTTTGTGTTGTGAAGTGAACTGGTTAAGCTAGTAATCAAAGTTTTGGGGCGCATGCGACTGCAATGAGAAGGGTTTAATGATAGCGGATACTAGGAAATTTGGGAGCATACTAGGTAGTGTATTTGGGAGTAAAATTTACTGCATAGTCATTTGAAGGAGCATTTGATGCTTTGCATATTCTTGGGATATTCCGATTTGCGGCTCTCTTTCTTGTGAAGGGAGCGCTGCCCTGACTTTGCTCTAACAAATCGCCCAGAACATCAGGAAGGTATGACTTCCAATTAGACCCAGCCGCATTGGGAGTAATTGATCAGCCTCGATTGCTATTTAATTTCCCACCAGCAAACAGCACCCAAAACTACATCCCAATATTCCCCCTCTTCCCCCCTCTCTTACTCCTCTCAATATGCCCCTTCAACACCCTCCTCGTCTGCGTCAAACTCCTCTTCTGCTTAAACTTCGCCTTCCCCAGCGTCATCATAAAATTCTTCTTCCTGCTCTTCTCCCGATTCGTCGTCGACTTCCCCTCAGCATCCTTCTTCTGCCTCCTCAACGCCTGCGTACTCTTATGCTCGCCCCTCTCTCCCTTGCCTTCCCTCGCTAACGCAATCTTCTCTTCTCGCGTAGACTTTCGCAACTTTGATAGTCCTTCGATTTGCTCGGCTGTGAGTGGGTCGTCGGCGTGTCGGTCTGCGAGCTCTTTCAATCGCGCTGCTTGCGATTTGTTTTTGCCCATTGTTTTTGTGACGGAGGCTTGGAGACGAAGTTCTTGGAGCTTGGCGAGGTCGGCGGGGGTTAGGATCTTGGTGGTTGCGAGTGAGGAGATCTTGTGTTCGAGGGCTTTGTCTTTATCTACGTTTTCTTTCTCTTCGTCATTTGCTGGAGTGTCGGATGTCGATTTTGTGGCAAGGGAATCGAGTTTTGCCTTCTTGGAAGCGGGTTTCTCGTCTTCGGAGTCGGAGATCTCGATCTCGGCATCGCTTTCAACGTTTATCCAGCCACCAGAATCAGAAGAAGCATCAGACTCAGCATCCCAGTTCTCCCAGCCTTTGTTCTCTTCTTCCTCATCTTCCTCGTCATCCTCCTCGTCTGTGCCGAGTTCAGGCAATCCCTTCTCCGCACGTTTCCGCTTCCGCTCTTCCGCTTTCCATTCCTCGAGCAATTCCAGCCCCTCGATGCCTCCAATTTCCTCCTCTCCAAAACGTCGCTCTTTGATACTACCGCTTTTCAGCCCTATAGTTGCAGTCTTCCCTCTATCTCTCTTCTTCAGCAAATCAGCTCCCACCTCTCTATACAATGACAACAATCCCTTCGCAGCCATCATCGTACCCTTATCTTTACTTTTCCGGTACATTACCAGATCTTGTAAGAGCGTGTCGTTCATTGCCAGGGGTTGCCGAACACAGATTTCTCGGATAGCGTTCAGGCCTGCTGATGCTACTTCCGAAGCGGAAGCCTCTGAGACGAATTCGTTGGCTATCTTCTGAACCAGGGGTTCCAGGGCGTCCGGTGGTACCAGAGAATGTGTTGCTTGAGCGAGACAGGCGAGGAAGGTCGTTACTGACGGTTGACGGGGCGTGAGATATTTGATGAAGTACGAGTAAAGCGAGATAACCGTCAACTTATGGAGACCAACCAATCTCGACACCAGTTGTAGAACCAACAACTTCTGCTCTAGATTCAGCTTCGATTTCGAGTTCTGCAGATGTTTCGAGAACAGCGTCTCCGCGAATCCTTGAGGGTCGTGCAGTAGATGTAAAGCCGAGAAGTTCAGTGGATGCGGCTGATTCTTCTTCTTCTCCGTCTTCTTAACCTTCTTCACCGCCTCTTCCAAACTCTTCTTCGTCTTCCGACTCTTCTTATTAATCCCCGCCTGATGTTTCAACTTCCCAATATCGATCCCGGCCTCCTCATCACTACTATCATCCTCCAACTCCTCCCTCTCCTTATCCCCCCCAAGAAAGAACCTCACTCCACCACCAATAACCTTCTCGTTGTCAGCAAGCGCAGCTTCTTTCATGATTTCCACAGCCTTGGCATCCGTCCATATCTGCCGCTTCCACAACTCCCTCGTAATCTTCACCGCCCAGATCCCTTTCGCGCTCGCCCGATCACTAGTCAAAAGATTAAACAGCGCAGTCTGAATCGTCTTATTCAGTCTATGATTAACACTCTTCGAATTACTCGTCCTCAAATCTGACAATATCTTCTGAAACAACAACGTTCTTAACGTCTTACTCGGTGTAGCAACCAATATCGGGAAGAGTGTATTTAGCAATTCCGCTGAATCGATGATTTCTTTTCTGCGGAGTAAGACGAGTGATCCGACGATCTTTTCGCGGAGCTCGGATTCTAGGGAGGCGTGGTGGAGCATGAGGATTGTTTTTAGGTCGGTGGGGAAGGAGGCCGTGTCTTCGGGGAAGCAGTCCGCGACGTGGGCGACGAAGTCGATGAGGTCGCGGAAGGATACGATGCCCGTTGAACTAGCAGTCGTGGGTGAAGCGAGGAAGATGTCTCTTTGGGATTGGTATTGGCCATATTGGTTTAGAAAGTCTTCGCTGTAAGACTTGGGGTCTCGCCGGATTTTGTACTGGAGATTAGGTCTGAGGATGTTAGCCTTCCCTGAATTCTTACATTGATTGGAATCAATAGGGAACTGACAGATCTGCATCAACCTTCTCCAGTGCGCCGACTCGTTTCTTGCCCATTGTAACCGTGGGTGTGGTGTGAGAGACTCGTTCTGCTCGCGAACATCTGGTCGTTGTTTTCAATCATGAAATATATTTTTCTGCTATCAATTATCTTAGCGTGAATAACCCCTGCTAGCTTAAGCACTCTCAGTCACGTGAAAGGCTACCCCCTCATTGAAGGGGGAAAATGAAAATTGGCCTTAGAAGAGCAGAAGATCACAAGATATCATATTGAAATTCTCGAGACTAAACGCCCTGTAACTGGAAGACTAGGGAACCAAATCAGGCAAAGGATTCTGATCTATCACGTGACGTGACACTTGAGTTTGGAGACAGGAAGCAAGCGTAAGTTGAGTCGCCATACGGGAAGGAAGGTTGATATGTATTTCTGAAGTAGATCTATCGCTTCAAATTTCTCAAGTGTAATTTAAACATAAAAATATAAGAGATAAAGTGCATGTCCATATCTTTGAAGCAGATCCCGAACCCTGTATGCACACTTTCCCAAATACCAATCCAGCTGACTCTTGTCTCCTAACAAGGACCAATCTGACATTCCATAGCACCGAACTCCAACTCATTCCTTGTAAATATCTGGTATTTCAAATCCAAAACGTCAAATCTTCTTCACCCAAACATCCCATCTAATCATCAACCGTGAACCTCATCCTAACCGTCTCGCTCTCAACCCAGCTATCCCTCCGCCGACTCGAGCTCTTCCTCCTACTTCCCCTAACAGGAGCAAACGTCCATCCAGGCATACCATCCCTAACCACCGGGCCCGTCCTACTCCTCCTCTTCTCATCTCTCCATCCCTCATACTCCCCATCATAACTGCCATCCTCTCGCCTATATCTAGTATGTGCTTTCCCTGGTCGTTTCAACCCATCTAAATCTCCACCTCTTCTTCTGACCTTCCTCCGACTACTCCTCGAGCTACCCAGAGAGTCTGACCCGTAGCTCGAATCATCGTCGTACCCGCCGCGTCCTTGCCATAGCACACTGCGCCCATCATAGCAGCATTTCCAGACGATAGCAAGTAGAACCGCAAGGCCGAGAAATGTACCAAGCACTGCGCCAATTACTACTCCATTGTTATCGGGTGACGACTTCGCCGGCGTTGAAGCCAGGGTTTGGACGGTAATTGGAGGTGAGGTAGTTGTTGGCGCATTGGTAGGAGCAGCTGGGAAGACTGTGTCAGTCCCGAGAGTGATCGTTGAGGTGTAGGTAGTGGATTCGCGAGTTTCAGTGAGGGTAACAACGACGGGCTGAGCAGTTTGTCTGATTTCTAGCCTTGTCGTAAGCCTCACCTCAATGGGAGTTACTATCGCTGATATTGGAGCCATTGCAACGACGATAAATGGTGATTGTTCTCGGATTGAGAAGAGCTGAAACGAAAGAGAGACATTGTGATAAGGCTCTGGTGAGATTCCTAGATTAAAAGGCAGCAGAGTGAAGACTGATGGTGGTGTGTGTGGCCCTGTCGACGTGAGTGCAACTTGAGACATACGACATCTCCCGGGCGTTTCTACACGGTGTTCTGGAGCCGCATTTAGAAGCGGGACATCAGGTGGGCTAATGGTGGTTGCATATAAATGTGTCGGCCCTACATTGTTATTGCTCGAATCTGGGGGTGGCTTGCATCGTCACCCGATCGGTCTTGTGTGGCTTGCAGCAATTGCGAATTTAGCTGAGAAGGATCGAACCAATAAGACAACGAACAAGCGAAGCTTGATCTGATTACAAGCAATGCAGACGTAATTTTGTTGAACCCTTGAATTTGTTTTTCCGTCGTAGAGGGCAGCATTTGATTTGGTCCAAGTCGGTCAGAATAGGTACCCGAGATTCCCGCAGGAATAGCAAGCCTTTTCCGCCCCATAGCAAGGGCGCCAGAGCTTCCAGAGCTTCACCGCTTCATGCAGCTGCACTGTGCTTCCCTCGGCCTCACATTGCGAGTAATGATACTAGAGTCGCTGTCCGATCATAAGTTATCTCCCCAAAATTGCGGATCTAACACTCCATCATTTCCAGTATCACCATTCCAAGCCGGAAGATCGCCATCCATCAGCGTCTGCCAGTAAGCCCAGTCGGAAGGAGTAATCTCAGGCATGCTGATATCGCCATCAGGGTTCCAATTCCCCCACTGTTGCTCGATATTGGTGAAATTCGGGTCTGGGGGAGGCGGAGGTGGTTGCTCAGGTTGGGTGGAATAGTCCATAGTATGAGGTGTCAAGTATGGATCCTCATTCTGGACTTCAGGTCGCGGTGGGTTAGAAATATCGCGTTGTGAGCGTAACAACGAGATGAATCGAGGAGGCGCCTGATATGAACCCATGGCTTCTTCTCTTTTTGCCCAAGCTTTCAATGTCACGTTTCCAATTGCGTAGTACAAACTGTTCTTGATGTCGGTGATTAATTCAGGCCGGTTCTCGAATGAGTACTTGACCTGTTGCCAAGCTCGTTCCACGAGATCTCCAGCAGTTCGATAGCGAAGTTCACTGATCAGATAAATGAATGCATCGAGTTGAAAATGAGAAGAGACATGCCACAAGTAACCCCTGAGGGCCTTGGACGTATGCCCGAGCGAATCATACTCCATTTCTTTCAAACTTTCCGTAAACAACATGTCTTTCTCTCGCTGGGACATGCTTGCGCCTTTGTCAGGCCATTGTCGAGGATGATGGGCCATTATTCGCATTGTGCAAATGACCGATTTCGCCACGTAAATTACCAAGAGATGAAGCGGAATGGACGGATCGCAGTGCTGGATGAACTGCTTCTCAAACTTGGCTTCAAGGGCATCGATAGCTTTATCCTTCTCGGCCAATAAGTCTGGGCTTACGCCCGTGGCGATGCCCCAGGATCCATCTATGTTTGTGTGAGTCCTCGCAGTTCGAAGTGCTTGTGCAACTTCGTATCTCACGCGACAAAACATCATCTCTGTGGGTCCCTCCTTGTTTTGAGGAGGCCCCCTCATAGTGGGGCTTAAGTCGCTGTCGCTGATGTTGCTGGGGATCTTTGTGTCGAATTTGGCTAGCCAAGCAGGGAATCCAGCTCCTGCGAGTTTCGAAGAATGGCCATCAAGAAAGACGACCTGCCACCATGTGCGCCGCCGTATCTCTGCATCGAAAGGAGACATATTGTGGTTCGAGCCATCTCGATGGAGGCCGAGACGTTGAGAAATACGAACGCATACGCCTGTAAGTACCCATAGCGAATGAGGGTCGAGGGTAGATCGAACTCCGAGCTATACGTAGTAGTGTCAGCTACGCGTTTTTCCGGGTAAAGTAAAAGCTGGGCGTTTGGCCAAGGCTAGGGTTCAAAGTCCCCACACGTCTATGACAAGAAAGAGTAAGATGCAGTTCATTTACCAAATAGAAGATATATGCTTGAAGAGTACCCATATTCAACGATTTCAGAAATCTTGCATTCACCAAAGCTTGCTGAGTTCCTTGGGCGTATCTGGCTAAGAGAGTGCTTCGTTGCTCGCCGAACATAGTCTGACAATCCTCATTCTGCAATGAAGTCACGGCCAGAAAGTACACACTAAACATCAAAGCCTCAACAGGTCGAGGAATATTTCGAACATCTTCGCTAGCATCAAGTATAGTTTGCTGCAATGTCGGAGCGTGCACCACCTTCGACAAGGGGTTCACGTTCACAAGAAAAGTCTGCCATAGACGGAAAATATGCACGGGGGTTGGATGCAATGCACTGAGGTCTCTTGAGGCACCATGGCCTACGAGAAGAGATTCTGGAAAGGGGTATGGTCCAGCGTCATTCGATTCATCCTCGGAAGAACCTTGTAGGGAATCTTTTGATTCGCCCATTTCGTCTCTCAGATTCTCCCATAAAGTGCTGGATATGTTAGCACGTGACTTTTTATAGACTGTATGGTGAGAGATACTTCTCGACGTAATACGACTTGTCCTTGTCAGCAAACAAAGCCCCTTTTACGGCATTTTTGTGTCTTGGGGCTACCATTGAGATCACTCGTGAGTCATATATGTCAGTGACTTGAGGACCATCAAAATCCGGCTTTTCTAGCTCCTCATCATCAATCTTGATGCCATGAGACTTCAACAGATGCTCGTATTTCCGTAGCCGTCCTGCTAACTCAGCGTCTCCCAGCCTCCTCTTTCTCCGCCGTGGTAGACTCGGAGCGCTGGGGATACATTCTGCACGTGCTTTGACACAATTTCCACATTTGGGCTTCTGCTTGTCACACTTCACTTTACGTTGTTGACATAGGACTAGCCAAGAAGTTAGTATTACCTATCCGGTGGATTGTAACATGCAGTAGCTTCTGAGGTACTCGGCCAGGAGAGAGTATATGCATACCACAGGAGTGGCCCCTCGTGATCTTCGCGGTGACTGGCGGGCCTGCCTCAGATGATCCAGAAGGCGTTGCCATCATTCTCACGGTATTGCGGTTCGAGGGCAGTGTAATGTGAGCGAACGTATTGGTCGTTGTTGAGTCTCGGGGATTAGAATATTCCGAGCAGGTACCAAAAGCAAAACACGTATCACTCCCGGAAAACCCACGCAGTGACCGCAGGATCTCGCAGGAAGTAACCCTTTAGCGCAGCGGCAAGGAGATAGTCAGGCGAACATTCTCTGATGAAAAGCGTTTTTCAAGTTGGTCCAGGCAGCGTGGACGAGATGATGTTGACTACGTTTACGGCCCAGCACAGTTCGGAAGTTAGGTCGGGACCGAGGGCAAGCGAGACGGCTGTCGTCATGCGCAAAAACGGTGTAACAGTTGATCAGCCAATCGAGCTCTTCGCCGGACCTCCGACCTCATCGGTGTTTTCTTCATGTCTATCTTCCGAAGCCGACATGGTCTCGGCCAATATGAGCAGCCCATGGCTGAATTTACCTGAGTCCAGATTATTACGGGCAAGTATAAACCTCTCTTTACTCCCTCCATCACTGATGCTCTACATGGAAAGCAAACCCGCCCTGAGTTCTCCCCCAATCCACTCCTAACCTAACCACACGCCATCGCGCGTCACAAACATATCAGAATGGGTTCAGAAAACAAAGAACAGCCCGTCACTGGCGACGTGGAGAAGGCTGACCTCCCGGCTGTCAAAGATGACGCTGAAGAGGATGAATATCCCCCCTTCGCGAAAGTCATAATTATCATGACAGCCATGTATCTTGCCATGTTTCTCGTTGCCCTTGTAAGGTTTCCAGTCGTCGAGTCTTCAAATGTCAGCTGACCACAGGAGGATCGAACAATTCTCGGAACGGCCATCCCAAAGATTACGGATGACTTCCATTCGATCGACGATGTTGGGTGGTATGCAAGCTCATACCTCCTTACGCTTTGTGCGTTTCAACTCATCTACGGCCGATTGTATACATTTTATACCGGCAAATGGCTCCTTCTCAGCACCATCATGTTATTTGAAATTGGAGTATGCACATCTCTAGCTCTGCCTCCACTTTCTTGCTAATCACATCCCAGTCGGCTGTATGCGGTTCTGCTCCCAACTCAATGGCCTTCATCATGGGCCGAGCAATTTGTAAGAATCCAAGAGAAATTAATCTGTGCTTTAGGCTGACTTCAGTAATAGCTGGTCTTGGAGCTGCGGGCATCTTCAGCGGTTGTATGAACATAATGGTCATAACTGTACCCCTTCACAAGCGGCCCATGTATCAGGGCATCTTTGGATCTGTGTTTGGAATTGCTTCTATCTGCGGACCCCTGCTTGGCGGAGTGTTTACTACCAACGTGAGCTGGCGGTGGTGTTTCTACATCAATCTTCCTATCGGAGGGGTTGTTATCAGCATCATCCTTCTCATTCTTAAGACGCCACCCAAAAAGAACGAACTTACTCTCCGAGAACAATTTATGAAGCTGGATCCCATCGGCACAATTTTCTTCCTTCCCGGGATTATCTGTTTGCTTTTGGCCTTGCAGTGGGGAGGAACAACATATGCTTGGTCTAATTGGAGGATCCCATTCTTGTTCGTCATGGCAGGTATCCTCCTTGGGATCTTCGTGTTTGTTCAATTCAAGATGGGGGACAACGCTACAGTCCCAATCCGAATCATCACACAGCGAAGTATTGCCTCAGGAGTCTACTTCATGGCCCTCCTTCCTGGATCCATGATGATCGTAATCTATTTCCTCCCACAATGGTTCCAAGCTGTCAAGGGCATGACCGCCATACACTCCGGCATCGCAACCCTGCCAATCGTCATGTCACTCGTGGTTGCCAGCTTTGTTGCTGGGTTCACCACCCTCAAGACGGGATACTACGTTTCTCAGGTCATAGCTTGTACCATCATCATGTCAGTCGGAGCTGGGCTGTTAACCACCTTGAAAGTCGATACAAACCACTCTCACTGGATCGCCTACCAGTTCATCTACGGCTTCGGCCTAGGCCTCGGTATGCAGCAAGCAGGAATGGCAGCCCAAACCTGCCTAGCAAAAAAAGACGTGATGACGGGCGTCGCACTGATGTTCTTCATGCAAGGCCTCGGCGGCGCAGTATTCGTATCCGTCGGCCAAACCGTCTTCTCCCAGAGCCTGATCAAGAAGCTCGGCGCGGTCACCAACGTTTCTCCTGCCTTGATCCTGCATACCGGAGCCACTGATATCCGCAACATCGTGCCACCGCAATATCTGGACAAGGTCCTTCTGGCGTATAATGGCGCATTGTCGGATACGTTCAAGGTCAGCTTGGCTTGTATTTGTTTGACAATCGTAACGGGCCTTACGATGGAATGGAAGAGTGTTAAAAAGGCGAAACAAGGGGGACTGCCTTCTCCTAAATCGGAGGAGAATGCTGGGGATCCTCCTCCTAAACCCGAGGAGAATCCCGCGGATGCGCACACTGAAACCGAAACGGCAAGGAGTTCACCGGTCCCTGAGCCCGTGGTACCGGAGAAGGAAGGAGCAAAGTCTACAGCAACAGAAACGAGCAAAACGCAGGAATGATACCCATGAAAGCGATACTGATTTTTGCTCTCCACTCTGAATTGGCGCATTGGAGGAGTTTTGGCGCATCTCTAGATTTGGCATTGGAATTTTGGATATGGGTCCACTCTCTCTTGGGCCTCAGGATCCGAGATTGTAATAAACCTAATACAACCACTTCTTAAATGTTGTCTCAGCATCAATTGAAGTCTGCTGTAATGCCATCGTACTCTTCTTGTTGTCTTTTTTATGAATTCTATTGAGGCAAGGACAAGTGATTCCTGACTTCCACTGCGAACCCCCCTTCCCCTTTGTCCTCAATTACCGCATTTATAGGTATGAATCAAGAACAAACTTCACGTCTATCCATATCTATCCGAAGGAGTTAATCCCTTTGACAACAGCTTCATGGTCAAGTGCATTAGTTGCTTTAGTGAATACCGCCGAAGATATATCATGGAAGTTTTATGGACGGAGACACGGAGGAGCCTTTGGGATGAAGTATTTTCTGATGGGGCTGGGGATTGTTGTGCGGTGTTTATGGTGTTTATGATTGAGGAGGAAGTTAAGGGTAGGAATAAGAGGTTGCGAGTCCAGGTCTGCAAGAGGGAAGGGAAGGAGGTGAGAAGGGGGCTCTTTGAGAGATGTAAGTAGACACGTGAACACTTATTTTGAAAAGATTTCATAGACTCCGAGAAGCGGACAATTAAATGGAAATGTGGAGAATCAATAAAGTCTATTGTACAGTGATGCTGTGAATAACAGTTTTGAGGATTATCAGAAGAGTGATGATGAGGAGGAGGGGATGAGTAGGGGGAGGGTTTGGAGTACCTATGCCAGCGACTTTCCACCTGCGTTTGGCAAAACAAAGACAGCGCCAGCCATTTTGTTCTCGCAGATGACCTCGATCATCACCTTTTAGGCTTGTGAACGGTACATGCCCAACGGCGGGTAAAATTCGTTCGTGACGCTGCTTGGAGACCGTGGGCGTTGAATTGTAATGGCCGATGGCGTACCGGCACCAGCCGCCGGCTGGAACAAGTGAATCGGTGCGACGTCTCCGCTATGGACTTTGACTTATGTCCGAATGATCGCTGGCAAAAGGTCGCTTTGAAGGCGGTCTATGAAAGTTATTACGGTTTCAAGAGGGGGTTGGTGTTGATGCTTACGTTATGCTTGAAACTGGCATTGGGGGCATATTCGGATGATTTCTGGCGGTAGGCATAGGTGTCTGGAACGAGGGAGCCGGGAAAAGTTGGAGTTAGTTTTCGTGTGGAGTTAATGGTGCACCAGTGGTTATCAGAATTTATAACGCAATACTGGCTTTCAATGTACTATAGTTCCAGGGACATTTAGAGCCTAACTAACATTTTACCTTTTTAAATATTCCCTGGTCCGAGGAACAATCTGTCGCTTTCTTGCCTTTGTTGAGCTTGACGATATAGGATCTCGAAGTTTTCCTAAGGATATGCAAATTGGTTTTATGATAATCGCTAAAATTGAGTATCTGAAGCATGTCCACCAGGGGCTTGTTCTTTTCTCGAAGTGCGGCATACTTCTGATCTTTCTGAAGAATTTCATAAAGTAATATATCCGACCGTAACAACTCCGCCTGCTTCACATAGAAATCTGGTGTACCTCTTTGAAGTGTGGTCAAAGAGTAGTGGCTCGTTGCTTTACAAATGTTCCAAAAGTTATAGTATATTGAAACGCAGCTTTGCACCACGAATTCTGACAGCCCTTAGTGTTTGGAAGTGACGCGAGCCCACCGCACTATTCAGGGGCTGGCACTAATAAGCGAGATCCCATATATTCATGTAAACAATAGGAATGGGACCTTCCGACATCGCAGTATCACGAGACAGCATCATTATCGATATAATCGATCGGGTTTAAGATTCACACAGAATATGAATATAAATACTAAGGCTTTCGCGATCTGAATTCGCTTCTTTCCTTCCACTAACAATAACACCACCACAAGGTAACAAAGGTTAGTGTCCCAATGTTCCAGGATGCTTGGAACATTACTTGTCTCAATGTCCCAGGAGGCTTTGAACATTACTAACAGCTCTTTATAGGAAACTGGCAAGATGTGCAACTACTCGCAAACCCTGCACACCCTTTGCGGTTGCCAAACCTATGCCGCGTCGCCCTTCGAAATAGCATGCCATGCATCTACATCGCTCCGGGTTCAGACTCAATAAACACCATGCCTAGTCTATCTTTCTCCTCCTCTTCCATCTCTTCCGCATTCTCGCCCCGGACACCCTCATCCCCCGGCATGTCTTTCTACTCCTTCTCGGAGTTCTGATTACCAACCCTTCTCCACCTCATTTGACAAGCAACAACAAGAAGAAGACGGTTTCCTCCGCTCTATGAGCCTCTGTCCTTTCCACATGGAAGAACGTCTCGAAAAACTTGAAGAGCTTTCCCAACGTCAAGAGGAAGACCGACGTGATCTTGCTAAGCACACTGGGGCGAAGGCGAGATTCCCATGTCGCTTTTCACGACAGAAACGACAGCAGCAGGCAGATGAAAAGGAAAAGCAAAGGAAGTTTGATGAGGAGAGAAAAGAGCAATTGAGGGTTGCCGAGGAGAGAGACGAGAAAATGAGAAAATGGTTACCTTCCCCGAAGAAGTTGGGTTTGTGGACCGAGCAATGGGTTTGGGATGCCCTCGCTGATGGCGAGGCGGAGTTGAGAAAGAAGAATGCGTATCTGTACCTGGTCACCGAGGTTGATATTTACTTCTTGGGTTCGTTGTAGATGGAGACGCTTCTGTTCCTGATGCTCTGATCCTGGGGTTCTCATACCAGTTTCCTGGTCCTGGTTTTCTCAAACGGGTTTCTTCATCTGGATTTTCTCATCTTCGGTTTCTCAATTCGGGTTTTCAATTCGGTTTTCTCATCTGGGGAGGTTTTCATTCGGGTTTCTGTTTCTGATTTTATATCCTGCTGCTTTGATCATGCATGGCATGAGTGGATGAAGAAGTAATAATTTGTTGGGAGTCATTGAGGCTGCGATCTGCGCTTTGTTAGGGAGATAGCAGATGAGAGGTCCTAACTTACCTTTAAAGATTACAGGACTCCTCTCTTAAGCAGCCAAACAAGAATCGAATCAAAGGCGTTAATACAATTTTGCTCGCTCTTCGTGAATGAGAACAAATCTTGTGACAAAAAACACCAAGCTCGACCACTTTGCTTCCCGATACACTATACTCAAACAGTGAATGGACCAAATCCTTATATAACACAATCCTACCAACTTCTATATATTTACACCCCACAAAATTTCGTGAATGTCCCAATTCGTGAATACCATCAAGTCAAGATATCCCCATCTTCCCCCTATATCACCGTACACATCACCATGATCACCAACCACAAAAAACCAACCTCCGCCTTTAAGACCAAAATGTGCATCTATACCAAACGCCTCTACCACTGCTGGTGTGTAGACTACTACATCAAGTTTGCCAACCGCTGCACCGCCTCCCTCCGCTCCGACAAAGAATGTCCCCGCCCTCCATACCTAACCAAATGCGAGGTGGAGAAAGTGGGACTCTGTCCCTTCCACTCGCAGGAAGAAGAAGCCAAGCTCGTTGCGGCAGGGATCCCCAATCCAGGCTACACAAATTCAAATCCCGAAGGGGGGAATTCGCAACAAGCTGAGACAGTTGCAAAGACGAGGTTCTCGGATCCAAATCCTGAGGCAAAGAGTAACCAGGGACTTGTGGAAGCTGAGGTTGGAAGTGGAGGTGAACCTCGAGGCTCAAGGATCCGGACATCGAAAACATTCCCACGGTCACCACCACCCGCAGCGCTATACCGACGCTCCGATCCAGTTTTGGAAGGGAGAGGAGTACCGAATCCATGGATACTATCACCGAAGAAACTCCAGCGCTCAAAGACGTCTGCACAGGCTTCACCTCCACCTCCACTACCAAGACCAGAATCTTTCCAGCAGTCACCTTCTCAAGAAATTCAAGCAGTTGGGGTACTACCCAATCCATGGTTATTATCACCGAAAAAGCTCCAGCGCTCAAAAACCTCAGCACAAGCTCTACTTCCATCTTTACCACAAAGACCAGGCTCTTTCCAACTTCCACCTTCTCAACCTCTCACCTCGGTACCAACACCCCTCCACCGCTCCAACACAACCACAACCACCACCACATCACCCTACAATCCCATCCACGCCTCGAATCTCCAACGAGCAAGTACATACACATCCACATCCACATCCACATCCTTCAACTCTCGAACTTTAGTAGCAGGAGCAAAACCTGTGCAGGTAGCGATCAGAGATTCAAAGGGGTTCTTCATCCCGCCTTCTGTTTATCAGGAACCACCACCTGCTCCTCTTGCTCCTCCAGAAACAGAACCGGAAGTGGAAGCCACGGAACCAGACCCTCCACTGCAAATCCATCGATCAAGCACTTACTCAGCGCGAAGTAGCATAATAGACCTTCCACTTCAAATTCAAAGCCAGAAATCCAGCACCTACTCCCAACGCTCATCACGAAGCAGCAAAAGAGACGGTATCCCAACAGAGAATCCTCTAATTCTCGTGTTGCCGAGAGTTTCGACTTCGCCCACCCCGGAACGGAGATCCCGAGTTGAGAAGAATAGGGAGAAGGAGAGGAGAAAGAGTAATCGTGTGAGTTTTGTTTATCAGAAGAGTGATGATGAAGGGGGAGGGGAGGAGTTCTATCCAGCGCCTCTGCAAATGCAATGGAGAGATGGGGGGGTGGGGGAAGAGAGGAAGGAGAGGAGGAAGAGTATGAGAATGGGAATGCCACGTGCAGGCGTTGGGCTTAGCGACGAGGAAATCCTGTATAGTGGAAGCGAGTATGATGGAGGTGGGGATAGCGATGATGAGTTTCTGCCTCCAGGTGCTGGCGATCGAAATCCTCAGACAGCATATTCTCTTCCTCTTTCTCAGCCTCTATTACAACAGAATCAGAGCATGGAAACGCCACATACAGGTGTTGGGCTTAATGAAGAAGAAATCCTATACAGCGGTAGCGACTACGATGGCGATCCTCAAGATAGCGATTCCGAGCTCATATCTTCTAGAGATACAGATCGCAATATGGAGTTTGGAAAAGCCAAAGGGAAATGGAAAGGCAAAGGAAAGGAGGAAGAGAGAGGAAGTGTATTATTCGAGATGTTGTATGCGCATGCAAGTCTCCCGCAATTTCAATTTCAATCTCCGCCTGCGGTAGAGAACTCTATGGAAGATGGAAGAGAAAGGAGAGAAAGCAGGGAAAGGAGGATGAGTATCAAACCATTGGCGTTAGGGGGGAAGAAAGGGGTTGGTGGGGTTGGGGAGGCCAAAGAGATGTACACTGATAGTGAGTATGAGACTGAATACGTGGATACGGATTAATGACTTGGGTCTGGGAATTGTGTGTGGGGGAAATGAAGTTGGTATTGGATTGGGAGTGGAATTTGAGGTAGCTAGATCTCGGGGATATTAAGTGGTGGTAATGACAGAGGCGTGAGATTATAATCTTACAAGAGAGTTTAGAAGCAGCGGTTGAGTTGTACGTAGAAACAGACCCGAGAGTAATCGTGATGTGAAGTATAGAGCATTTGCAAGGTACGCAGTACTGTACAGGTGGTTCTGAAAGACGAATGTTACACTTGGAACATTACATTCATTCCCGATCATGGTATTTCCATATCAAGGGCGCAATCGTGAATTGGAGTGAATGAACAGCAACAACATCAACACAAAGGCGGAAGACAAAAAAAAAAAAACATTCACACCCCTCTCCGTCTTTATATAAAATAACCTTCCCCTTCCCCCTTTTACCTCCTTCACATCCAGCACCTTCAGACTTCAAGAGAAATGTGTAAGTACAGCCTAATCCACTACCCATCCTGCAACTGCAGATACTGGGTCCTCTCCTCACCGTGCTCCAAAGTCTTAGGCTCTGAAGGAGGGTGTCCCCTCTTCCCTTATCCAGTTCAAGAACCCGATGAGACGGCAGAAGGCAGATGTGAGTTCTGCCAAGAAGATTACGAGGAGACGCTGGCGAGGGGTGGAGACTGGTTTTTGGGGTAAGGGGAAAATGGGGCAGGCAACTGATATTCACGTGACCTCTAAAGACATGTTTGTGCTGAAGAGGCTTTGGTGCTGAGGTCACTCATCTCTACTTGAGAATAGCCTTGTCGCACGTATATAGGAAGAATATCGAATAGGTAGCGTTTAAGAAAGATTCCACACTCGTGACATTGAGGAAGGAAACGTGACCATGACATCACAGCTAAAAATAGCCTCTTTTTCCGTTCCTTGTCTTACCTTACTCTGCATCTGCACTTGCACAGCACCAATTCCAATTCCGCAGCCATCATCCCCCACGCACACCCACAAATCAGACGGCGGAAATTTTACATTCATCCTCGTACGCGTGGCTTACCCTCGGATTCGCTATCGTTTATTCCTGCCAGGCTTTTTTTTTGCAGGTCAAGCTTTTTCGGCACGGGTTGCGCAAAGCTTGAGGCTGAGTGAGCTTATCTTTCGTACATGTGGAATTGTGGATGTTCGAGCTTCGTGATGGAATTTTGATTCCAGGGTCCTTTGACTCAATATTGTTGAGAATTGCCGGTGGTACAGCCGCAGGAAGTGCTTGCCGGACCGACGCTTCAAGGTTGTTGACGAAAGGAACTGGGATCTAAATATGGACACGACCTGGGCGAAATTCTCGTCCCTACTCTCGCAGCGAAACAATGGACTCCGCTTCGAGAAGATTGCGACTCTCGGTAGTTAGAGGTCGATGAATTGTCGCCATAGCAAGTGCATGAGACTGTGAAACGAAAAGATCCGTTGATCGATGCTCTTGAACCAAAATTAGCAACATATTCGGTACGGTATTCCGACCTCATAAGGCTGATATATTGCGGTGTCTCCATTCATCACGGGGTTTTGGACCTTTCTGGAGTCCGGACCGACTGCCGGTGTCACTCAGTCTCTGCTGGGATACTGAACGGTGATTATCAGCCTTGAAGCTTTGAAGGGCTGGGATGGTGATGGCGACGCCTGCATGATGCCAAGAGGTGGAGGGAATGAGACAATTTGAGGCGATGGGGACGAGGTTGTTTATGCTGTCGATGCGAGGATGTTAGTCGAATTACGACCTACTGAATTGGAGCTGTTCTTGGCATGTTTGAAGCTGGCGGGACCTTCTGCTAGTGAGATGAATGATGAGAACATGAGGTTCTATTTCGTCTGAAGTCGACGGTGTCGCAGTTGATTGAATCCTTTGGTGTTCATTCGCTGGATTTGGAGAACGGCTTCACATTGATGGTTCCCGCAGACGTTCAACTTTCGTCAACGCTGGGCTGGTTGACCAGAGCATGTGAATCTCACTCTGTGCCAGAGACACCAAATCTCTTGAGTATCAGAGGCCAGACCTCCCCCACCTCGGCCCCATTCGAGATACTGTCGCGTTGCAACGGAGCAGCTTGCCAGATCGTGTTGCTTTCTTCATGCCATTTTGACATCTGATAATTCCTCCACATCAACTCCGATGCGTGTCAATATTCAGGCTGGAGATCTCCGTTGTCATCGAAGTTTTCGCACTTGAAACATGAAACGACGTCCAAGTGATGCTATTTTGGTTGGCTTCACTCCACAGCGTCCACAGCGTCCACAGCGTCCACATCGTCCACCTCTTGGGACGCAAGAGGAAACGGACTAGAAGCATGAAAGAAGACGGGCGTCGGGAGATGAATGCTCCACATGACGTGCACCAAGTGGGGCTTGCCATGATAACTTCTGATAAGTCAGCGAGCACAGACAAACAGGCCAATCAAAGAACAACGGACACTGGCTTCTCATCGGCGTTTTGACAGCCCCGTTGTCCGTGGTATTGACAGTGATTGGAGCATCACTCGGACCCGAGACGGGTTGTGGCCTGATCAGGCCAAAATGGGAAGTTGGCAGAGGTGGTTTTCGCCACGCGGCGGCGGACAGACTGACAGAGTGATCGCCGGTGATTGGCCAGCGAACACAGCCCCCTTCAACCTGCTGGTGAGTGAGGCAGTGCATGGGCAGCATGAGAGACCACCTTTAGAAGTTTAGGGGGCGTCGGCGTCGCATGAGGGCCCAGCGAGTAAATTTGAAAATGCGAATCCGAGTGCGAGGCCTTGTCACCGGGATATCCATACATCCTTAGATTACATACATAGACGGGCGAGCAAATAAAGGACCCGCGCATTCCAATTCCCAACTGTCCGTTGCTACTGCTTCCTTGGTTCAAGTACAGCACGTATTGGTTACTGTATCTGTAAGACCCAGACCTGCCTCTGCGCCACTGCTCTTTATTCGACTCATCACCACTTCTACAACAGGAAGATATATCGCCAATCAGCACGACCTCACCTGTCAATCAACGCACTCTACTGTATCCCAGCCGCAGCAGATATCATTTCACCGCAGCCAAAGGAATACGAAGCGCGGTGTCCAGCGCTGCGGATTCTCCGACGGAGCTCGCTTCTCCCGGCCATAGGAACTTGGCGTGCGCAGGCCACGCGTCCTCTAACCGAGCCTGACCAGTCTTCAGGCACCCAGATCTGTCTTGACCAACCCGCCTCCCATCCACCAAACCAAACACATCTCATCAACAGACCACCTCCAACCTCATCCATCAAACTCCCGAAAGATCTCACCGAGCATCTCTTCAACACCATCAGTCATTGCGAGCAACAATGTCGATCTCATCGCAGTCGTCGACCTCAATGTCGCAGTCAACATCCCAAGGCAGCTGCCTCGACCCACTAGATTCGCTACTGGACTTGTCCGAGTACGATAAATTATCATATCAATCACCAGCGATTTCTCCATCGACGACGAAGAGTCAATTCGTGGGAAGGGCCGTCTCAAACACACCAGCCACGCTGCCATCGAGTACGCAACAAGACCTCAGCGGTCCGAGTCATAACTATGGCATGTACAAACAGCAGACCGGCATTCCCCAGGGGGCCGTTGCCAGCACCTTGGCCGTCAACCAGATGAACAATATGAACCAATATGGATATGCAGACAGTTATCTCTCTGCTATCGGAGAGGAGGACTTCGTCGACTTCGGCACTGCTCCAGGACGAAATGGGTCGTTCAATGCTGATATGGACATGGAATTCGAATCGCCATTAGGGGAACCGGCTTTCTTCTATCCTGAACAATCATCACCGGAGTTCATCAACCCAAGTGCGATCGGTTCAAGCCTCTCACCTACTGCTGTACTACCAACCCAGACTAGCAATGTCGGTCGTCTCTGGCCTGGTATGCATCAACAACAAGCTGCCCTTGCTAAGGCCCAGGCCCAACAGAAGCAACAGCAACAAATCATCCAGCAACAACGAAATGCTATGGGTGGACACCAAAGACGACCATCACAACAGCGGGCAAGGGGATCTCACCCACCAGCTGACCCCATCGTCGAAGAGAAGATCTCTCAACTTTTGAACTCGATGAGACAGAGCAGCGTTGCCACCGAGGATGGTGAGGGTTCTACCCCAAATGCCAACCACATGTCACATGTCCAACGTATGAGAAAGGAAGAGGAGGATATGGATGAGGATGAGCGGTTGCTCGCTAGCGAAGAAGGAAAGAAGCTCAGCAGCAAAGAGCGACGACAACTGCGAAACAAGGTTTCGGCTCGCGCTTTCCGTTCAAGGAGAAAGGGTAAGAATAACTACCACATATCTCACCAACAATTGCTAACTCATCATAGAATACATCTCTCAACTCGAGGGCGAAATTGCCACCAAGGTTAACGAGAACAACGACCTTCGCTCCCAGAACCGTGCTCTCTTAGAAGAGAATACCCGCCTCTCAGACCTGACTAGAATGCTCCTCTCGTCTCCATCCTTCTCTGGTTTCCTCGATACGCTGGCCTCAAACCCGCAAGCCGCTCAAACTGCCCAAGCAGTCCAACAACCTCAACCCCAACAACAGCAAATCGAGCAACCGCAACGCCAAATCAGGAAAGACATCAACCCATACGCAGCACAGCAACAGATGCAGCAGCAGCAAATTGGCATGGCCATGATTCCTGAGCACAACATGGACTTCTCGATGCTCGACCTGAACGAGAACGGTGCCTTCACCTACCAACCACAAGTCTTCTCCGTGCTCAGCTTGCCTGAGGCAGTCATCGACACTGAGATCCTGTCCGGCAAGAGCTCCTCCTTCACTTCTCACACTTCCGATGGTGAGAAGGTTGAGCTGCCAAAGGTAGAGCGCATGCCCGTCTCTGAGACCGAGAAGGTCGAACTACCCACCGTCGTAGACGATGAGTTCGATGCTGATCCTGCTTTTGCCCTCTATGCCTCCTCACCTACTGCCACCGTCACCAAGTCAGAACCCGAACTCGACCTCAGTTTCCTCGCCAATCTGTCACTCAAGCCCGCAAACTTCGAATTAGTTGTTGTACCAGAGGTTGACGAGGCGACGGCTGATGCTGCGATGCGACGAGTAGAGCGGATATCAGCTGATATGGACGCATGCTTAGAACGACTCTCTCGTCTTTCATGTCATCTGTAATCTCTTGTGGTGTTGTGTTCTTGCTGCGATTTAGCGTGGGCTTCGGAGGGTTTACGGCGTCAGATTCAAATATCACATTGCGGGAGGCTTGTGTATCTGTTTTGTTAGCATAGGGTTGTATCATGGAAGGACCGGGAATGATTTATGAATAGGAAGTTCAGGTAGCTGGGAAGAGGGATGGGTATTCGTCGCTCAGTATTATAGAATCAAATTACCCCTAACACAAGAATGAAAAACATTATATAAACATGCATACTCGTCCCCCTGCTTCTCTTGGTGATATCGCTCATGATCTCTTTCTTATACCATGCATCCTCGCTGTATACTGAAGTGTATTACTCGTACCCATCTAATAATCCATTAGGAGTAAAATCATCACTTCCTTTCCCGTCGTAGTGGGTAGAAGTCTGGTCCTCTGTTTAAAGTCTCTGGGGTTTCTGACTTTGATATAAATTTAGTCACTTTTGTAGTGGGATGGTGTAGGATGGATCTATATATAACTCGCGTTTACGCTTTTAGTAATAGATTTTTTTTTGGGTTCATTGGGAATATGATCCTTGTCCTAGGTACCTATCTTTTACTTGCCTGGTGAACGGATTAGCGAGAAGCGAAGAATGGAAGTACCTAAAGGGGGGATGGTGGAAGCGAAGGGACACGTGATGACTACTGAACGCAATTCACCTAACACACCTTTTCTCGAGAAGGCAGCAGCATTGTTAATTGTTAACGGAAATAAAACCAGCGCTTGTTCCCGGTCTCCTACGATATGCAACAAAACTAAGAAGTCAGTATTTCGGAGAGAGTGAATCTGTAATTCACGACTTATTAACTCAGCAAACAACTCCGCTCCCACCTCAGCTCCAGATATTCACCTGCCACAACTTCTCTTAAGAAAACAATATCTTTAACGGAAATAACCCAGCGCTTGTTCCCGGCCCTTACGATCTGCAACAAAAAGTCAAAAGTCAGGAAGCCGGGAAAGAGTGCTGTACTCCGGACTTAGTCACACACTCGTGCGGCTTACTTCCCGAAAAGCACCATGGGAATAACATTACGATTTGCAACAAAAGTTAAAAATAGAAAGAGAGACACTAACTGATGAAACCTGAAAGCTGAAGGATAAGTGAAGTTTCTGCAGCTTCCCCTACTCGTGCTCCTTCGTACTCTGCATTATTACGAATGAAGAGACGTTGAGAACGGATAGACCAACGGTGGAAACGGACAGACGGATTTGGAAAAGATGTTTCGGACGTCGACGACGTGCAATAAAGTTATTAATAGGAGGGTGTTATATGTGCTGAGTGGTGAGTGGTGTGTAAGTGGTGGGTATACCTCATATTCTGTAATATTACACCGAGCTTGTGTACTGCAACCTCAGCGCATCCGCAGTCCTCACCATCTTATATCTGGACTCAACTCCCTCCACCTTCCAGGAGAGAGCAAAGCATTGTACTCCGCAAGATTTGTAATAAGTCTTTGTTCCCCTCAAGCGAACGAGAACGAAAAGCCAGCCTGGAAGTGGAGGTAGAAGTGGACGTGGATGTGCAGAATCGGCCCCACCATCAGCCAAGCTCCTCTTCTCCTCCACTTCTGCAAGAGCTTCCTTCCGAGGGTACGGTGCGGGTTCCCGATCGATGTGCAACAAACCTTCGACTTTCAGTTTTTGATCCATTGAGGGGGGTTGTTCTTGGGGCTGGGTGTCCCGAGAAAGGAAAGGAAGGGAAGGGGAGGGGAGGATTTGGCAGTTTCTGCCCGCAGCCCGAGCGATATAAGAAACCTCGCTTACGAAAAAGGAGAGCAGGGGCAGGGGTGTTCGCACTTGCGTAGGACTATGGTATTGGTAATAGAGAAGCCAGGTGACTTGCGCAAGGTAGGTAGGAGAGAACAGTAACTGGGTATCATGATTAGATTACTTTACTTTACTTTATACATACATACACATATCCCAGGTCATCAAGTACATATTCCCCTCACCCAAAGGGCAACAACTTGCTCCACCAACTCTTCTCATGCTTCCACATCCCCGAGAAGTAATGCTTAACCAGGATATCCGGATTCTTATGATCCTCTCCCTGAATCACTGCAAACGCTCTCTTCGGTAGAATAAGCACATCTTTGATCCTAACCGCCATTCTCAAGTCGCGGAGTTTCTCGAGTTGCATGTCGGTGCAGGACAGATATGCAAGCACGGCGTCGGTCCACACGCTTGGTCCCGTCCAGTTCATGACATCTGCATCTCCATTCTTATCCGCCTGTTGCTTCTTCAAGAACTCCGGTGTTCGTTCCGTGATTCTGCCTAGAGCGTCGAGGAGAACGGGATGCTCGGGCGCAGATGCTATTGTCCATTGAACGAACTGCGGAGAGCGTGGAAGGCCTTTCGTTGTCGCGTCTCCTTCCAGTCCTACAATCAGGGATGGAGGGCCTTTACTCCCGTTCCTTGGTGGACCCATAACCTTCCATGGCAAAGCTTTCATGAGATGTACATCCAGATCATTATACACCCCTCCCCGTCCATACATAACCATATACCGACAAAAGTCAGACTTCAGCACCGCAGAAGGCAACTGCTGAAATGTCTCTGCGTAACTGGTATTCAGTTCCTGCGCGAGCTCGGAACACGCATCTTCGGTCCAGTACTCGACTTTCCACCCTGATTGCTGCCATGATATGCTGTGACTGTTCGGCTTGAATTTCGGTATCGCGATCATGACATGGTGTATTGTCTTCGGGATAAGGATTTCGAGGGGAGGTGATGATTTGGTTTCTGGGTCTGAGGGGGGTGTGGTGTCTCGTCGGAGGTAGAGGATTAGGAGGATTAAGGCGTATAGTGGGACGATGATCCGAAGTAGTGCAAGAGGCCGTATCATAATGTGTTTGGGGAGCAGTGCCGTCTGCTGAATGACATTGGCAGACTTTGGGCGGCAAGCAGGGGATTGTAAAAAGTCTTTTTGCTGAATTTGTCCAGGATGTTGGAGCGGATTTGAGCCCCTCGAACTCTTGCTCCCTGAGCTGCTCTTCGTCCAGCGCAATAGTATTCAGAGACAGAGAACTTGCTGCGAGGAGAGCCCAACGGATTCAGTTGCTGTACACGCCCTGCAAAATCCTCTCAAATTCTGACACCTCTCGTACCGGGCTCTTCGAGATGCAGTCGTATTCGCGGAGGGGAACAGTCTAGTTGCGGCACCTAGACTGTTATTGTATCAAGAAGGGGGGTCCGTTATTCGAAGAGAAGAAGAAGCACAATAAGAGCTGCTTTCCTTGCATCTGTGATGGCTGTCGTGGGAGCTTCACCAAGATGGCAGCACTTTTACATAATAAAGTTGCGGAATGAAGCTGCGCCACAAAGGAACTCAGCAATGACGTTTCGTACTGGCGAACATTGAAGCTATCCAACTCGGTGAACGCAAAGAATGGGTGTGTCGTCGGGAGACGATTTCTGATAGAGGTCAAAGTTGCTGTAGCAGGAAATTCGAGATGAGAACGGAGTTGAGGTCGGCAGTCGACCGCTGCTTCCATGGATTGCGAATCCGCGTTCCCCGAATGGCGCATTGGCGCTTTTAGCGTGGATTTTAAGTTTCTGAGGTCGATGACCTCGACCCCCCAGGAAAATTGATGTACAAAATATAAACCGCAGAGTGTTCACGAGTGAGACTAGAAATCTGGGCAGGGCTTTAGAAAGTGGCACTTCAAATTATACAGGATTGGGAAATTGGCGTCTACCAAAAGGCAGCTGGGTGACACAACATCAACATTCTGTAACTGCAGATGGCTAGCCTGTGCGCAGCATCTCTCATTTCTATAAATTGTGTTCAGAAACACTTGACATTACATTGTAACTATGCGAATTCGTAGATGGCTAATCTATTTCGCCTGGTAAAACAACTTTAAAGCCCTGCTCAACGTACAGGCAAGAGATTAGGCACGGGACGGTCCGGCAATGATTGAATTAAACACCCTCATCCCAGGCGTGTCATAAACCAGACCAATCCACATAAAGTCTTTCAACAATCTCTGCATTTCGCTCCATCCCTCAATTGCACACAAACCAATATTGACCCTCAACAGAGGCTTTAACCACCCGTCATCACTTTCATCAAGCACCGACACAGCACCAACCATAAGCAGCCAGACCATAAGCTCCGAGGAAATGCATTCAGATGCCATCCTTATCAGGCAGTTTCTTAACATGGAAGTGAAATGTGCGTAAGACATTCCCAAATGCTTCCACTGCAAGAAGACACCACATAAGAACGCAAGCAGACCAAGTCGGATTGCCTCATCTCTAGACCCAATCTCGAAATGCATATCCAGGAGGCGGTAGACGACCGAGGTCATGGTGTCCAGGAAGGTCTCTGTTGAGATGCGTAGCTGAGAATTGACGGCGAAGTTGATGACGGTGCAGAAGTCCGATATCACTCTCCAGGCTTGGGCGAGGTCGTCGTCAATGTCATCAAGGAACATGAATGAGTAACGATGGTAGTTTGGTATGCTAGGATTCGTCAATTGGACGAGTGGTGTCAGGTATGGGTAGGGCACGAAAGGATCTCGGGACCGGTTGTTGAAGAAAATGGGCTTGGAGCCAGTGTGCAGTGATAAGCCTATATCACATCTGCAATAGTCAGCTCCTTCTCTCGCCTCTAGAATTACAAGCAAAGGTTGAGTCGTACCTGAGTATTTCGACCAGAAGCTTTGCGTTCGTTTTGAAGGTCGTCACACCTCCTCTCAAGATCACTATCTTGTAAAGACCTTCCATATGGTGCCTCGCTGTTTTGAAGTCGCCAGTCAAGTGTGCATGGCCAACAAGACCCATGATGGCTGCTGCTGTACTATCGGAGAGCTTTGCCTGGTCGTTATCATCTGCCATCCTCTCACGCAGCAACTTGAGCGTCGTTAGAAAATGAGGCATAGCCCGCCGGCTTATGGAAAAAGATTTCCCGGTCAGTAACGCATCGAAGTAGAACTGCGAGGTGAAGATCATGGCGTGAAGGTAGGCGGGATCCCTTGCTAGAGGTGCTATCCAATTCTCAGCCCTCCTGTCGAAGAACATGCATGGCTCTAAAGGGAACAAAAGCTTCTTAGCAATAGAGGACACTGTGTTGACATTGTGTGAGCAATCTGCAGTCCGACCTAAATGAATGAAAACTACTTACACCGCAGAACGACCTCGATTGTTCCTGGCTCTAGAGCATCGGCAAAGCAGATTGTAGACATCCCAGACCCGAGAATGTGGGGAACAACGGCGGGAAGAGAGTGAGAAGTAGTAGAGGAGGCGAGATGCCGAGCTTCTGCATCCTCATCAAGATCTGACGCGTTTGGGGGCGAGGGGTCTGAGTTTGACGACGTCAACTCTGGTTCCTTGGGTTTTCTCTTTCGAGTAGGTAGTATCTTTCCGCGATTCTTTCCCAGCATGACATGGCTTCTAATAAGCTTTCGCAACTCCGGATCGGGTTTCTCAGTTCCAGTCGACACCACGAAGTGCATCCCCGTTATTCCACAAGAAGGCATTTCATCCAACCCTGTAGCTAGAGGTATTGAAGCTTCGTTTTTACACTGCCGCTGAAATTCTTCACTAGAAGTTTGGGTGGCTGCCATTTTACGCGGCATTTCCAAATTCGGTATACAATGTCCAGATTTCCTTAAGGCTGCCAATGTCCGCCTTGCTTGTGACTGGCAAAATCTTGCTGGAGGGGTGACAGTGAGCATAAGCTTGAGATTGTATGCCGTTTTCGGCTTAGCCTCTCTGGAGTGCTCACCATTGGCCGGAGATTCGGAACTTAGACGCCTCTCAAACTCCGCTCCCTGCTTACCCACCCTGATCCGAGTCAAATCTCAAGAAGTAGCATGAGATATCTCGAAAGCATGGCGTAGCCGCCTGAGTTGGTGTTTGTTCTGGAGACATGTAGTCCAAATCGCGGGAGCTATGCTTGAAACGGCATACAGTCTCTCGTCCAGCTCACACGAGATGGCGAGGTTGAAAATCGCCCCAAGACGCGTGAGGGAGTTGACTTTCGTAGACACTGTATATATCAGAGGGACTGCTGGTATATACTTTTGACTCTTGCACCATAATCAAGCATCTCCATCATTCCGCTCATAGCAAAGATATCACAGTAACCACTCAGCACCATCACCGCGATCATCAACATGGTAGGCTCAAAGGATTTGCAACCCTCTCCGACCTCGTTCGGGAAAGTTTTCTACAACAACCAATTTCGAGAACATCCAGTATGGCCTAGCCCAGACACAAACCTCTCAGGAAAAACGGCAATCATCACCGGAGGCAATACTGGGTTGGGATATGAAGCAGCGCTACAGCTCCTGGGCCTCAAGCTGTCAAAGTTGATTCTAGCAGTGCGTTCTCTTGAAAGGGGAGAAGCAGCTGCGGCCAAGCTCCGCAAGCTGCATCCAAACGCCAATGTCGAGGTCTGGCAACTGGATATGTGTTCCTACCCATCAATCCAGGCATTCGCCAGCCGCGTTGATAGTCAGCTCTCGCGTATCGATATTGCCGTCCTCAATGCTGGTGGAATGAGGCTCGAATTCACTCTGAACAAGAGTACCGGTCATGAGTGGGCCGTGCAGGTCAATTATCTTTCGACCATACTGCTTGCCTTACTTCTTTTCCCAATCCTTAAGGCTAAGGGCAAGAGTGACGGCTCACCTGCTCGGCTCACCATCGTCAGTGCGGCACTGACTCTGGCGGCCAAATTCCCTAACAAGAACGAAATTCCTCTGCTTGCGTCCTTCGATAACCCAAAGAACTTCGACCAGCAAGAGACATACAACTCTTCCAAACTGCTCGCGCACATGTTCCTGTGGAAGCTCGTTGATTGTGTCTCAGCCGATGACGTTATTGTCAACCTGGCGGATCCTGCGTGGTGTAAGGGAACTGAACTGACGAGGGACATCAAGGGCGCTGGGATGAAGTTGGCCTTCAAGGCCTTTGGGATGCTCGGTAGAACGCCGAAAGTGGGCGCGTCGTGCTTTGTCGACGCGATTGTGAACCATGGCAAGGAATCGCACGGATGTTTCCTCATGTCTTGGAAGATCCATCCGTAAGCCCTCCTTTCTGTATCCTTCCCTCTGCAGAGTCTCTTCTCTTGCTAAGACACTGTAGGTTCGCAGCCTTTTTGTATACGCCTGAGGGCAAGGTGGTAATAGAACGTGTGTGGGAGGAAACGCTGGCCGAGCTCGAATTTGCTGGTGTTCGTCCCATTCTCGAGTCTATGAGAGCATGATGAGACTTGCGAGGGTATTTATTCTTAGATGGGGGAGGACCGTTGGTAGTGGCTTCGGAATCTGAAACGAGACGGTATAAGTTTATGTTGTTGTCTGGAGCAAGGTCGTTAGATCCCAGGCGATACGAATACTTGAATGCAGATTGTAATTTACCTGGGCAATCAAAGCTGCCAACTTTGCAATTGTGATGGCCTTCGGACAGAGCATCGTTCCATAGTCCAAAAAAAAAAAAGTGATGTTCTTTTAGACGATGTTCCTACCGCGCGAATACATTTGGAAATTGAAATGGTGGGGTTCACCAGATGGTTTGACAGGCATGATTACATAAGCGGCTTTGATCTTGGCCTTCTGTAAGATTACTTTCCAGGCGCGCCCCGCGCCAACGACTGCTCACTGCTCACCATTTTTCCATCTCCACATTTGATGGTCTCAAGTGAGTACAAGCAGCCGTTATGAAGACAACTTCATCAACATATTGTGTTTCTCGATATAATCGTCAGTAGCGGCCAGCAGATCTGCTCGCAAAGACATGCAGTTAGCGGTTTCATTTCTGTCATATTTCGCTGTTTACTTGTATTCCACAGGCATCTCCATTTACTAAGCGGTAAAGGAAGAATGATATGCCCCAAACATGCCTTTGATAGGACGAAAAGTAAGTTCTGTTAGCTAGTTGCGGATACCGTCTTCACTTTTGTTCCGGTATTGAGACGGCGAGTGCTCGTAATATATCACTTTGAAGAGGCGTCGTTAGCTGAAGCTGAATCTAGCCCTAGCAAAATTTAATTCTGTCTCATGCTTCGCGATGGGTAGCCACATCATTTAGTTGGAGAAGTACTGGCGGCCTAGAATGACAAACTGCAAAATATTGGCTTCGAAAAACTTATCTGATCTATTCGGTACCGAAGGAGTCTTTCAGTATTACTGGCTGAGAAAAATCAGCTCGGAACCACCACGTGATGGCTTAAGTCCGTCAATCTATAAATCCGGCAATCATACCCTGCGAGCACAGGGGGCGGAGATAAGGAGAATATGTCATTGGTCCGAAACTCGGATTATTTTCTTGCGCCGCAACTCAGCTTAAGGCTGCGTTTTCTCGCAGGCTCCACGAGCAAGTATTCAAATACCCGTGAAGGCGCGGACAATTGAACAGTCTTTATCTATGTACCCGTAGGCCATGATGTCCGAGGTCACAGTTCCACCACGGAAACGGCGTCGGCCAGCCTTGTCTTGCGTTGAGTGCAGGCGTCGGAAGATTAAATGTGACCGACGCATGCCTTGCAGCCACTGCATGCAGCTAAAGAGCACACTATGCACATATCCAGAGACTCATTCAATTATTGTCAATCGTCGCAATGCTCCGAAGCCCTTACCCAACCCACTTTCTGTCAACCGTCCCCTCGGAAGCCCGGGTGATAATGGCCCAACTACCCTTACATCTGAAGGCCAATCTTCTGACAGAAACCCGCTGCCTAATCTTCCAAGTCTCGCCATCCTTCCAAAATTTTCCGATGGTTCTCATTCTGAAATAGGATCTTGGGATCCGACCCCTGTTACCTCCGTTGATGACGAACCTTCTGAGAAGAATGTTCAAAATATTGTTAGTCGCTCTAGAAATCCCGAAGAACTACCGTCTTCCTCAAGGTCTTTCAACGGGCATACCGACGATGTCATGTCGATATTAGGTACCGAGTTTTCCTCATTTGGAGACGTCATGCTTCAGGTAGGAAGCCATCACCCCACTAGAACCTTCGCGCCGAGTCACATCACCGGAATGAAAGATCAAAAATGTGATCCTAACAAGACTCAATTCTTTGGCCGGAGTCACTGGATGAACACTTTTAATATGGTACGTAAATCTTTGCTATCTCTTGTTGCAGCAACCTTATTTTAACAGCCATAGTTCTCGCGAAGATTCAGATACGAGGATATAAACGGCAAATTTGTCACCGGTATCGAGACAGACGAAGTCCGTGAGATTTTTGAGAAATGCAGAAGAATTGATAAAGCACTCAAGGCCAAACTTCCCACCGGAATGGACACGAGCCTCAATTTCGAGAATCAAGTGCCACCACGAGAATTGGCAGATCAGCTGATCGACCTATACTTTCGCACACATGAATCCGTGTACAGAATTTTGCATATTCCATCCTTCAGAAAAGAGTATGCCGACTATTGGAAAGATCCGGAAAATGCAAGCACAGATTTCATCGTCAAATTGGTCCTTGTTATGGCTATTGGCACGTGTTTTTATCAAGGAGAGGGCGCAGAAGAAATACGCAACAGTGCTCGAGAATGGGTGTTCGCTGCCCAAACTTGGACTTCAGGCTTGTTTGAGAAAAAACTGTTGAACATTTCCATACTCCAAATCCACTGCCTTCTCCTTCTTGCTCGGCAAATTACCGCTGTGGGTGTAGACTTGAGCTGGATACCGTCAGGTAACCTTATTCGAATCGCATTCTCCATGGGCTTCCATCGAGATCCAAAGCACTTTCCAAAATTGCCTGTCTTCGTGGCGGAGATGCGAAGGAGGATCTGGGCTACAGTGCTGGAGATGACTGTCCAGAATTCAATTGACCTTGGCATGCCACCACTAATTACGTCCAACGACTTCGATACTGAATCGCCATCCAACATCAATGATGAGGATATATCAGAAAACACGACCGTCATGCCTCCTCCGAAGCCAAACCACGTATATACTCAGAGTTCGATCCAGATTAGTCTTCTCAAATCGTTACATACCAGACTTGCAATTGCGCAATTTGTCAACAGCTTTCATTTCGAACCTACTTACGACGAAGTTCTTCGTTACGGACAGGAGATCTCCAGAGCGTGCAACGACGCCCATCGCCTTATTCAGTCATATCCCACCCATTTACCTCGACCGACGGCATTCCAAACCAATCTCCTGGATCTTTATGTTCGTCGCTTCGTCCTTGAAGTTCATCGTCCATTCCATTTGAGATCGCAAACTGATCCTCGTTACTACTTCTCAAGAAAAGTGTGCCTCGAGAATGCTTTGGCAATATTCTTCCCTTCAGGTGCCCAGGACCTCCCGAAAAAGCATGATCTCCAACACATGGATGACTACGAGTGTCTGAAAACGGTAGGAGGCGGACTCTTCAAGACTGTTTTCTTCCTCGCCATCACCATCATCACAGTCGAGTAAGCATATTCCAGAGCATATATTTCCTCTTTTTAATGCATGAACAGTCGTTTCATCCCTAATCATAAATCTCCTAATTACCCCTGGATTTTGGTACATTTCTAATTTCGAGTTGATTCGCGCTGACTAGAGCTCTCAGACTTATGCTGCAACTTGACGAGGACATCGCATCAGGCCTGCCACCGTCGATACAAACCAAGGCTTCTCGGGAGCCACTGTACCAAGCGACTAAATACATCGCCAAGCTCGCAACTGATAGAGTCAGAAAGGGAGAGGACAACATCAAAGGACCAGTGTTCTTCAATGCTGCTGCCGCCCTGATCCACGCCAAGGCGAGTGGGATGCCTCCAAGGCAAAGTGTCCCTGACGCAGCGAAACGGAGCGCGAACGAGTGTTTGGAGATATTTAAATCGAGGTTGAGCAGAATCACGAATACAACTGAGGCGGAGGGTCAACTGAACGGTGCTCTTGGACTAGGGATTGAGAGCAATGGAAACCCAGATTTCGGGTTTGATTTGATGATGCCAGATTCAGGCATGGATTTTGGGACTGAAGATGACAATTTTGGATTTCAGATGCAAGATTCTTGGCTTTTTACCAATTGGGACGCCAGCTAGATTTTGTGAATGTATGGTTTGTACGTGTTCAAGTGGGCCCTTGAAGTGCACAAGACGTGCAAGTATTGGAGGGTCTGAAAACTGGTCTTCGGCATGAGGAATGATCTCACCTCCCTCTTATATTGTAACAATAATTCAAACAACATGACTCCGCTCAGGGCATAAGCGGTGATATTTGACCCGCGACTAGCGCAGGTGCTACCTCGTTAGGTACAAGCTACAAGGTCAACGAAATCCCCAATAATATGTTCATCCTGGGGACATTAAGTTTCTAGCGAACTGGGTAATTGGGGAAGCTCGGGGTATCCTTCGGGACCGAGAGCTCTCGAGACTTTTCAAGACCCTAGCATATGCAGTCTAACCATAATTCGTATGCAAATCGACGTGACCCGCCAGGCATCTAATGTGCGGGTGCGGTCGGAGATAAAAGCGCCTCCAAGATGCAAGGCGGGGGAACTCACAACCGGTTGCGCATAAACTTACAAAAGGAGACTGAAAACCACCAAGAACCTCAAAATGCATAGTCAGATCCTCTCCTACTCTCCAATGAATACTTGGCATTGTTTCTTAGGCCAATTTCACCATTGAGGAGTTATCTGTTGTCCATATGTCGACCATGGACGACGAAAAGCTGAACCACGCAAGAGATGAAACTTCCACTCCAACATCCGATGTCTCTGGCAGCCCCGCAGTACTACCACAAATCATCGACAAAGAAACTCAACCATCAAGCCCCGAAAGCCCCGATAATGCCCAAGCTGTTCCAGAACCGAAGGCAGAAGAGGAGGAATGGGTTACTGGGTTCAAGCTTGCGGTCATTGTAGCAGCCGTCACCATGGCTGCTTTTCTCATGCTGTTGGATGTGTCAATCGTTGCAACTGTTAGCTATTTCTATCCCAATTTCATGAAGTTGTTGTTGTTGATCATTTGACAGGCAATTCCACGTATCACCAGTGATTTTCACTCGTTGACAGACATTGGGTGGTATGGGAGTGCGTATCTCTTGGCAAAGTACGTCCTCTAACCAACACATGCTCTGGCTGCTCAACTCAAGGCTTGTACCTCATCAATGAGATGCTAATTTATACTAGCTGCTCCTTACAGCCCATGACCGGCAAGATCTACAGCAGATTCGACTCGAAGGTCAGTTCACCCCGACTTCCACGTCAACATTCTAACTAAGCTCCCTCAAGATCTGCTTCATGGTATTTCTAGGCCTATTTGAACTAGGTTCTCTCCTGTCTGGCGTTGCCACCTCATCAAAGATGTTTATCGTTGGTAGAGCCGTCGCTGGCATGGGAGGATCCGGCATTGTGAACGGTGGCTTAACAATCGTCGCCAAGTGCATACCGATGGAGAAGCGAGGCAGTATGACTCCTTTCTTCGTCCTTGCTGAATCATTGCTAATGAACCGGTGTTTGAAGTGTACATAGGTATCCTCATGGGAAGTGAGTGAAGTCTTCATTCGCATCTCGTCACAGTTCTAATCGAAATCAGTTGCACAACTAGGGATAATGCTAGGACCATTGGTTGGAGGAGCACTCACTGAATATGCTAGTTGGCGATGGTGTGAGTTTTACTGTTCCATTCAGCACTGGCCCATTGTCACTAAATAAATCTAGGTTTTTACATCAACCTGCCAGCAGGAGGCCTAGTCGCGATTTTCGTCTTTTTCATCCAAATACCGAACCACAGCGGCAAATCAGGCACCAAAACCACCCTCAGCTCACATCTCAAGTCACTCGATCTCTTTGGTTTCATCCTCTTTGCACCAGCCGCAATCATGTTCCTCCTAGCTCTCGAATGGGGCGGCAATACCTACCGCTGGGACAGTGCAATGGTCATCGGGCTCTTCTGCGGGGCCGCTGGTACAATCGTGCTATTTTTCATCTGGGAATCGCGTATAGGTGATGATGCCATGATTCCGTTGTCCATGATCACGAGGCGAATCATTGCTTCGAGCTGCCTGACTATGTTATTCACTGCTGCTTGCATGATTACCACCAGTTACTACATGGCCATTTATTTCCAGGCTGACAAGGGAGTTTCACCTATGTTGAGTGGAGTTTACCTCCTACCTTCGATTCTCACTCAGATGTTGTTTGGTGTCGCAGCTGGAGGTTTAGGTAACTTCATTGTTGGGGAGGTTATGAGAGTATTGAACGCTAACGATGATCAGTCGGTCGTGTGGGGTATTATTTGCCATTCGTCATTGTTGGTACAATAATGACCTCCATTGGAACTGGTTTGATAAGCACTCTCGTTTCAACCTCGAGTACTGGGAAGTGGGTAGGGTATCAAGTCATCGCTGGAGTGGGCCGTGGCCTCACGCTCCAAATGGCAAGTCAATCAATCTCATGACCCAACATTTTCCCGGCTAACAGACTAAGCCTATTCTCGCGATACAAAATAATCTCGCACCTCAAGACATTCCAGTAGGGATGAGCGTTCTGATGTTTTGTCAGAACATGGGAGCAGCATTATTCCTCTCCTTCGCACAAACCATCTTCTCGACTACCTTGACTCATGAACTTCCAGTCTTCGCTCCTGGCATAAATGTACACGCTGTCATTGCTGCTGGTGCATCTAACTTCAGAGAAGTTGTCCCGGCAGCCCTTCTTCGAGGGGTTCTGCTCGCATACGATCGTGCGATCAATCGTGTCTTTTATCTTACTGCTGCATCCGCGGCCACGGGCTTTGTTGTGTGCTGGGGCATGGGTTGGAAAAGTGTTAAGAAGGCAAAAACAGTCAAGCCAGAGGCTTGAGAGAGATTTTCATAACTAGACATAGGCATTTGCATTGAGGAGTAAGGTGTGCTCAGAACGAACTTGCAGGGTTGCTTCTAATATTTGTATTATCCCTTTGTATACATAACTCCACTCGAAGAAAGCGAACAACAAACAAACTCTTGAGATACAGAGAGAAAGAGAGATGTTTGTAAAGAAGGTTCGTTTTGAATCCAATCCCTCGAGGGAAACAGGCAAAGCCCAAAGCAAATCCTGCAACACCCGTATTTCTTTCGCCTACGGGTCATCACCGTTGCGAAATTCTCCATGATCCATGATCGAGAAGCTACATATTTCAGTTGAGCTCTCATGAAATGTTTACTGTTCCCTGGAATTACTCTTGTCAGCATGACAGGGTGTGTTTGGGAGTATGATATCGACCTGTGAGGGATGAGACTGGTGGTCTGTGGAAAATTGAGAAGTGGGTACTGGATGTTATTTAGAGACAGGGAGATAGTTTGGTGATGCAGAGACCAGAAACACAGGCTGAAGGAAAGAGTGGTGGATCGAGGGGTGTTCGCAAGAAGAGATTACAGATTGAGAAATGCAAAGGGAATGCTATAAAACCTTACATTTTGCTCTAGGGCTACTCGAGTAATATGCATACGAAATTGATTTTAAAAGTCTAGGTAAAGAACCTAATTTTTGAAAGTACACATACACATATGCGGTACTGTACAATCGAATTCGCCCTATACAATGGGAGTAAGAGTCGGCCTAGGCTCGCTAAATTACCCCGCCTTAGCCAATATCTACCCCGCCACCCGCCCCCTTTCTATCTCTACACGTACTGTTGTCAACTCCAAAACGAGAATAGAACCCTTGAAAGTAAACCTTCATTCAATAATCTTGCCAGAAGTTACTGTGCTGTTAGATTCCAATGGTATAGGTATGCCTTTCTTAAAACTATGACTATAAACTGGGATGGTTAGCAAGACTCGTGATTGGGGCCGGGGCTGGTACTACAAGAATAACTTCGTTACTTAACGAGACTCGCTGCAGGTTTAAAGAAGTAAAAGCTCGGGGGACGTGTTGAGAAGAAGAGGTGCCTTGGGGAAGGTTAAGAATTATAGTCATTCACGAGTGGTTGATTTGGGTCGGAGAGGCCTGAAAGAGAGACCTGGTGGACTGGGATGAATGAGGAGTGGCAGATGCAAACAGAAAAGCTAGATGTCAAACGTCGAATATCGAGAAGAGATTTTGTTGAACAGTGTAGAGTCCTTTAAAACCGCTTTGCTGCTAGACCGAATTGCCATTGTGATCTTACCATCTCTTCGAGGGAGACGCATAGGCTAAGCCTAATAAGTCACAGCCGAGGTTGCCAAGAAGCTCTTCCGGCTACCCCAACTTTTAGGGTATATCTGCATACAAGATGCGATCAATCTCCCACTTCAAACCCAAAATCCCAAGAGTATCAGCTATACAAATTTCCACCATGGTCGCCGAGGCACCCTGGAGAGCCATTGCACGACGGAAGCAGGCAGAACGACAATCAAAAATTCCTTCTGCCTGGCTGCTTCAAACACCACCTTCGCCCTCAACCCTCGACGTACGCGCAGTTCCTCGAACCAGCGGTATTCTGAACTCATCCGAACTCTCAATTACCGAAGACCACGATGCCACGTCCCTTGCAGACGCAATTCGATCCCGTACGTTCACAGCGGAGGCCATCATAACTGCATTCTGCAAACGAGCTGCAATTGCACAGCAAGTCTGCAACTGCCTGACAGAGATATTCTTCGACCAAGCCATTGAGCGAGCAAAATTCCTAGATAAGGAATACGAGCGGACAGGGAAGACATTAGGTCCATTACACGGAGTACCGGTTTCGCTGAAAGATTCGTTCGACGTATCCGGTTACGATTCCTCAATTGGAATTGCAAGTTTGACAGGAAAACCTGCGACGAAGAACGCTTTGCTGGTTGACATACTTTTGGAACAAGGGGCAGTGGTTTACTGTAAAACGAATATTCCACAGACTCTCATGGCGCTGGATTCGGATAACAACGTTTTCGGGAGGGTACTGAATCCGAGGAATAAGTTGGCGACTGCTGGCGGAAGCTCTGGCGGCGAAGGCGCGTTGGTGGCGATGAGGGGAAGTGTACTGGGCGTTGGCACGGACGTCGGAGGTAGCATTCGGATTCCTGCTATGTGTGGGGGGTTATATGGCATCAAGCCAAGTGCACAAAGAATCCCCTATGTTGGACAGCAAAACGGGACTAGGAAAGGAGCCAGCAAAATCGGGTTGCCTGCCAGTGCGGGTCCTATTGCCGTAAGTTTAAGGGATTGTGAGCTATTCCTGAACACCGTTTCCAATGCCAAACCATGGGAACGCGACCCAAGTGTTGCATATGGGTTATGGTCAGAGCAAGGCTCAATCCAAAGAAAACCTTTACTCGGGGTCATTAGAGAGGACGGCGTGATCACACCTCTTCCGCCTATTAGCAAAGTGCTAGATGAGACTGTTCAAGGCCTCCGAAAATCCGGTCTCGAAGTCGTCGAAATTGACGCTCCTGCATTCAAAAAGTGCCAGTCACTAGCAAATAAATTCTTCGGCATCGATGGCGGAAATCACATGTTCGATCTCCTCGAAGCTACTCAGGAACCTCTGACTGCTTGGCTCAGCACCCGCCTACGTCGGGGAAAGCCAATTTCCCTCGACCGGCTTGTTGAAATCCATGCACAAAAGGTGGAGCTGGAGACGGAGATGCTGAAGATCTGGAAAGATCCAAAGACGGGAAGACAAATTGATGCTTTTATCTGTCCTGTTGCGCCGCATCCAGTTCCACCGATCGATCGTTGGAATGGCGTCAGTTACACGAGTAGTTTCGTGCTGCTGGACTACCCGGCGGGGACATTACCTATTAGGGATTTCAAAGAGGAGGATCTGAAGGGCGAGTTAAGTGACAGCAAGCCTTTGGGAAGCTGGGACAAGATTAACAGAGAGCTGTGTAAGTCGTTATCTACTAGATTGACTTTCAATGGGAAAGCTAATGATGTCCAGGGGACGAGAGGACTATCGATAGGAAGGTATACCTGGACACAAGACTATCGGTGCAAGTCGCGGCACCAAAATTGCAGGAACGAAGATTATATCAAGCGATGTCACTCATCGAGAGCACCCTGCGAACGGGGCTGGTAGGACGCCCGAAATTATAAACTCAATGCAGAATTTATGGCAATATGCTATCGCTTGCTTCACTAGCATGTATCATGTCACATGAACAAGATGAGTCTCTTTCCCAATCTTACTTCTCATATTATCATTGACATGTAGATTTCCTGGATGCAATACCGAAGTCTGTGTTGCGACTCTGAAAGTATGTTCAATTTGGTGGTGTACAGTAGTACACATTCGCTGGTTGGCGGAACCAGCGATGCCATTATACAGGGAAGAGCCACCGTCACACGCTCATTCCTCTTTCATTGTTCTTCTTCTACAACCCTTTTCTCTCAGAAATACAAACTTTGTCAACTTTATGCTTCTCTCCCCGAAGCAAACCCACTCTGTGCTCTTGCTCATGCAAAGGCGCGGATTCCTCAATCGTCGTCGTTCTCAAGTCGTTTCTCTGGCAACTTGCAGCATCAACCTCGCGCAGGACCAACGTCGCCTCGCACGTTTCAAGAACAACTTCGCCAGGAACCCCTCAGCCATTGCGTGTCTCGAAAATTTCGCCCAAACGTGTGCATGAATGGAAGACGTCGGCGAGCAACTCCTCGTAGGCGCTCCTCGCATTTCGGACAGTCAATCTTCTGTTGGTACGAATTCCACAGGCATCACTATTAGAAATAAGCCACGATTCACAAATAATTTGGTTGGATGTAGTCTCACCTGACCGAAGCCATGAGGTGGATGCGGCCACCTCAAGGCATCGACAACGCATCCATGACTCGTCGGATTGTCTCAAAGCATGGCTCGCAAAGGATCAGAAAAGCGAAAGTCGTTTCAGATATCATCGGACAAAGGTGGGCCGTTTCCTGGAATATGACTTCGCTATATCAGAGCTTCCGAGAGCGGTGAGCGCGACTGGTCTCTGAATGCACAAGTGACGCAGGTACATCGAGAGCGGCCTCATCAATACCGGGGGTGTGGCCCCTAGAAAGGCTCTCTGAGAAACCTCTCACCCGAGGCTCTTTGTTGCACTAAAGTGCATTAAGAGATAATGAATATCTAATGTTCAACTCGACTTCGAAATGTCAACCAGGGTTCCATCCGATCTGCAGTGTTGGCCTCGCATTACCGGTTCTGGCGTTCCTCAATTGTTGTATGACGTCAGCATGACCGAGTTCTTCGGCCAGTGCGAGTGGGGTTTTATTGCCAGGGTAAACATGATCTGGTTGGGCCTTATTATCCAGGAGAAGACGGACGATATCTGATGAGCCAGCAATTGCCGCAGCTTGGAGAGGAGTCAAAGGGAAAATTAGCAATGGATCAGGGTCAACTTGAGCACCCCCTGCTAATAAAAATCCAATGTACTGGGAGGAGCAGCGGCCAAAAATCGCGGCACCGAGAATCGTGTCGCCCACGGAGTCTCGATAGTTGAGGTGTGTCTGGGTAGGTAGGCGCGAAACCTCCGCGAGCCTGCGCAAAATACCACGACCCAATCCTTCCATGCCAAGGGCGGATGCTACATACAGTGGTGTTTGACCATGTATGTCCCTAACCTCAAGGGCGTCTACCGGGAAGGCACGAAGGAGCTCCATTACCGTTTCCATTCCACCCAGAATTGCTGGTTCATTGGGTACCAAGGCTATTTCTGAAAACTCTCCTACATGGAACGGGCTGCCTGATACAGTTGATGCGAATGAGCTCTGCATCATACTTTGCAATGGAGGAAAGAGTGAAGGGCAGTAAGGCGGAAATGCGGCACCATCCCCAATGGATTGGATCGAATTCGATATCTCAAGGCATGTTATCGGAACTGACCTGGCTAGACTCTTCAGCAACTCCAAGTCCGATGGTTGAGCCTTTGCTGGGAAATCTCGCGAACTAAGTGCTTCCCACACCAGATTCTCAGCACGGATGGGATCCCCATTGTTCCAAAGCATGTCGGCTAGTTTCTTCAAAAGGCTCCTGGTCTCATACCATGCCTTGATATTTAGCTTTTGGAACGTGCGAAACACATTCAAAATGCGAATATAGGCGGCCTCTGCAGCCTCGATCTCGCCACGGCCAGCCAAGCGGTCTGCCAAAGTCTCAGCCTGAGCTGGCAGCAGTGTAAGAATATGCGCTTGTGCATTCCTTGAAGAAAGCAACTCGGGATATAGGTTTTCGGTTTGTCGGTTGTTCTTGACTAAATAGTCTAAAGCAAGCTGTAACTTCTCGGTTGCCTCGACTTGCATTTCTAAATTTCTCAACCTGCCAATTCGATCAGTGATGTTCGAGGATGTAGTCGGGTATTGGTTGTGCTACCTTCTCCGCAATTCCAGCTTCAGGTCTTGTAGATCATTCGGGGCGTCGACTCGCTGTAGGACTGAAGTAGGAGCAGCGACGGGTGCTGGTGAGCTTCCACTTGAACTTTGACTTGCTCTCGCGGCAGATGATCGTGGTGCCCGAGAACGCACAGGAGGGTATTCGTGAGGTCCGCACTCATGTTTAAACTGTGTACACCTTTCACATTTGTCTTGTCGTGCGCCCGGAATCCAAACGCGATCCGCTGGTGTACACTGAGGTTGAGAGTGTTACTTTCAGGCCACCATACTCTTCGCAGAGGTCAAACTTACCTTTTGCTTGCTGCCTCTGCAGACCGGGCACATTCTAACACCAGGCATCGCGGTCGAATCCCAGGGACTCCAACAAAGGACAGGATTCTATCGGGGCCAGTCCGGGCTACATGCGATGCATTATCGGTACGCAGTTGACAACTTCCTATCTGTTTCAAGACTTGGTCGGGGTGAAATGACCGCTGGCCTTCAGGTCTGAACTCTTCTCCAACCTCACAAATCGTGAAATGTATCGTTGACTGAGGTTGGGGCTTGATTGACAATATCGAATCTTCTCGATGTAGCAGAAGATATTCGAACAATGGCGAGGCTCCAGCGGTTGCCTTGCAGGCCATCGGGAGGCTGCAGTGGTTCGCACAAGCCCCGCACGGCCAATTGCGCTTTGCGATCGCATGCGAGCGGCTGCGAGCGGGGTCGCACTTGCAGGGAAGATGAAACCATGTCACAAGGCTGTAACAATCGGAAGGGGATGGGTCCTTTTGTCAGAGCTTGGGCTGTCTGCAAGGCTTTCCCTATATCTCTCAGAAGGACGTACTCGGTGTCGAAATCAGGACTTAGCCTCGTCCTGGAAAGCGATTGTCGAGATGTCTACTCGAGATGGCGACGAGAGCGACCAAAACACCAAAGTCAAGCTCTCAGTACTCATGGCGCCAGGACAAACTACAGAGACTGAATGGGCAGACTATTCAGTAGAATTTGACTCGGGATCATTCAGTTGTTGCATGGATTCTGAACTCTATAAGTCAGTTTTTGACGAAAAGTCTTAATAAGTTCATTTACTAACTAGATTTATTCTTTGCAGGCCCGACATAGAAGCTCTGTACCAGCCGACATATATCGATTTGGATTTTTTTCCTGTGGAATTTAATCCGATTGCACTTGATTCTTGGAGAGATGACAGTGTTCCGGACCTTAATTCCACATATTCAACCGATGGCTGGTGCATCGACGAAATTGTACGGGACATGAATGGTCACTGGCAAAAAGATGAACCAAAACACATAGTCAACGAGCTGAGCGAGGAACATTGGACCGACTTCGAAATGCGGGTGGATTCATGCCCTGCTATATTTTGCGGTATCTGTGTTCTTGGAATTATTCACGCTGCTTCGAAGGACCATCTTCTTGATCAACACTCCCTCAGTAGTTTGCAAAAACTTAACGGAAGCCGACAAAAAATTGGAAGCAGCTGCCGTTCGACAAGAACCTTGATATCGAAAAATAGTGAATCTCTGAAGGGCACCGGACGGTGGTTCCTGGACCACGAGTGGTACAATCAGTGGCTTAGCCAGCCAAGTTCGTTTCTATGGCTCTATGGACGTCCCGGCGCTGGAAAGTCAGTCCTAATGTCCACTGTGGTTCGGGACATTGAAAAGACTCGGCGGGCCGGAGAACTTGTGGTGTACTACTTTGCGAACGGCTACTACCATGGTGTCAGCACTGCCAAAGCCATACTTTGCTCGATGCTGGGACAGCTCCTCGTACGGAAACCCGTTCAAAAGTCCTTCAGGGAAATCTTGCCTTTGTTGAATGACTTGATTGCGGTCGGTAACCCTATGTCATCTACGAGCATGATCTGCTTGTTCTCCAAAATCAGGCATACATTACGAGCACACGAGACTTTATACCTTCTCCTGGATGGTTTGGACGAAGAAACTTACGGTCCGCAAGACCGGGAGCTTGTGCTTGAACTTCTAGATCACGCCAGTCGCCATGATCCAAATCATCAGATCAAGTGTTTCGTTTCATCAAGATCAACGTTCTTTGGAGACAGACTCCCCAAAGGTGCTATGCGAGTTGATTTGGATTGTACCACTTTGACACGGCAAGATATGAGCTTATACGTTCAGGACAGCCTGCACAAATCTGTGCATATCTTTCATGAGGATTTCAATCCTCGAGAACTGGAGGAACAATTGCTGAATTGTGCATCCGGTTCTTTCTTGGTTTTGCGTTTGATACTGGAGCAGGGTCAATATTGTCCTGGACAGAGTAAAGCGAATTTCGAGGATTATCTCGTGAATCTAAACGATTTCGGAGCAATCGGGCTCGGCAAAATATACGGTAGTATGCTGGCACGCATAGAAGATTGCAACAAGGAGGCTGTGTTGTCCATGCTGCGATGGGTAACCTTTGCAGCCCGTCCTCTGGAAGCGAAGGAGCTTCTCGTGCTGCACAAACAAAGAGGCGTCGAGATCAAAGAGGAGGATATAGCAAACATCTCCGCCGGCCTTCTAATCAGCAGTGGGAATCAGATACGCTTCACGCACCTCAGCGTACGGGAATATTTTGAATCACAGCTGAGTGATAAGTGGGAAGAGCTTTCTGACGAGGCGAACGAGATAATTGCCCATGCATGTCTCAAGCTTCTTCCAACTGAGAATATTCTGCAAAGCTTGAAGCTACCGACCAACAATGATCCTTCAACCGCGAATTCGCCTGTCTCTGGATTTGTGCCATATGCAGAGACACACTGGATTATCCATTACAAGCGCGGTGAGCGACGAAGCATCTACCTTGCTGGGCTTCTGCACGAAATTCTGGAGCAGGGTCTCAAGTTTTCGAAGACAAATGGACATCCCGAGGAAGAAGCCCCCAAGGAGAACATACCAGGGAGCTTCCATGGCGTGGGTTATCGACAGCCGTCGTTCCCATCGGACAATTTCGGATCTCTTAACATTGTGAATATTATCTTGGAAATCTGTGCTCAATTTGGATTTCCCAAACTCGCGAAACTGCAACTTGACATGGGTGCAAATCCAAATGCTCCATCTAGGCTTCATCAAGAGACCCCGCTTTGCATGGCCGCAAAATGGGGCCACCTGGAAGTTGCAAAGCTTCTGCTTCAGCGAGGAGCAGATCCCTTCTTAACGAGCGCATCAGGGCTGACACCCATGGCTTACGCAATGGCCAATGGGCACTATGAGATTCAAGATTTGTTGATGCTTTTTGTATCAACAGATTCAAGAATTAGTAATTCTAAAGGGGAATTAGGAGGTCTCCAGAATGCCACTCAGGAATATTGGCTGACAGCCTTGATAATAAGCCCATGTACCTCTTGCACGGCATTCCGGGTTGATTACGAGGTGAGTAAAGAGAAAGAAAAGAGTTTAAGAGTAGTACTAATGCGTAACGCTTTTAAGTTACATGCGGTGCCAGAGATCCGGGATGATAAAGGTAAAACTCTCCCTCCGATCATGTTAAGTGGTGAGACCGTCCCCGAGAGTGAGCGCCAGCTCTTCACCAACTCTTCCGACACCCAAAAAGCCAGTAGATTCTCGACAGCCGTGAATTGGTATCCCGGAGTGCACATGTACCGTGTCTTGCAGTCCAGCTCCAAGCGTGGTATTGATGAGGTCAAAAGGCTGCTCATTGCAGCGGGCAATGACAAGGGCAGCTTGGATATGGTTATCTCAGTGAGCAAGCTTTTGGCAAACACGAGTCTCTAGTGCGATATGTCCAGTTGTATTTTTGCGTAACAGGGACTGTCTATCCCAGTATCAGGGCTACTCAGGGAGTAACTAATGTTCAGTGCTGGCTGAGCTGGGATGGCGGAAACTGGTCGTTGTTGGAATGTACATATAGATGTTAGCTGCAGCTTTGGGTGGGTTTCTTTCAATGCTTATTTCTTTTGCTTGGTCGCCCTCACACGTGTCTGTTGAGCGATAGTTCTTTTTGCTCTGCGCTCTTCTCTCTTCCTTCCAGTTCCCTCAAGAATCTGATTCCCAGCCTATTTACCAATCAGGATCCAGATTTCACATCGGGGTGCGCGCACGGGATTGTCCCGTGATATGGGGTGGGTGTGTCTAACCCGATCGGCCCCCGCGCATGCGAACAAACCCCGTGCGTGCGTGCGCGCTCGCACGACTCGCACTCAATCCCAAATACTTAAGAAGGGAACACAGAACGGCATTCGCCTCAGGATTCAAGCTTTCTAAAACTCTTCTCATTAACGAATTTTCAAAGGCTGTGTTTCGTTACATGCGCAATTGTGCGTTCTCACGACTCGCTAAAAACTTTCTAAGCAAGCCCCTTTCTAAGCGAAGTCGTACAAGATGTCTTCTGCGAAAACTGCACCACCTCTCTGCCGCCACCGACTGGCGGTCTTGTATGTTTCTTCCCATGACAGTACTTGTAGCCTTTTCCCTGACGTGTTTCCAGTGAATGTATGGCTTGTTCATTTGAACCGGATCAGCGAGATGCACTTCCAAGGTATAATACGACGCCAACAAGCCTCGGATTATCCAATTTGGGAAGGGATGATGCGAAAGAGTTTGCCTATTGCGGGGGTAGTTTTCAATCGTTGAGCGGTACGAAAGAGCAAAAGCAGCACGAGGAATTGCGCCACAGCAGGCAGAAAACTTCAAGCTCCAGGCGACATAAAGGACAGCCACCCTCTCTTCAGAACGCTGGGCCTACTATCGACAGAGATTCAACCTCTGGAAACAGTCTTTCCCGAAAATCTTCAATTCTACTATCAGCACCATCCTCACATCAAGCCCCTACCTTGTCGCCGGTCAATAACCCATTACCCAGCCAACAACAATCTCACCTTGCCTCATTACCATTTCCAAACTACGCACAAACATCCAACATCAGAAAATACAGAACCTACCAACCACCATCGGTAACGGACTGCTACCAACTCGACCGCTTCCTAGACGAGATTCCTGACTTCAGGGGCGCTTCTCTTTCCGACAAGCAAGATTTTGTGAATCCAAGGTCGCAAGGGGTGGAACGGAGTTCAAAGCATCGCCATGCGTTGGCGGTTAGATTGAGGAGTTTACAGGGCAGTATTGAGGGATATTAAGAGATTGGATGAGGGAGGTGGGGTGGAGTTGGGGGTCTCGGTTGGGAATAGGGGCTTAAGCGAACCCCTTTTTGGCATAGTAGCCGAGTTGCAGGTCGACTTGGTCTGCGACATTGGGATTCAGGAACTGGTAATAGATGATTCGGTATTGGAGTACTATTTCCTATACACATTTATCTGAAAGTATTGGGGACGATTTAATACTGGAAGATGATCGCCTGTCAACTTGTTGTCATCACTCACGTTTCCAAAATTCAATAGTCACAGATATAGGAGACTCGCTTACTCTTCTTGCTGTTCAAGCCTAATTCAAGAGATGAGTTCAATCAAATTTTGTTAGCCCGTGTGATTCACAGGCCAAGACTGGCAAAATTTCGAATAAACTACCTCTGTGCTCCCGCCTTTCTAAACCTGCCAACTGCCCACCAATATGACGCTCCCTCATTCACCATCTCACCCACGTCTCCCATCCATCCTCTACCTCAATCTCATACCAAACTCCATTACCTAAGTCAACGACCTGGCGTCCTACGATCATTCTATTGATCTCAGAGAGGTGATGCGGATCATTTGGATCACATCGCTTGCACTTCCATTTATATCGCATAGCGTAGACAGGTCTAATCCAGCATCTCTTGGCTTCTTACAGTGCTCGTTGGAGCAGTTACTGTATTGGTGGTAGAAGACGTGTCTGCAACGATATATCCAGGCTTCCCACTCACACATCGCGGTGTGGATAAGACCGGTCTAGAACTTAATTTCACGGTCGAGATGGCGAAAGCTGTAGGTCGGTTGAGTGTTTTTGGCAACTTGCAGCTCTTGGAATAAACTTAGTAAGTAGCAACTAGATGAAGAATTTAGCTACAAGCTTTCTGAAAAGTAGAGTGGCGTTGGAATTGAAGTTGAGCAAGTTCACGCTACAGTCAAACTGTGTCAGGAAGAAAGAAGTGGTCGAAGAAGAGAACTACTCTGAGAAGTTTATGTAAACTTTGAAGAATATTAGTGTATGAATGTTTTATTTTGGATTCAGATCATCGAGACGAATTTTGGGTCATGTGAATGTATTACACACAAAATCTCGCTGTTCATTCAGTCTCCTTTCCCTCCCTAAGGCATTTAACTTATTTCCTATATTCCATTCTCAAGCTTTCTCGGTTGAGGTTGCAACGAACATCGGTGAATCAGGCGCAGCATGATCTTTTGATTCCATTAAGATGCCATCCAGTCACCTCGAGAACCTTCGAAGTTCGGTCTCCATAGAAGTCCAGAACCCAGCAGCCCAAACACAACCAACGCAAGGCCACGAAAAAGCGCTATCCCATCAGTTGTAACTTCTGATGAAAGAACCATCCATGAACACCATTTCTTCAACCGGAAATTGATTATCAGGGCGACCCGGATCACTCCTCCTGAATTCGGAGGTTCGGCGGTAGGTTGGCGGGCATGGGCAGCGGTAGTGGAGCTCTTCCTAGATGCACATTTTGGTGCTCGAGGCCTGGCTTTCGAATGGTGGTTTTAGCGTCGGATTCAAAGGTGAGGCAGCGATTGTGTTGATGGAAAGATGTTTCGAGATTTCTTTTTATTCTCTCGCTGCCTTGGGAAGTCGTCGAGAACTTAAGGTGTGTGTGTGACATTGATGGTGAAGCGGCGATGGGAAGTTCTGGACGGAATGTGTTAGCTGGAAGATGAGGAATTGCGAAGGAAGAAAATAACGGATTTCTAGTATGAAGAGACCAGACTCTGATTCACTTGATCTCAAAATCCATAGTCTTGATCTCGCTTAGAAGCGTATTTCAAATGCAGTGAATGGCGATTAAACCCCCAACTCAACCACATTCGTGATCCCTTGTGTCAGGGTGTAATATGATCGTGTGTGTAAGTCTGTGGATTGAGAAAGCTATCGAAGAGCATTATGTACATGATAAGCGAGCGTGCCTTCCTCGCACGCCACAACACCTTGGGTATTCACGGACTACAAATTAGTAAGCAAAACTAAAGTATACACGAATCCTCTTTCTGCAACTACTATTCCTTAAAGACATACATTTATATCATTTAGTCTGGAAAGGCGAAGTAGCAACCCCAATATCCCCCATATGCTCCATCACCCTCATCTTCTTCGCTTACGCTACTCGTATCGGGTGTTGAATTTGTAAGAAATGTCCCAGAAAGAAGGCCAAAGTTTTTCTCGACAATTCGAGAATGTCAACTCAACGGACAGTCCGACAGTCCCCTGCTGAGGGTCCGAGGACTCTTTTAGGTTTGCAATTTGATATATTTACTATAGAGAACCTCCGTCAAATTCTAGGTCGACTAGTATTACGACTAGACAAAATATGAGCAAGGGGTACCTGTGGAGAGAGTTGGCAACAGAGGTTTCCAACGTGGGAAATGATAGGGTGATGGAATTCAAGAGATACGCGCGTGAACGACGTGTAATTGAAATAACCAGAACCACTATAAGAAGGCGTAGCAGGCGTCATGCCAGAGCTACGGAACAGAGTCAGCTCGGTCGAAGTTCGTCCGTTACATCACCAGTTCACGAATTCTCAGATTTCTCCCAGGTGGGGACCTCTGATTTTCCTATGCTACCCACTGAGGCACTTGAAAGAGTCCCGGAAGTCAAGTGGACAATGGCTCCTCCCCAAGGTTGAGAGAAAGCGATTTGATGATGGTGGAGATCGTACGAAACGACAAGAATACTTGACAATAACCGAAAAATTACAAGAAGGTAAATGTGGACTTTGAGCTTTCTCTAGTTCACGGAACCCCATACACTGAGCTGGAAAGGGGGTTGGTCACGTGTACTAAGTACTTAACCCCTCTCCACCTCCCTCTTCCCTTTTCACACAAGCCAATCTAAGAAGGAATAAACAAGAACTGCTTGAAAATCTCGCTTTATTTCTAGCCTATCTACACTCAACGCATCGTATGCATTCGCATTTGCATTTGATTGCTTGCCGAAAAACCAACGTTTGTATCACTTTTGCACCATCCACCCAGCCCAGATCCGTCCAGATCCATTTTCCATATTCCATTCCAATCCATCGTACATCATGATTCATATGCATTTCTCACCTCTAACCCCACCACCACAAGGTTAAAGAGGTTAAGCATTTAACACACCGCATGCGTCTTCCCTGTCTTCCCCTGCAAGCTATGCTTCTCCTTGCGATAATGCGGATGATTATGTCTACTCTTACCCGAGTGCGTAGCATGCGAATGGATATACTCCTGATTCTTCTTAATGCTCTCCTTATCCATCTCATCGAGGACCTCCATGCAGAGCTTGATATCGCACAACAGCTGGTCGCATCTCGACTTGCTGAAATCCTCACGCACGACGACGCGCAACATCTTGAGATCCTCGGTGTGAGGGGCCATCGTGTAGGCGGGGACGACCCAGGAGCGGCCGCGCAGTTGATGCGCGAGCGCGAACTCGTCGTAGTGCTTTTCGAGCTTCGGGTCGAGGCGGAAGGCGACGAGGGGGAGACCCTCGCCGTTCTTCTTGGACATGATGATGAAGCCGAGTTGCTCGAGGGATTCGGAGAGGTAGTCGGCGGTGCGGGTTAGGTTGGTCATGATGGAGCGGTATCCGTGCTTTCCGAGGCGGATGAGTTGGTAGTATTGGCCAATGACTTGGGAGGCGCCCTTGGAGAAATTGAGGGTGAAGGAGGCTTGGTCAGCACCAAGGTAGTTGATGTTGAAGACGAGTTCTTTGGGGAGGTATTCGGGTGCACGCCAGACGATCCAGCCTACACCTGGGTAGACGAGACCGTACCTGTTCTGTTAGTTGAGAAAATTAGAAAGGGAAGGGACCTTACTTGTGGCCGGAGGTGTTGATCGAGACCACCTTCTCGAGTCTGAAGTCCCACTCCAATTCAGGAACCACGAATGGAGCCACGAACCCTCCAGAAGCAGCATCAATGTGAATGACCGTATCAATCTTCTTCTCGATCAACAGATCATTGACCTTCTTAGCATCCTCGTACTCTCCTGTGTAAGTTGTGCCAAGAATGACGCAGATACCAATTGTATTCTCGTCAACCAGGTTCACGGTCTCCTCGGGATCAATGACATATCTCTCCGGTGTGCAATAAACATATTTCTCCTCGACCTCGAAATATCTTGCCGCCTTCTCCCAGCAGACCTGGACAGCAGAGCTCATGACAATGTTTGGCTTGTCAAAAGGCTTGCCAGCAGCCTTACGCTGATTCTGCCAGCGCTTCTTCATGGCCAGAACAGCTAACATGATGGCCTCCGAAGATCCGACAGTCGATGTACCGACTGCGGCGGCTCCTTCTGCGTCGACGGGGGCATTGAAAAGTCTGCCGATCATAGACACACAGCGATTCTGGATGTCGGCGGATTGGGGGTATTCTTCGTAGTCGATGAAATTCTTGGAGAAGGATTCGGTCATGAGGTCTTCGACTTCTTTTTCCTATTCGTAGAGACATGTTAGATGTTGTTCTGCCGCTGATTGGTGGGATGGGGAGATTCTTACCATGTAGGTAGTGACAAAGCTTGCCAAGCTGTAATCGTGTCATGTTAGCTGCAGTCTTCCATTTTGAGCTCAAAAATGACCTGGTTTCGCAGGATCGAGAAGGTGAGCGGGAGGAGGGGTAGCGTACTTGAGCATTGGGTTGCCATCGAGGGACAAATCATCCTTGATCATGCGGTAGGCGACCTCCTTGGGCATCTCGCACTCGGGCATTTCATGCTTTGGCAGATCTTCAGCGGCGAAGCGGGAGCCGTAGACGGTGGTGGTGAAGGTGTCATTGATGCCGCTGCTGCCCAAGTCGACCTTCTTCATGCCGTCGACGAGGGGTTGGTTGATCTCATGGTCTTTGGCGATGGAGGTGAGGTGAACCATGATTGCGGCGTTGTTCGTGACTTGCGGGGTAGTGTGAAGCTGTGATGGAGTTGTTTGAAGAAGATTGGTTGTGCAGTTGGAGGGAGTGGATGGTAGAGGAAGAAGAGCTGGCAGAAGAAAAGGGGAAGAAGCGGTGTTAAATACGAAGCAAGGGCTAGCAGGATTGCAGGCGTCGTCACCGTTGGTCTGGTCTCGTTTTGGCTGGCGGGGTGACTGCACGGCGGGGCGGGCAGCAAAGAGCTCGCCTCGCTTCCTTCGGCCCCTCGTCGACAAGGACAAGGCCAAGCTTCACGTCGACCGGGATAGCTGTCTCAAATCTTGGCACCAAAAAGCTTGTCTCTCCAATGAATCCCAGACCACCGGATCCCACTGCGTGCAATCCGCCGTGTGCTGTGTCAATTGGACAGTTCCCGCAGCATTCAAGGTGCACCTAATCAAGCATTCTCAGTGATGCTGGCTGCGGATTCTCTACTCGCTCTCTTCTACATTCTCTTTCGTTTCAGTCTCCACCGGTGCGTCATCTGCCCCTCTCGCAGCCTGCCATTCGTCCCGCCGTACGCCGTACCCCAGGAATCCCAGACATAGGCCTGCCACCCTGTATATCTGACTTCAAAATTACGACGCCAGCTGAAGCTTTCTTCTTCTGACCAAACACAGCGAGCCACATGTTTCTTCATAGTCAAGAAGGTGCGCTTACAATGTTCCTTTGCACGCCCTTATCTGGCAGTATTTTCTTTTGAGGAATGCAACTTGTGGGTTGGCCCGGCCGGCACGGCCGCATCGTCAGGGGCACCGTGCAGCATGCCCCAATCGTGATTCGTGGGTACATGACGACGATTGATAATAGGCCTGTATGTTGGGTGTGTGTGGAACATTTGTGCGGGGGATGTGTGCTTTTGGGATCGGGAAGAGCGTCTGGCGTCTGCGAGATCTGATAAGATTTTGTGGGGGTTACTGTACAGGATCTGCCTTTGCTTATTTATATGAAGTTGCCAGCTGGAGAAAGTTCTTTACCAGGGTTCTAAAAGCTGTATGGGATTTTATTTGGTTTTATTTGAAAAGGATAGGCAATCATTTTGTCAATAGGTAAGTCGCTTTTCTTTTTTCACTATGTGGACTCTAACAGATATGGGATAGCCTATCTAACTCTATCAGTTGCATTGCCCCGTGCATTATAGCTATCGTTTTCGGGGTGTTGGAATCTCCCAGCCTGCAAGAAAAGGAGGGGACCCTGGGTCATGCTACATCCGATCTGACCTCGCTTATTGGCATTGTATCCAGCGGATCCTGTACAATGTGACATTCAAAGTGCTGGCTTTGCTTATGGCATTGTACCCACAGATCTTGTACAATGTGACATTCAAAGTACTGGCTTCATCACACAACCAAAGTACCACCAGCCCCTTGTACATTCAAACAATCCTCAAGCTTCTGGATTTCTACAATCAAATTGATCAAATGGCTTTGCGACTATCTCTCCCAGTGCCCGGAAGGAGAAACATGGAAGCTGGTTGGGCGCAGTATTTGGTAGGGAGATACAGTGTAGAGGCAGAGAGGGATATTTCGGTCTTGATTAAGGAAAAAGCATCGAAGATGGTGCCCGCAGATTTCTCCAAATTATCTTGAAAAGAAGGGGAAAGAAAAGGCTCTACCAAACAATGATTTTATGCTTGATTCCACACACTCTCGGTCCGTCCCTAACGCTACTGATGTTGTTCTCTTGCACCGACCAGGTCGACTTTGGATCTTGCCTATATCCTCTCAAGTAATGAGTAACTTGGGCTAGGTCCAAAATCCGTACAGTCTCTGGTCGTATACTCATGCGAACAAACAATTCGGACACTGAGAATGCCAATATCATTTCCACGTGTTGGAATCTCTGCAAGAAAAGGAAGGATCTTGGGTCGGTCCTGTACAATGTAATGCCACTTTCTGGGATTCAAGATACTGGCTTCATCATATAACCAAAAGTAACCAAAGTACTACCGGCCTCTTGTACATTCTAAAAATTTACATTACTCGATACCTCCCCCTCCCCCGCCAAACAAACTTCGCTCTTCCCCACCCCTCAACTCCTTCAAACCCCCTCAACTTCTCCAACTCTGCACACCTATCCGCGAATCCTACAAGCTCTCTCCACCCAACCTTTCCTTACCGCCAAATATTCGAATCTTTCAACGTGACAGATCGCAGTACACAGATATGGGCAGTGGTCGTGGCGGTTCACCAGCAGGTCGCGGTGCACCAAACCCATCGAGGGGTGGGGCAGCTCGAGGAAGCCAGCAATATGAAAGTGAGCGCGGCGAGGCAGCACCAAGAGGTGGTGCAAGATGGCCGAGAGCAGCAGAGGCGCAGGAATTAGGAGGAGGCGGTTCTCAGAACGTGGGAGCACAAAATTCACAATAGGCAAGTGAACACTCCTTTAAGCCAACATGCTCCTAGTAGCCTGGCTATAAATGGTCTAGCAAACCAATTCTTTAAGCTAAAAGAGTTTACAGCAATCCTCTCCTGGTCAGTAGCTGCAGCAAGATCGTCCGAACCAAGCAAGTCAAATCTTGCAAGATCTGTTAAACACTTCGGGTGAACAAATGCACAAAGTCAATAAGACTCGCTCAATCGGCCGATTGCAGGAAATCTTGCAAGCTCGCAAGATTTGCAGAATCGAGAAGGTCCACTATTGACTCAAACTCAGCAAAATCTGCAAGACCAAGGCAATCGAGAAATGCAACGGAATACATCAAATGAGCAAAGAGGTGGCGCAAGATCGTCAAGAGCAGCAAAGGCGCCGTAGTTGGGGAGGTATTTAAGGTACAGTGCATTGCAAAGTACCACCACTCTCTTGTACAATTGAACTTGGGCAGGACCGAAGAGCCCCGAGCCTGGCGAAGCCAACTACCACCCCGAGAATATTGCTCCAGAAAGCAAGGAGTTAAGTGTAGCCTAAAGACCTTATTTATATAGTGGTTAAGAGGGGGCTCTTAGCCCCAGATATCAGGTGATAATATATACACGGGGGATACGCTGTGTATACGCGACACTATTCTTGAGTAAAAGTATTGTTCCAGGTCGCGTGGAAGATTGAGCTATACCAAAAGCTTGTGAGTAGGTTATCCCTTCTTTGATTCCAATTCTCGTGATTCCCGAATTTGGGAAACTAGCCCTTGCCGAGATATATAACGTCTCTTCCCCTCTCAAGCGAGGATACAAGTTCATTCAGTGACGTTTTCGAATTTGATGCTCGGGGTGAAAGACACGCTTGGGGTTTTCTGTACACGGAAGTGCAATCTCCACCTTGATCAACAGCTCCACATGCCACTCTCGCTTTTCAAGATTCAAAAGTCCTAGCGGTATCGGCATACGAGGTACAGAATACTCTCTATCCGCTTTTTGTCATCGTCAACAAATTCTTTTGTTGTCACTAATCTTGCCTGAAATTTCCCGCACCATTCCCCTCACCTAACGTTTCCCAGTTCAAGAATATTTCTCCACACACAACCTTGTGCACAAAGGTCGCTCAAAGAAATCTATTCGCAGTAAACTTGAAGCTTAACGATGACCTCCAAATGCGGACATAGCTCTTTATTTCTCGGGCTCCTCAGCTAGATATTAAACAGGAAGCTGTACATTTAAAGCAAAAGGATGCTCCTGCAGTTCTTCCTCCATCTCTGGCCAGGTCTTCAGACAACCCGTACGATCTCTCTTCTCATACTATGAGAACGCATTGCTAATTGATGCACGCGGCTGGGAAGGCGCTACGAAATTGACGTCTCGAGTTCTCGCAAATTGTTCGAAGTCACCCACGACAAACAGGAGTCAGCCAAAAGTTGTTAACGCAAATCATAAATGAACAGCCATAAAACCTAATAGCGGGACTCATTAATGAAGAAAGCGAAGCGAGAACGAGAATCCCTAATAAAGGGTATCCCATTCTCCCGAGATTATTCCGGACTACTCTAATAGCCTGGCAAGAGATCGACCCGGGTCTGACTTCAACTGGGAGTGGCAATCAGCCAGGCATGAAAGGATGTGTTGTCCGTCATGGACAGGATGCGTACGATTGCCTGGCGCAGTTGAATCCGTACCCATTACTGAGGCGCCCGCAAGAGCAAATCGCCCAAATCGAAATATACACTCCTTATCCTTCTATAGGTATTACTGTCAACAACTTCTTTGTTGTCAACAAACCCTTTATTGTCAACAACCTATACTCAACATCTCCCATCCACCTGCCACCTGCCCTTTCCCCCTCCCCCCTCCGCCAAACATCCCCACCGGCCCAAAAAATCTCCCCTCAAACCTCTCTCAAAGCATCCATAACCAATAACCGTAATACAACTGCCGCAATCCCAATCCTCTTGGTCCTCTCATGCACTCCCAAGTGTTGCCATTTGTCTTGAGTCCAAATATTAGAAGGATCGCGTTATTTATCGTCGCGAGGAGAAGGGTAGATTGCGGGAAAAGCGGGGTAGTTTGCAAGGTTGTAGCGTTACTTTGTTTGTGTGTTTCACGGCACTAGGGATGACGGGAATATGGTTAATCCGTAAAGGCATCGTGACTGTGGACAGTATTGCTTGGCTTATATGATTCACGGTATTAGCCCGGAAGCGAAACACTTAATCCGTGGAGAAATCATGAGCAGTGTGCAAACTCGCTTCGCTGTGTGGTTCACGGCTATAGCAGAGCAAGGAAACGGTAACTTGAGATCGAGGAATGCTATGAATATATTCACTAGCGGCCTCTACTGCTTTCTAGCGATATTATAAAACGTTCGCTTCGATTTCATTAAGGCGGGCAACATCTTTTCTCATATGCCATGCAGGTGCAGAAAGCGCATGCCCGGAGCCTGGAGAGCGGTGGCTCAAATACTACGTTACGCGGTGTGCGTTCAATGTCCAAGAAAGGACTCCTGCTCATTCTTCCATAGCTTCTAGTACATTGAGCAAGCAAATGGAAGTTGTCTTTGTCAACTCGTTTCTTGTTGTCACTGCATTCCTTACTGTCAATTACACTCAAAACTTGAATGCCATAAACTTCCTCTTCCTTAATCGCTTCAAGTTCATCTGCCACATTTTATTTAAAATACCGGATTCATGTATAGCAGAGACGCTCTAAGCCAGGCTTCACTTCGCAGTAGGAGGTTGGGCCCCCACCGGTCCTCTTAGTGGGTGAGTTGGCTGTACTGAACTTGGGCGGTAAAGCTGGCTGGGTGATCGTTCCACGTTAAGCCAGGACAGCTTTGCCATATTTATAAGGTAGAAAATGGCAAACCGCTACTCGCAGGCATTTCCGCACCCGGTTCGGACCAGCTCTCGTAGCACGAGTCGGCCCCAGCAGAGCGAGGAAATGCCGACGAGGAACCGAAACTTGAGGGCTTAGAGACCTCACTTGCTTCTTTGTACACTAAATACCTAACAAGTATAAATTTCCTGCGCTTTAACTTCTGCAAGAAAGCGTACTCACTAGTGACCGAACTTGCGAGAGCAGTACATGTGCAAACGCAACTGCGTTGTCTCTGGCGCTCAAGGTCAGGAAGCAAAAGCTCTCTTCTCCATTTTTGAACTCCCTTTGCATTTCCGGCATTAAACTCGTCTTCCTTTATCTCGCTTTTTTTTTGTCACTAAGTCTCTCAATGTCAATAAATCTCTTGATGTCAAAAAAAAAGAGAAGAAGAAGAAGAAGAAGAAGAAGAAGAAGAAGAAAAGAAGAAAAAGGAGCGTTCTCTTATTTCCTTAATCCCGCACCTTGTACCGCAAGGCATCCTTACTTCTCCCTTCGCTTTCTTAACGTCAAGCTCGTCGTTATCTCCACCCACATCCCTCAAGAACAGCGTTACTAGAACCATGACCAAGCATGTTCTCTAAGACTCTCAGGAGAACTGCGTTATATTGACGGAAGAACCGCTAGTCCAGAAACGCATTAAACTATAGAATGTGAAAGAATTGATCCGGTTTATTCACTAGCGCATGGCAAGCAGATTTCTTTTACCAAGTAGAAGTTCTTGTTCTATTTACTTGAACCATATATAACGAACTATTAACAGCTCCCCGTTACACTCTAATAAGGCACAGAGAAAGAAATGTCACTTATAAGGGCTATACGCTTTTTAAGCATTTATCCAGGAGAAGTGGGAACTGTACTCCTCACTTTTTCAACGTCCCAATCCTTTCTTTCTCTTGAATCCACAAGCACTGCGGCCATACCGTTCTTTGTTCAATTTGCTATCATTGTCAGCTAATGACTTTATTGTCAAATTCTTAGCGACTACCTACCGGTAGTTTCTCTCATTTTCCAAGCGCTAAAGCGTACCCAAGTGCATTCTCCCTCCACTTTCTCTCCTCAATTCTCAAGCAAATTGTTCACCCAAAAGATTAAAGCCCTTTGCAAAGCCAATCCACCTGCGCATCTTAGCAGAGGCTTATAATTTTCACGTGCTTGATTTTCCACAAGGAGGTTAAGGAAGCAAGATTCTGTTACCGCTACGTCTTATAATTAAAAGAAGAACCGCTACTCGCAGCTCTATAGCTTGAGTCCAATGCATGACGTCAACTTGACTCCAGTCTGTGAATCAGTCGCTTCAATAATAGGGGCAACTAGGGGCGAGCACGAGTCCTGGGCGTGCTGGTGCAGTGGGAATGCTACAGGCCATATCACAGGTCATGTAGTAGGGAGCAGGGCCTGTAGGTTATTACCCTAAAGTGCTAAAGGGTGTTGTGTCAGCTGGGTGTTGTGCTTGCGGGGCGCTTTGTTCCTGGGCGTTTTATTCATGGGTCCTCGTTCTTGGCGTTCGGGTCCTGGGCATTGCGCTTATTGGGGGTGCTAGGAGGGCATTGCGGGTACTGAGAGCCCTGGGAGCCCTGGGAGTTCTAGGCAGTCTGAGAAATTTTGCCAAGACTTTGCCAAGGCCCTGCCACTTTAAGAAGCCAGTTTCGCCCCTATGTCGCATTTAATTTATCTTTAAATTACGCATTTTAACGCGACGAGATTAATAATTAAATAATTAATCCTTTTAAGCCTCAATCTTGCGATTAGAAGGGTGCTTTCAAATTTTTAAAATGATGTGATTGTGTTATGTGGTTGTTTACGCCTCACGCCCGATTGTAAGAATTTTTCCAAGTTATTTTAGGGAGCCTTAAAAGCGGCGAAAAGGGAGCTTGGTGGGTTGCCTTAGAATTTTTGGTTGCGCGAGATTGATGCCTTATATGTTAGGTTTTGGTCGCCAGAATAAGGGTACCCGAAAATCCTCGGCACTTCCGTGAAGGGGGCTGAATGTGACGCCTGTAACTTATCAAGGTCGGTGTTTCTCATCGACGGCCTCTCATGCGATTTTCGGCTCTATATAGAAGCTCAAGAGATACCTAGCAATGCCTCTCTGTGCCAATTGCGAAAGATTATATATTCCTATCGTGTCGAGCGGGCAGGCATTTGAGGGCTCCGAACTCGCTCCAAACATCCACGCGCTTCAGCTCTCCGCAAAGACATGCCAATTGTGCAACCTTTTCTGCCATTCTTTGGAGAGTGTCAAGCTCAAGGGCATCAAAAATGGTGCCCTCAAACTCTTCTCATGGGGTTCCGATGCCCAGGGTGATCCAATAGGCCTGTCCCGAATATTTGTGCGAATTGGCGACCATGTAGGACGCTTTGTCGATGTCTTTACGGAACCTGGTAAGTTTCTTTTATTGCTTTCCGTTCCTTTCCATACAAAATAGTAAACACTTATAGGTAATCATGCTTCCAAAGTCGGCATCGCTATTGGTAGGAAGCTCTCTGTAGAGTACAACTTCGATCTCTACCGGCAATGGCTTTCCGATTGCCTCACGATTCATCACGAGTGTGCCAATAACAAATTAGCCGACCTCCCTGAGCGTTTCTTGGAAGTCACAACATCAGATGGGGTTGATGCTCTTCGCCTTGTTTCACATACACAACTAGACGGTCATTTTGCAGCACTCAGCTACTGCTGGGGTCTGCCTCCATTTGGAGTAGTGACCACCACATCCTCTCTCAAACAACACTTCAATGCTATCAATGCTTCTAAACTATCCAAAACCATCCAAGATGCTGTCCAGATAACCAGGGGCCTGAAAATCCGATATCTTTGGGTCGATAGTCTGTGCATTGTCCAAGATGACGCCAATGACTGGAGACGGGAATCGGCGAAAATGGAGAAGGTTTACCAGTCAGCCTATGTCACAATTGTTGCTGCCAGTGCAAAGGGTGGCTCAGAAGGTTGCTTGCAATTGAGACGTGCGGATATAGAACCAGTGAACATCCAGCTCACCATTCCGCCGTCCAATGAACTCTGCATTCTGGCCTTCAAGCTGCACTCTAGCTCCGTCTCCGAAAGTTTCCTGAGCAGTCCTTGGAATCAAAGAGCCTGGTGCCTTCAAGAATATGCGCTTTCTCGAAGAATCTTGCACTTTTTCAGCGACCGTGTTGTTTGGCAGTGTAAAGAGTCTTTCATCGCAGAGGATTACGCTCAACTCAAACCTGGCCGAGACCAAGGGGACGGAGCGGAGCCAGTAATCTCTCATCCGTTTTCCGCCTTCATCGCCCCCCAAGTTTGGAAATGTGGTTCGATGTTGTTGAGACATATTCCATAAGAGCATTGACCGTGGCCAACGACAAGCTTATTGCCATTGCCGGCCTGGCAAACTTCTTTGCGCCTAACATCGTGAGCACTTATACATTTGGCCACTGGCTTTCAGAAATCCACAAAAGTCTCCTCTGGATATCCTTAAATGGAAAAATGCAGTGTCCTCTTCAACAGAGAGCTCCCACCTGGTCCTGGGCAGCACTAGAGGGACCCGTAGGACACTTGCACACCCTTCAAGCCTCAACACCAGTAAGTGAGTCTGAAATTCAATTGTTGCTACCCGAACATATAGACGGGAAGCATGAGCAGCCACTTGAGACAACCTTTGCGCGCCATCTTCTAGAGATCTCAGCCCCAAGGCGACAAGTGTTTCGTTCGGACTGGACAATCAACGCGGCACAGTTCAATGATGTATCCTCGAACTCGCTGAATGACTTGCTCTACACCAAGCGGGAATTGCAATGCCATTACGTTCTTGATGAGGAAGGCGAATCATGCGGTTGGGTCGTTTTTGACCAAGAAGCGTTTCTAGAGGAGGAAATGTTCTGCATTCATCTATCAAGTGTTTGGGATAGGAGCACGTTTCAAGCCCACAATATCCTCATGGTTGGGCATTCAACGTCCAGGACGGAGGGAATGTTCAGGCGAATCGGAGCTGGAGAAGTTACACAAAAAGACTTTTTTGATTCCTGCAGCAGCTCTTTGAATACTATCGAGTGACATTTCAGGGTTGTCGATTATGTGCATCTTAAAAATAAAATCATTGAATGTTCAGAACTGAAGCCGATTCGAACTGTACTGTACTATAGAAGAAGCAACTGCGTGTGACGACCAAAAACAAAGATGATGATGACAAGAGCTTAGACTTGGGAAGAGCTAAAGGTACTTATATCGAAGCATTTCCCTTGCACTCTTGCACTGCGTTTACGAGGCAGCATAGCTCTGCGCTAGTAAATGTGGGACCTGATTTTTTATAAGTGTGTTTAGGAAAGCCGGTTTAGGGTAATAGGTACAGTATGACGTTCCGCCTCTCCCCGAAAACTCACAACCGTTGACAAACTTGAAAATAGTTGACTTCTTGATGATTAGGGGTGGAATGCGCTCTAGCCCCTATCTCTACCTAAGAGAAGCCTTGCTTTCTTGCTTTCTGCCCCATCGATTACCGTTTCCCTTTGCAGTCATCGGGAACCACAATGCGGTACCCAGGGAGCTCGCTATAGTTTGACAACGCTATGTTGTTATCAAGGCACTACTCTTTATCAACAACTCTCGGTTGTCCAGGTTCTGCACATCTTTCGGATTCTTTCCTTGCAACCCACGGTCTTGTACTATACACAGAGCTGTGGCAACTCTGCAGGCTTCTGGCTTACACTAATTGAATACTCGCAACTGGAACTGTCTGAAACCTAGCCATAGTATAGCATCTTTTAAACTTTTGCTCGGCCACTGCAGGCTTCAAGGAGTTGAAGACGAGCTGCACGTTGTGCAACAGGCCAAGGTAGCGCATTGCACATTGGTATATACATCACCGCATCTCATAGTTCCATGAGATACGGAACATTGTTAATCCGTAAAGATTTTCTTCAGCAATATGATTCACGACATGCCACGTGCAAGAGCAAAGAAAATAGAGTACCACTTAGCACAAGTGTTAACATTTCATTCACTTGAACTTGTACTCTGATTACCACCCCATTTATCCTTCTCGCTTCTGACCTATATAACGCATGACTTTTCGTTATTTGATAACCAAAATCTAAACGAGCATGCCCAGAATGCATGGAGAAGACTGTGGGGAGTGGCTAAGTAGTTTGTGCATTGTCTGCACACTCTTCATAATCTGTAGCTCAATATGGAAGACCTTTGTTCTCCTGCCAGTCGCTCAATATCACGGTTTACTTGAAAGGAAGAAGCTCCATATCCCGTTCAATGTGTTGTCAAATAGCATGCTTGTTGTCAAATGCATATCCACTTTCGCTCGGAGCTAAAATGAATCCTACCTACCCATTTGATAGATCCAGAGCACTGCTCCCTTCTGCCATTTGACTCAAACTCGTTGTAAACTGTTAATCTAAAATTTTCCGCTACGCAGTCAATGGACCAAGCTTTGCCAACTTCAGGCCTGCACTGGTTCTGGATGCTCTGTGCAATCTCCAAACCTTCTTTGCCCGCTGTCTCTCGCAAGATAGAAAGTTTATATACCTCAGAAAACATGAGTGCCTTACAAATGGCCAGAATAGTGTGCACATATGACCAGCGCTCTGTAAATCAGCCTCGCTTAAGAGTCGTGAATCATTACCTCCGGGAGCACAAGTGAAAATGCTAGTAATCTTCCCCTTTGGACTTACCTTTTTCGTTTCTGCACCGGCATTACTTCCTTTACCGCAATGAGAACGGGATATAAATATCAGCTGTGCTTTGTAATTGACCGCTTAAGTGCCTTGAATCATTGTATCGGGAGGCCCAAATGAAGATACTAGGAATCTTCCCCATTTCGGACTTACCCTTTTCATTTTCTGCACCGGCATTCTTCCTTTACCACAACGAGAGCGGCGTGTGTATATGACCGTGCTTTCCTTGCAATTGATCTCGTTTAAGTGCCGTAAATCATCATCTCCGGAAGCACAAGTAAAGACGCTAGTACTCATCCCTCGTCGGTCTTTTCCCCCGTTACTACCCGATGTTCTCCCGATATCTGCACTATATATACATCGTCGCCCCCGTGCTCGTCGTGCCAGACTTCCAACGAGGCTCTTTGTTGAGGACCAACAAGCTCGCGGAAACAGGGCCAAACTGCTATCCAGATGTTACTCCTCTAAAACATGATAAATACTTGCGTTGTCTTGTTTTTTCTTCTATTGAATCTTTCGTGAATAAGCTTTTACTATTCATGATAAGGACTTTTGGAAATGATTTCACTGTCACGTAACTTCTTTGTTGTCAATTTTTCTCGCACTGTCACTTGTCACTTCACTTCCCCTGGTCTTTGAGAGCCGATTGCAAATCACCTCGCCCGTGTGCTATGAAATACTCAAGGAAGAACACATGCTCGATCCCGCTTTGAAAGAAAAGGCGTAACTTGTATTGCTTCACTCAAGCAGCGCAAGGTGGAAGGACGCCACGGTGAAAGGTCTCCAAGGCGAATACAGCCTATGCTTCCAAGGTTGCAGTACTGCTTGAATTTATCGTCGTTAATTGCCAGCGCGTTTACTGCTGCTTCTTGCGCTAGTACTTTTCTGTCCAAGTACAGTGCGGGGTAATTATATGCGGAAGCACAGAAAGGTTGAATCACGGCGTTTTGAACAGGTCCATTTACTCCCTCAACCTTGACTTAGTTGCTCGCTTACGCTCCTGCTTTCTTCCTCCCGCAGCACCGAAGCGAGCCTCAAGTCTATTTAACGTGGCTCCTCTCCTTCAAACATGTAGACATGGAAAGATTTCAAACTTGCTAAACCAAAGTTCCTGGTAGCAATCTCCTACCCAGATCTTTGCAGGTGACGGAAGAGCCAAATACGTGGGTCCTTGCGGAACCTGGATTTCAGGTACTGGAGTCCTCCAGAGCTACAAGAGACAAAGAACTGCATTACCTTTTTATTGTCAAATTCAACTTTTGTTGTCAACAAACCTCCCCTTTCACACTGGAAATTTACCCGAGTTCCTCTTGAAAGGCGTGAAAAATTGGCTGCGATAGCCCACCGGCCCGGGCTGTGAGTTTGCAGAGCGTTGCACTGTCTCCTTGTATTGACGCTCGACTTGTGAGGTGGGTAAGACGTTTGTTCTTAACAGCATGGGTCCATGAATCTGTAAGTGAGCGGGAGCAAACGGTTCTTTTATCGTCGTCCATAGCCAATAGATATAACCCGGCCCATAAAACATTTTCGGAAACAAGCATATTGGTCGTGGCTTGACGCTATCCGTGAATCATTTTTGGAAGCGAGTATAACAGTCCTGGCTTGATGATATCCATGAATACTTCTTGAAAGCAAGCATATCCGTGAACCATTTTCGGAAACAAGCATAACGGTCATGATCTAACGCAATCCGTGAATTATTCTTAACGCGAACATAACAGTTCGTGACTTGACCTGACGTTGTCCGTAAATCATTTTCAGAAATAAGCATAACAGTCACGTCTTCATGCTATCCATAAATCATTTTCAGAAGCGAGCAAGACTTGTGAATAAAGCTTCTGGGATCCCTCCCCCGCTCCCGGAAGTACGGCCCATACCTGCCAGATATATATGCCTTGTGTCGACCAGCCTCGTCCTCGTCAGGTCCATGTAGAAAGGACTGTTCATAACGACTAAGTTTGAGGACCATGATTGGCACTCTACAGTTTAGAGAAAGCACAGTGTATACCGTAATGCTCTCTCACATCCAAACAGTGAGGCGAACAAACCTCTTTGCCTTGTGAAAACAAATTCTTAACCTCCCTTCCTTAATTGTTTGTTGTCATCAAGAAATTCTTTTGTTGTCACGAAACTTTTAATTGTCAAGAATCCCACCTAATTGCCAGGCTTACACTCAATGACCCCCTCCCTTTCCAAAAATCCATCAAGATATGAAACTGGCTCAGCCTGTTAACATCCCGAACCACTGCCACGGATTTGCAAGGTCCCAGCTTCTGGCCTGCAAGGGCATCTGAGTATTCTGATCTTTCAAATATTCGATCTTGTATCTTTCTGACCGTGTTGAGGCGGCGTTATATAGGATATACTGGGAAGTGTCGGAAGAATGATATTCCGTTCCCTAGTTGGAGGTCTCTTGTAAACATGACTTATGCATTTCATTGTGTATAAGCCTGCTGGAACAATGAAAATCAGTTTCCTAACTTGGAAGTCTCTTGCAGATACGTTTAATGGATTTCATTATTCCAGGCTATGCCGGAAGAATGAAAATCCGCCCCCTTGATTTGGAAATCTCTTGCTGATACGACTTATGCATTTCATTGTCTATAAACCTGCCGGAACAATGAAATTTCCCAACATGAAAGTCTGCTGCGGATATGACTAATGGATTCATTGTATACAGCATTGTGAAAAAGATTAGCGTCCATTTGAGTTATTTGCGCGGACCTGCAATGGATCGAACCCTTGAAGGGCCAGCGGCTAATTCGTTTCTGGAGGGACCTGGGGAAGGTAAGGCAGTCGTAAACAGGGAACTTGGACGCTAGACGAGACTTTGCTGCAATCTCGGACGCTCGAATCTGCGTTTGACCTTTGGAGCCTTTTTTAACTTCGTTACACTGTTCATTAAATTAATCATTGCTTCAATCTCTACTTAAGTTTAAGATGAAAAATACCGCCGTTCCCGGTAATGCAGTCATCGATAACATCCTGACTACAGTGCTAGAAAAATGATATTTCGTTTCTCAAGTTAAAAAGTCTCTTGTGCATAAGACTAACGGATTCATTGTCCCAAGCTATGTCAGAACAATGAAAATCCGAGCCAAATTCCACCTTCCATAGAATATCCATAGCCCTTCCTTGCTCTTGCTAGATCAATGATTCACACACTCATGCATACCTTGAATGTTCCGATATAATGTTAGACAATGAACTTGAATGTTCCAGATCGATGCGGGACAATGCACTTGCTTCCTAGGTTTTCAACTTTGAACCCCTTCCCCCCCTAACATCCGGACATTGAAATGTTCCACTCGGACATCTTACACTCAAAACTTTATTCTTTTCCAAAAGAGATGAACAAAGAATCTATCCTGATCGTCTATTCGAGTAGCAGTAGCAGAGAAAGGTCATATTGTACAACGCCCGCTTTCCTTCCCCTCCTCCCCAAAGAGAAGAAAAAAAAACCAAGCTCGCCCTAAGTCTATGATCTAGAAAGGTGGTTTTTTCGAAACCGGATTAAGCAATAGGAAAGAACAATCCACTGTCCGATGCAGAAGGAATCTAGAAAACTCTATCCATGCAACCCCCTCTAAACCTCAAGCCTACAATACTCGCAGACTCGCTCTATCCCACTCTATTTTTCGCACCTCCTACTTCGCGATCTCAACACCACCGGTAGCACCCAGCGCCTTCTTCACATCCCCATATATAGCAAATTGTCCAGCGGTCAAAGTACCAACCATGAACAATCTTGCGCCAATACCCGCGTAACTACCCTTCAATCCCAACTCCTTCGCGATCTTGATCAGACGGGAAGTGGTTCCCTCTCCAGGGAGACCCTTGGTCTTGTTGATCTTCGAGAGCATGGTGTCAGCGGGTTGCGAGACGATGGCGGCGGCGAAACCGGCGATGAGACCGGAGCCCAGGTTGACGGTTGTTTGGAGTGCGTCGGAGGCGGTAGATTTGTCGATTTGTCGCCACGCGAGCTCTGCGACCTTCTCGTAGACAACGAACTTGGCCATTGTGTATGGAACTCTGTTTTAGGGTCATTAGTCCCCCTTGCTTTACGGATGAATGGGAGAGAGAAGAGTGGCAGAAAAGGGGCAAGGGGGGGAAAGACATACTGCTTGAACAAAATAGGACCGAAGCCAGCGTAGAATGCACCAACACCCTCGTTCTTCAGCATCTTGCTGAAGCCACCGATCAGCCCATTGGCATATGTAGGCTCGGAAACGAGACGGATACGGGTGGCCTCAAGGGGGCAGAGAGCAATATCAGCGAAGAACTCAGCGCAGGCAGCGGAGGCGAGGTAGACAGCAGTGCGGTTGTTGGAGGCAGACTCGTATCCAAGGATGTTGATAGATTGTTGCTTGAACAGCTCGTAACCTCCAAACTTGAACGCGCCTTGGAGGAAGTATCCAGCGGCAGTAGGACCGAAACCGGTCAACAGCGCGCCGGCACCCTCCTTTGCGACCACTTGTCTGAATCCGCCGAAGAGGCCCTTGTTATATGTGATGGGGTCGAGTTGGATTCTTGTCTTGACGCTGTGGGAAGATGGTTGTCAGTTGAGAAATTTTTGGTCTTATCGCGCCGGGAGAAAGGGACAGCTTTCTGGTCGCAAAATGCCGCAACGGAGATACTTACACATCGACGGGAGTGAGAGCACCGTGGGTAACTGAACAGCAGATTGCACCAGCTAAGGCGAATCTGGAGTAGAGAGCAACACCGCTGAGCTTCTCTGGAGTGTTGGCAGCGATGGTTTGGACGACGGCATCGACCTTAGTCGAGCCGGTTGACGTGGCTGGCGATGCCATTGTGTATTAAGTATGTGAAAGAGTGAGGGGAGAGGTATTAGGTGTAGAGTGGAGATGGGAAGATGCTCAGTCTTCTCTCGAGAGGGTGATGTTCAATGGGTTGATATGGTGTTGTGGGTAGATGCGTGGTTGAACTAATTATTGTTAAAGTTTCGAAATTTTTGAGGCTCGGGTTTTCTCGGGCAGTGGCTCGTTAGCCTGGTAACGGGCATTGACGGACTTGACGGGTTTACGGCACATTGGGGCCGAGAGCTGCTAGCGTATAAATAGAGCACGTGTCCCGTCCTTATTGAGCTTCACAACAACCACACCTCACTCCTATCTAACATAGGGGAGAGGGCTCAAGAGGGCTGTTGATGCATCATTTAGTTGTGATACTTTAAGATGATTAGTCTTTCTCTCCTCAACTTTTCGATTTTCTTTGATCCAAGCTGGACAGTGGCAAGAGAGGAGTTTCAATTTATTTCGGAATCTCCGGACATTCGCAGAAAGTAGTTCTTGAGTAAACTGGAGCCTAGGAGAATATATGAAGTAAGTTTACTTTGAATGTGTATCAGATGAGGAAATATTTACAAAGCATATACTTAACCTGGGATTGCTCGTAATAGCTAAAGTTTGAGCTACAACACACTGATCCGGCGATTATTGAAAGATGATACTGGGTTGAAAAGCATTTATTGATCTAAACTATTGCGCTGTTTTGAAAGCGGTCGGACTATGAGAGCTCTTGACAGGTGCGGGGCGAACCTACTTTCCTGCAAATTGAGCATCTCCAGCGTCCTCCCCGCCTCGGGTATCATGGTTCTGAATCTGCTGTCATACATCAAACATCTATACAAACGCACAGCTACTCTTACATTTCCCCCTAATGGCCATTGGTCAATACTCGTTCCTATGGTCCATTATCCATGGGACACGCAGGCAGGCAGTGCTCAGCGCGTATCTTGTTTTGATAGTACTTAGTCCAGGGATGCAGCGGCTGGCCCAAACCTTGCAAGAAATAAACAAAGTCAATCTGGAGCATCAGATCAAGGACCCGCATCCGCTCCAAAGTCGGAGCCCACTTGTACTTCACCCGAAAGATATCTCTGTAGAGCTTCCAGTCGCGTACCAGTTCATTGTCAATTCCTTGTCGGTAGCGCTCCATTGTAAATGTCATCAGTGTGGTTGCTTCCGGCTCTGTGAATTCACATGGTCGACCTGGGAGGGTTGCCATCTTGACCTCGGAAGGGTTCCAATTTGCAAGGCAGTAAGGGGTGTCGTAGAAGTAGCTCATCAGGTGAAGCAGAGGCATAGGGAGCCACAAGTCGATGTTGTCTTGCAAGTTGATGATTGAATCGTACCACTGCATGCATTGACATCTATTAGCATCTTTGCATGAAGGATCTGTAGTACGAGTTTCACTTACCAATTGGGTGTTGATCAGAGAAGGGAGGTACTGGCTGGGTTGGCCCGCTGTCGGGATGCGGTCGATTGCAGCTGTATCCTTATGGAAATCCCTCATGAAACCCCTGCCTGGGTTTGGGTAGAGGGGAAAGAATTCCTCGGATTTGGGAGGTGGCTGCTGTGGAAACAGTCGAAATTGATTGATGTTAAGAGCCACATCTTGCTTGTACTGTGCCGCGTACTCATACCATCTCATCTGTCGATTGCTGTGCGACATCCACACCTTGCGTGGTCCTGTGGCTTGGTCCGGACCCACGCTCGCACGCAAGTCGGCCTCTACTATGTTAAGATATATGGTGGCCTTCCTGTTTGACATAGTCAGGATTTACTCGAGAGAACTGATCTGAAGTGGTAGGGTTATTGCTTACATGAATGGGACACTCTTTCGTATTTGGTCTGCTGAGAATTGTTGTGTGGCAGCCTGGGGAAAGACGAATTCCTTGGCTTGTTCTTCAACGTTGAGATAGCCATCAAGTACTCCAACGAGGTCATCTACATTCGTGTTGCCCCATCCCTCTTCAGGCTCTTCATCATCGCCTATTACAAACCCATCGACTACATCGGCCGCCTGACTCGAGGGGTCGATGTCAGCGAGTGTGGCTAAAGGGGAATCCTCATTGTCGCCTGCTGGTTCCTGTTGTAAAGGTTGGGGAGTGGACTGGGCAAGATGCGTGGCTGCGGCATGAAGCGTCTGTGTTGCCATGCCGAGCGCTGGTAGAACAGTACCAAATGGTTCATGGAGCACGGCGGCTGATTGTCGCTGCTCGTCCAAGTTCTTTGTTTCAGCATCTTCTGCAGTTGTACCATGAGCTGGTGGAATACTGTTGGATTGTTCTCGAGTATTGTATCCGGAGTCGTCGCTGGCTGGCAACAGGTTGCCTCCCTGTGTGGGACTCCCACCCAATGTACCAGCATTTGTGGAAGAATCGGCGGGGCCCATTGTACCTTCGCTCGTGGAAGAATCGCCCATGTCCATACCTAAGTTGCTGCCTTTCGAGGACCTCCGACGCCGATGTTGTGACGGTGTTGCAGGACAGGGCGTGAAAGAGGTCCCTGGTGACGCGCGTTGGAAGGAGGTAGGTCGCGGTTGGGGATGGTACAAGATAGGAGAACTCGGATGCGAAGTTTGTGGCGGTGAGTATTGTTGTTGTGGGAAAGGGGGTTGTGAGATGGGACGATGTGGAGCTTGCTGTTGCGTGTATTGGAAGATCGGACGATTCGGTATCAAGTTCGGAGCTTGTGGTCGCCTCCCATGTATGAATTCCTCAGCTGACTGTGTGTGCATGTCATGAACGACTTGGCGAGCGAAGGTCTCAAATGATGCACTTTGTCCGGTTTGAGGAGGAATTGGTTGTCCCCGATTTACTGGGTAATTGAGTGGGGGGTTCGAGGCCGATTGTCCCAGATTCACTGGATGAAAACTTGGAGTCGGGTGTCCCACATTGGGTGGGAGATTGAAATGGGTATTTGGATGTACTTGTCTCAAGTTCGATGGCTGATTCATCTGAAGATTCGGTTGCTGGGTGAATTGAAAATTTTGGGAAGAAACGAATTGGTGTTGCTGTTGCTGAGAGGGCGGATTTGGCTGCGCGAGGACTTGCTGCTGCAACCGCCTTGCTTGCGCATATCGATGAAACTGAGCCCGTTGTTGCGGAGTCAGGCTCAACAGCCGTTGCTCGTATGCTTGTCGCTGCTGTAAGTAGCCAGATCCTCGAAGAAAGTGCTCTGGCGGTAGCATTGGCGACGTCATGAAAGGATGGTTTGGTGGCATCATAGCAGGACTGTTCAAGGATACCATCGCTGGACTACACGGCAACATCATCATATTAGGTGGAAGGACTGGGGTAAAGTTAGATTGAGCACCTGGCGGAACAACAAAGCTCTGTGGTAGTCCATGATGGATTGACTGAGGAACCTGCTGAGACCACGGATCACCATTGTCTCTTTGTGGCTGGCCTTGGGGATCTGGCATGCCTGGAGGGCCTTGATTTGGCGGCGGAGGAGCTGCCATGGTGTCGAATTTGACCGAGACAGTCTCAAAAGATGTTCGAAAGCGCGCGATGTGTAGAAGATGTGGGCGAGATGTAGGAGTTGCGCGCGAAGTCTGCGCGGAGGGTAGAGAAGACGCGCGAAGTCTTGAGGAGATATTTTGGCGTGGTAGGAAGTGTTCTCAGATCGAACCTGTTCAGTCGTGTGAAAAAATTCCACGATATGGAAGAACAATAAACCGCACAATACGCGAAGGAAGGGGCAATCCACAGCTCGCCGCCTTTACTACAACTAACAAAGGCGGTGTAGGAAGAATACCGAGGGAAAACAGCAATAATTTGAAAGCAATGCTGATGTGAACAGATTTATTTTCTGAAAGATAGGTCACAAAGAGAGTTTCCATGGTTCATGGTGAAGCTATCCCAAGATACGGGGACTAGCTTCCCTACCTAACCATGGAAAGTGGCGCCGAACCCTAATGTATCAACCCTCATGAATCATTCTGTCCAAAACAACACCACCATCAATCCAGATGTGCATGCAAACTTGGACATGAACTTGAACTTGAAGATGTAATTGTTGCCCATGGGTGTTCATTGTCCGGAAGCTTTCTTTGAAATCAGTTTTACAAGGACTTTTACATCGTTCAATTACGCTCATTCATTGTCTACTGGATGATTAAATCAGATAAAGGGCTCTTTTCGTTTGCTGTCAAGGCTCAAGTCTATCAGATGCTTTTTGAGAGTTGAGATTGTAGAGATGTCGTCTGCACACTCGGCTAATTTGCGGAGAACTCGCCTGCATGAGAAAAGGGGCAAGGCGGCGATGTTGTACAAGGCAAGGCAACTCAGTGTGTTGGATGCAGATCCAACTTTCCACAGCTTGAGGATAACTCAGATGCTATAGGTTTTAATAGTTAAGAGGCCTGAAGACTTGCTAAAATCCAGACTGGGGAAGAAAAAAAAGAAGCTCGCCAATCTTACCCAGTTCCGATTCGTTGGTCGAAGTTCGATGACTTTGAGAATGATCGTGAGTTTCTGGGAAATTTGCTATCCTAATTAAATTGAAGCGTATCGCTATGTAATCACTATAATTCACAGGCTCTGTTTTGACCATGACCAACTAGGCCCCAACGTCCTCGTCCTCATCCGCTTAACCATCACCTCCTCACTCTGCCTTACCCCACCATCCCTCCTCTCCTCATACTTCGCATACCCCATCAAAAATTCCTTTACCCTCCTTGAGCTCCTCTTGAAATATCAATACTGACATCTCGACTGTCCTTCAGCAGGCGTCCCTTTAAACTTCTTTTGAAACTTGGACATAACGACTTTCATCCCGTCCCCTCTTCATCAGTATTCCTCGGAATCCTCACCACGAACGCCCACCCTCTCAGTGTCCCAGGTCGTCTTATTGAAAGAGAAATTACCGCGTGCTTGTTTGCGTGCTGCCGCTGCTGATACTTCTTGAGGGTCGGAGTTGCCTGGAAGAATGGGAATTGGATTTTGAGACTTGATGAATCATGGTGGAGGAAAATTACTGGAGGGCTGGAAGAGGGGGGTCTTTGGAATGAAGTGATGGAAAAGATGAATGCTAGTGGAATCGCATATGGAAATCGAGGCTGAGTGAACTGTCTCAGTCGGAAAATTGCACCTATTGAGTATATTTGGATATCTCGATTCATGCATGACTGTTGAAGTCGACCTCGTCTACCGAAATTCTAAAATTTCTACCCTATTCTCGCGCTTTGAAAGACTTCGAGTCGTTGCGTCTCTTAATCGTAATTCAAGCAACCACTTTATACTTCTCCGCCCACTCCTGAACCTTCACCAACAACTCCTTCTTCCTCCCCTCTTCACACCAACTCCCCTCAATAGCCCCTTCCGCAATATATCTCCACTCCTTCAAACTCAATCCAAACGCCTCTTGAACCGCGCAGTAATTATCCAAAATATATCCCCCAAAGTAAGCCGGATCATCACTATTAATGCTAAATCTCACCCCCTCATCCAAAAACTTCCTAACAGGTAATTCCTCCACCTTACTCACACACCTCAACCTAACATTACTTAGCGGACACATCGTAACCAGCGTCTTCTCTCTCGCAACCCTCTTCAACAACACCTCATTATCCACCAACCTGATCCCATGATCAATCCTCTCAACCTGACAAATATCCAGCGCCCGTGAAATATAGCTTGAATCCCCCTCCTCCCCCGCATGCGCCGTTCTCCGTATCCCAGCCGCCTTAGCAGAAGCATACACCTCCCTGAATATCTCGGGCGGAAACCCAACTTCACTGCTATCCAACCCGATCCCCGCAACCGTCCCATCCGAAAAATGGCCGAGGGAAACAGCGTCTTGGTAATGCACATCCGCATCCGTCTCCGACATATGTCTCAGAAAACACAAAATCAACTCGCTCGTCAACCCAAAATCCTTCTCTGCTCTTTTCTGCGCGGCGGATAGCCCTTGCACGACAGTTGTGTATGAGACGCCACGGTGAGTATGTGCCTGCGGATCGAAGAATATCTCCGCGTGCAGGGCGCCGTCGGCGTGTGCGCGGGTGAAGTATTCGTATGCCAGAGACTCGAAGTCAGCGGATGTGATGAGGACGGACATGCCGATGAAGTAGTAGTGGAGGAAGTCATTGAGGGAGGTGAAGCGGGTATACCGGTCTTCGAGGGTTTGAGGCGAGGTGAAGGAGGGGTCGATTGAGGCGTCCGGGAGGGGGACGGAGTTGAGGGCTGCGAGGCGGAAGAGCAGGCTGGGAGAGAGGGAGCCTTCGATGTGGAGGTGGTGTTCGCATTTGGGGAGGTCGTGGAGACATTGGTGGAGGGGCGATTTGCACATTGTGAGGTTTGGTGGAGGGTTGATGCTAAAGGTATGGTAGATGTGCCGGTACGAACTCGAAGGAGTCGAGACAAGATGCTGTAGATTCAATAACTAGTAAGCCCTCTCAGAGAGATCTCTCTTTCTGTTCAGTAGATAGCGTTTAAGATAGAGACTCCTGGCGAATGGAAGTTATGTGTGATGACGTAGGAAGAGAAGAAAAGTGAAGAGAGATAGAAACAGTGAAGAATTGAAAGCATACCAATATATCAAGTCAGCAACTCTAGTATAAGCCTCGCCCCGGTTTGATACGGGTCAATTGGCGTCAATTGGCAGTAAAAGTATATACAAAATGTGGAGTTTTGGCTTTGGCAGAATTTTGTTCTGGAAGGTGATATCACTCACCGCCCGCTTGAGGCCCTGGGACTCGGCGCCTTCCGATTTTAGCCTCCTCCCTCTGCATCCGCACCTCATTGCTTTTTTGTTGGTACTAGGTAACAGAAGCAAAATAATCAATACCAATAACGCCTCTCCCTCGCTGTTGCTCTCGCTCTAACTGCCAAATGGGTCTCTCGTCGTCGTTCCTCGCCAAGTAACACACTGTCTTACAGTTCGGGGACGTACCTGATCTTGTGCTCCCCACACGCGGAAGCTCCTCCGTTACCTACGCCACGTGAGTGAGCCATCACGGCCATCACTTTTCATGCATCTCCCTCTCCAAGATCCATGCGTCCCCTTCAAGCTTGGTCCGAAGTAGCACTTGGTTAAGCTTGCGAATCGGTTCTACATGCACGCGAGCTGGGGGGTTTTTTGTTTGTTTCAGCGTGGTACAATGCTTGTGGCTAACTTTTTGATAAGGCAATGGATGGAGGGGGAGGTTCGTCTATGGTTAGCGAAGCAGGGATATGTTTGCGATTGTTTGCGACAGCAGATCTCGGAGAGAGATCCGTGGTCGGCTTGACACCTCACGGAGGAATAATGAGCGTTTAAGAACAGGGTCAGTTGTGATATCAAATGGTGGCCAGGGCGGTGAAGTTGAGGATAGACGAACCGAAGACTGTGCAGTAAGTCTTATGCGTTATCGTCACACTGTCATCCACAGCATAACGTTACTTTGGGGCTTACTTACGAGAGCAAAGAGGGTGTTGATCTTACGGACTAACAGGTAATTTTCCATTGCACGTTGGGAGGACTGATCAAGTGGTTTCTCTTACAAGTACAGTACTGTCGACTCGTCGAGACTTCGAGACCTCGAGACCGAGGTGGTCTGCCGTGAACCGAGGCCAGGACTGTGGCGTGTAGCGACCCGTCAATTTGTTTCAGATTTCCATGCGGGAAATGCGGTTTTCAAATCGTCCTTGATCGACAAAGGTGGAGACTGAGATCGCCTATGGAGATTTCTGTTCAAAATACCACTTATTTCTGTCAGCTTGTGAACCCCAGAGAGCTCCTTTGGAGAACTGCATAAGCAGTTGTCGTTCGTCACACCACAGGTAGAACCCAAAACGCAAGCTCCAAAGCTCGGGCTCGGGTACTCCCTCGGCAGTGAACCGTACCACTTAGGTTCTTTCCAGCAAACCTAAGCTAACCTCCCAACAGCGTCTCGGGCTCAGGGCCCGGATCGGCTTGTGAACCTCTGCACCATAGTGACGTTGAAGGCGGTACAAAGCAAGGGGGCCGCTAGGGTTGAGGCTGTGCAACTAGCCAAGAAGGCCGACAAGCATTTAAGCGTTCAAACGGCACCCTGATTTAACGCCGACAACACCACCCTCAACGGAAGAACCTATCTGGGACAAATGCTCCGGTCTTGGGGAAAGAACATCACTCGTCACACTACCTGACATATATGTTTTCCTCGGCCGAGATAAATCTGGTCGATCGCAACCTTCAGAAACGGATCGCTAGGACGAAGAAAGTTCCATCCACAGGACCCCTCTCTGCGACATCCCTTGCTCACACCCCTTTGCCTCTGCCGTTTCCTCAGAACGATCAGCAACAACTTTTCTTCTGCGAGCCACACGTCGTTCGGCAATAAATTTTTCTGCGAAGCGCAATCCCTACGTATCATGTTACGTTGCGCCATCATTCGGAACCGTCTAGGCGGCATGTCTAGGTCCTGCTAAAGAGAACCAAGAATTCGGGAGATGGCAAAAGCAAAAAATCCCATGAAAGTTTTCCATGCATGCTGCTTCAAATCGCACTAGCACAAACAGCATCATGATCAGCACGCGACCATGGCCCACCTGCCGAAATCTGAAGTACCTCAACCCAAAGTGACAAAGTGAGGACATAGCGTCTACCTTTCAAGTTCAGGTCGCCGGTCTACCGGTAGCAAAGTTCAACTAATGCGGATGCATCTTACCGATGGGTCTTCGACTTTTCGGGTCGCTAGGTTTAGTCAAGATCAAGACACATGCATTATCACCAGCGCGGCAGAACATCGATATGGCATCGAACAGGTCATTGAAGATCTGGAAGTTGCCGATCTTTGATACATCATTTGAGACCAGGCGTCGAGTTTCCATCTTCTGGAGTAAGAATCCGGGGTTCACTTTGCGACTTCACGTCAGATATTCACAACCCATTTTCAAAATATAGAAATGCAGTTTTAAGCTACAAGGCGCCAAGTTTATATCAGCACTGATTCATCATGACATAAACATACACCTCAGCTTCATAGGGATCTGAATCAGGGCCGTTGCAGCGGTTATCTCTCGTCCTATTTGTTTGGTTTCAGACTTCCGTCCTCCCATCGCCGATTCCCTAGGGATAGACATGCGCTATTGCCGCCATCCGCAGGGCTAAAGGCAGCCCCTCGGCGTTGATCCGAGGCTCGAGGGAACTTCCACACGTTCTCGAGAGCGAGCGTGAATAATTCCATGGGTTTGTTTTTCAACGGTCTTCTGGGAATAAACCGGCAATTGTGGAGCACATTTACAGTTCTGCAAAGTCAATCTTCTAGGTAGTACTGCTAACCTTTGAACTGGTAGGAGTATGCGCGTCGCCCCCAGATATCTTGGCTTAGTACGGTTCGAAGTGCAAGGCCAGGCTTTGATTTAGGGCTGCCAAGACGTCGTAGGGGCTTCAGGTCCAAGCTTATTGCTGGGCTTGAAATGAAAAGTTCTTAAGATATTTGACCGGTGAGAGCAATAAGACAAAGGAACACCTTCAATATCGGTTCGCTCTATGTGAGGATGAGAAATAGGGTTACCCTCAATTGCAAAAAGTTTCGTTTTCGGTGATTGAGGCTTATTACAATGTCTTTGTTCGACGTTTCACCAGCATGCGGCGTGGTCCATGTGGAGAGGAACACCCGAGGGGCCGTGACTGGCTCGCGGCAGTCGGATGGGCGGCCTGCTAGCGGGAAGCGACTGCAGCGTGCAGGCCTTCTAACCCCCTTCTCTAAGGGTGCCAGCGTGCACATGCTCTCCTCTGGCCCATGAACTGCACCGGTAGCTGGATGTAGCTAGGGAATTTCCGAGCCGGCCGGGGGAAACCCTCCATCAAAGTTTCACGTGGGTGGATTTTGATGTCGGATCATGGGATGGGATGGGATGGGAGGCGATGTTCCTGCTGGCCTCTGGCCATTCGGTGCGAACCCTCCACGCATGATAGACCTTCTACACTTGTCTTGTCAACCGCCAACATCCACATTCCACACCCCACATGGAAAAGCAGCCCGCCGCAGCTCATCCCGTCGGAAGATGCCAGAGCAGCAGCCAGTCTTCCGGGTTTGTTTCGAAATGAGCCCAAAAGACCACGGCAATGACGACTCATGAAGTCCCTCGAATACGTACGGTACAGTATGATAGGCCCAGGGTTGGGATGGCTGTACGTACGTGACTTACGCACTGAGTCTCTGGATACTCTTACAGACCGCCTAGTAGTAGCACCCATCCGTGCTCTCCCCTAGCATCGGCGGCGAGCCCAACCATCTGCGACCCAGCCGTCAAGAGTCAGTGCTGCCGCGCATGGCGATGCTGGCGCTTCCAGAATCCAGATCGTCGCCGCTGGCCAAAAGCAAAAAGAAGACGCACAGAATCGAACAAGATGAAACGCCATAGAAGGTCCAGCGAATTCCTTATTTAGCACGTGGCTGTGGCGGGCCCTTCATGGACCGGTCCCCAGGAAGAAACGACTAAATGACAGTTGACAACTTGACTCGGCTTGGCTGACGGATGCAGGCCGCAGAATCGGATGAGACAGCGAGCCCTCGAAGTTCAAAGATCAAACTCATAATAATAGCTAGTCCTTGCCCCGGTCGATACAGTTAGCCAGCAGCTCTCTGCCTCTCTCAACCACCACTTCGCCAGCCCCAGCGTCAGGGTCCCGCCAAAGAGCGTGCTCCACTACAGCCTTGCATACATTGTCATGCATCCTCCGTCTGGCGATGCTGATCTTGCTTGCGACATGGGCCTCGAGACATCCTCTGAGCTCCCTGGTGACATCGCTTCGGGCTGCGTCCACTGCTAAGACGTGCTGAAGGCAAGGGTTGCAGGTACCACCTCTTACCCGCTGCGAGTCTTTCCCACCGCCAGCGACCAGCGCGACCTCCTCCGCCAACCAGACCCAGAAGCGGCATCGCCTTCAGATTCGCCTTTTAATTCTCCTAGGGGCGCTATTACTACCGCTCTAGGCCAAGTCTACCTAGCGAGCTGTACGCCTACTATTATTCAAATATAATCCTACACCCCACATGCGGCCATGGGAAAGAAAGGAACCTGAAGAGCACGACACACGCTTCTACACGTGCCTCCGCATATTCTGAGGTGCAGACGAGACAATACCGGAAAACTTCGAGAATGGCGAACCAGCTCCACCCAGATTCTACGATTACCCCCTCTCCGCAAACTTCCTTGCTTCCAGTCTTGCACAAGTCGTCGCTGTGAGACTTCGCTCGAGTCAAAAGCACCTCACCCGGGCCGTTGAAGTTTCTGATCCTATCAGCGGGCCGAACTAATTCGGCAGAGTGTGCGGGAAGCAGACAGCAATCCAGGCCTATATATGCAGTGAACGGTGCAGGCCGCCCGTGTACGCCACCTGCCGAGAAAGTCCTGCAGGCTGAGCCCCCAGCAGCCAGTGGGAGCGTGTGTATCCCCCATCAAACAATCTCCCTGGTATGTGTTTTTAATCTATCTGAGTGAGCAATCCCTACTTCCCGGATCTATTGGCGGCGGCTCGTCAGTACCGAGCTGCCTGCTGGTCCCCTGAACAATGCACATCATGTCCGGGTGTATGATAGAATTCCTTGCCGTCCCGGCAATCACAAGTAGGGCAACAGACATTGTGTGTGCCGCTGTCGTTCGGAAGAGGAAGTTTTTAAGGGAGCTCCGGAGAAACGAAGGCCTGCCAGGGTGTGCCACTGACTTTTCTACTAACTGCCTTACCTGGCCGTGATGTGCGCCCTCTGCCCTGCCAATGGTCGCGGATATCATGGAAGTCCAGCGCAAGGATCTAGCTGCGTAATGAGAAACAAGGTTAATCGGGAAGCAGGGCATGGCAAGGTCCAGGGCCGCTCATAAATATTTTTGCGAGGTTCATGGCGGTCTAGCCTCTAACTGCTATGCTCTGCGCTTTGCTTCAAATGCTGGCAGGCCCCGCTTGACAAACTTTGGATTTACTCCAGATTTTCCAATCAGCCTTAAAGTGGAGGGCCAAGGCTGGTGCTTCCGGTCTCTTTTCCTCCCCTTTCCTGCTTCAGCCCGCACCATTCAGGCCTTCCCTCACTTAAATTCCTACCCATCTCAGCCCTCATCATCAGCATTCGCCCCCCAACACATCTTTACCGCACCAATTACACCATGTCTCGCCCTCTATAGGCTTTTCAGCCGACGACCGCCTCTCTCAACACTCCTAGCTGATCAATGCCCCGTCATAGGTTCCATTCCACCGCGGTACGGATCAGCTGCCGACATCTGGTACCTTTGTGGCAATCTAAGAGTAGCGGAGAGTGGAGAACGTTCCAGCCGTCCACGCAGCACACTTGCATCGGAACTTAGCAGCCCTGAGGCTGCACCCAGCTGCAGCTCAGCGGCGGTCGCGGATCTACCAGATCATAGATACCGTTGGAAGCCTTGAGGAAGAAAGCCAAGTTCTGACTAAGAGAATCCTTGAATCCTTCCGAGTTATCATACATTGCACCACCTCCTTCCAACAAAACCACTAGCACCCCAACGTCCCTGGATCGCTCGTACCACTTCAATATCTTTCCAGCAAGAGCGTGAAGATTCGTGCAATGAGGCTGGAACTTTAAACTTCTTCTCTCCAGCCATTGCATTTCTCGGTGCTCTCTTTATCTCAGACCATATACACCGTTAGCTCCATTTGGATAAAGAACCGACTTCAGGCCTTACCATGTCAGGGTCAACACATAATACATATTCGAGGTCTCCAATACCTTCGACAACATCTTATGATTCCTCTTCGGTCTCTTCCGCGACTTCACCTCGGCCAGGCCCGTATGACGGAGGTCTTATGGGAGCTTCGCCTAGGCCAATGAATGCACCGCATCCTCAGCATATCAACATGCAGTCAGGTCTCCAAGGCCATTCGCCTTTTCAAAACACCTACGGATCAGCTACCACGTCTCCTGGACCTCCAGGAATGGAATCAATGGCGTCCACATCCTCAAGTGGAACACCAGGCGCTTCTGGTGGGCAGATGTCGTCTGCCAACATGCAAGCACAGAAGAGGGCGTACCGACAACGGAGAAAAGATCCCAGCTGCGATGCCTGCAGAGAGCGGAAAGTCAAGTGTGATGCGACAGAGACAACAAGCTGTTCAGAATGCTCGAGCCGCAATGTCAAGTGCCAATTCACCAAGGACACCAATCGACGGATGTCATCTATGAAGCAAGTACAGGATTTAGAGAAACAGATTTCACAGGTCAAGCGGGAAAACTCGCAGCTGCGGTCGATGATGAGTTTACGAGAGGGCCAGATGGATATTGACGACCACCCTCAACAACTTCAGATACAACTACCAGAAATTGGCTCACATCCCAAGAGGAGGCAGAGACCGCCCCCTCCTCAAGAACTCTCGCGGGTAAGGTCGAATATCCGAAACTTCGGCCGGGGTATCTTCAAGCCACCTGCACCCTACAGACAAATAGGGTCACAAGCACATTTCAATCCGCCTCGTCCAGATCTTCCCCCGAAGCACATGGCCGACCACCTTCTTAGCTCCTACTACGCTTCGGTGCATATGATCATACCTATCCTGCACTGGCCCACGTTCGAGCAGGAATACGAAGCTGTCTACCAAGCTGGAAGCTTGCATGGTGTTCCACCAGTGTGGAGCTCCCTCTTCTTTTCAGTGTTGGCGGTTGGTGTTCTGTTTAGTACGGAACCCAGTATCCATCGTCCAAACAAGGGCAAGGAATACATTGAAACGTCACGGATGCTAATAGACATGTGGAACGACGAATTTGTTATTGACCACGCAAGAGCGGCAATCTTGACCAGTGTATTTCTTACGGAGATGAACCTTAAATCGGCAGCTTGGACGTGGCTTGCTTCTGCAGTTCGAATAGCCCAAGATATCGGCCTGCATTGTGAAACCGGACCATGGCCTATGATCGAAGGAGAGATGCGGCGGAGAGTGTGGTGGGGGATTTACGTCTGGGACCGCCATATGTCCCTTGAGCTCGGTCGTCCTCTACTAATCGAAGACGCAGACTGCGATGTCAGTCTCCCTGCTGCCATTGACGACCACTACATTCACGATGCGGGGTTGCTAGTTCCCAACAATGTTTCTCCACTGACTAATTTCATTCTGCCTATCATACACGTTGTCCGGTCTGTTTCTCAGCTCATCAAGACTCTCAAATCCCCCAACATCTCACCATCGACCCTCGCAACCTTCGACACGCACTTCAGCTCCTGCATGGCTGCATTCCCACCATATTGTCAACTCACGGCACAGGAGCCTCTAGATCCTCGCATGTTGGCTCCAGTCTGCCACCTCATGAACGCACGCCTGATACTGCACCGCCACAATCTCACCACGTCTTGTCCGCCAGAAGTCAGGGCAAACGCCATCGAGCAGTGTATACGGGCCGCTTTGGACTCTACGACTCTGTTTGCAAGAGCAATGGCCTCAACAACCTCTTCAAATCCATCAACGCCGCCCTTTGGACCTACCGCAAACGCAATGACTTGTACTCACATCTGGAGATGCACACTCTTCCTGTTATATGGTGGACACTTCGACGCAGCACTTACTTGCATCCGTGCATCTGCAAGCATCGCAACCCTCCGCGACGTCAACGTAGCCTGTGGTCGAAACATCGCATTCTTCCTTGAAGTACTCATCGAGAAGCGACGAGCCGGCGGCCTAGTCGGAAGCAAAGCGTACCGCAACGAGCGCGAAATGGACGAAGAGCTCATGGCCTACGTCTCAGGCGATCTCCAAGCCAGCCCCGAAAACAGCTGGGTCTGGACCGGCAGCGAGACAGGCATGAATATCGTCGGCAGCAGCGGCACCGCTAAAATCGGCGCGAGTCCGACTTTGCTTGGTGGTGGCAGGGAGGAAGGCACGAACGTCCTCACGGACGTGGAAGCGCGTGACTGGGGCGGTTGGGAAAGAGTCGAGTACTTGGTTGGTGTGCTGGCGAGGGAACAGGGCGGGTATGCAACGCCTGTGCAGCCGAGGTTTGGGTCTGGGAGTGGGGGAGGCGGGTTGGGTGATGGCCGGCAGGGGAGGAGGGGGAATGAGAGGATGAGTATTACGAATATTATTTAGTTTCCGAGGCTGTCTGGGCTAGAGGAAATTCGAAATGGCCGGATCCGTCACATGGGGATCGGAGGCTAGTAAGCTTGTATATAATTGTATTTGGAAGTACCTAGGAATCAAGCATGGAGTGATGGAATGGATGGAAGGAAGGATTGGATATGGAGGGGAGCATGCATTTCGCACGGGATATGGGGATGAAGATCAGAGACATGTAATGGCATGGCATGGCATGGCACGTACAGAACCGTGTTAAGGAAGGAAAGGAGGAAGGCGTTGGCGCTTAAAGAATAGAATAAGAAAGAATAAAGCAAGAGGTGTATTGTATTTTATCTTTTGTATTGATTGTATGTAGTGTATGTAGTGTAATACTGAGTGGTTTAATGGCTCATTGAAGAAAAAGAAAACTTCCAATATACTCTTGACTGGAAGGTCTGGTGGATTGGGTATGGGATAGGAGGGTGAAGGGGAAGGGGAAGGGGAAGGGGAAGGGGAAGGGGAAGAGGAAGGATGAGAAGGGGTTGGCAATGTAGCGGTATAAAGACTGGTCATTTCTGTTGTGTGTAAAACAGGGTCTGTATTCTATTTTGCATTTTGGGGGGCGAATAATCTGGATGGGTGTTTGGTTTGTGCTGTATTATTTAGGGGGGTATGTAGCTGTGGCGTTTTCTAGGTGAATCACTATTTTATATTTTCAATTCAGGGTCTTTTATTGGTACTTGATGGAGATGATATGGGAAGGGGAGGAAAGGGGAGGCGAAAGATGGGCTGGTTTGGTAATGTGACGCTATAGATGACGAGTTACAATAATGAGGGGAATATGCTGGTTGCGGTGCAACATCGTGGCACTGTTCTGGAGCACTTTACGATTGATGTAGGTGCAGTACACCGAGCTCAAGTGACAGCCGCGTCGCATTAAACCCAGCTCAATCCAATACTCTTCTCCAATTAGTTTTCTTTCGAACTTCCGAATTCAAGGAGTAAAGGCTTTCTTGTGATTTGACGTGGCTGGGAAAGCTAAGGAAAGCCAAGCCAAGCCCTATGGACAGGGAGCGCCGTCGTATTGCAGATACTGAATCGCTAGGTCGGGAAATCTATTTGCTACAGTACTTATACGCTTCCCCGGACTTTCATCCGATATGCTGGTGTGACGGTGGTGTCTGACGAAAGAATCGGGTTTCGGAAGGGCGGAGGATTTAGACGGGTTAGTCTTTTATAGTGAGGCCCTCTGCCTCCGAGATGCGTTGAAGATGGTGGGAGGTTGGGATATATACAGGCGCTTGTCTTTCGAAACCAAGATTTGGTGGTATAGTGTGGTGTTGGAAGTGTACAGGTAGGTCATGGTTGTGGCTTGATATAACGTGGCTGCATGGTAGGAGACTCCTGACTAAATAGCTCTGAGACCGTGGGGAAGACCCGGCCTGCCATTTTGTCCGACCATACCTTGCTGTTGATGTTTTCGGGATATTTGAGACATTTTGGGGAGGTTTGAGGAGATGGTAGAGATGAAAGCTGCAAAAGTCTGTGTGTACTGTATATAATAGTTAGAGAAGTCCCCTTACGTCGCGGATCTACCATGCGAGCTCCATTTTCATGCCGGAGGGAGTGACTGCTCTGACTTGATTAGGAGTTTATGTGCTTCTAGTGAAGCTCTGGAAGCTGCACAGAGTGATCTGAAGTCAAAACGCATGTAGATCTTTTGCTGGCGCTGTTTTGGATTGGCTCGAGTTGTGTACTCTAGATTAGAAGCGTCCTCCTGCTGACATTTTTCCGTCATTTTTCTTGATTGATGCTTCATTGAGTAATTCAATGGCATGAAAATTCTGGCAAAGACTTCATTTCTTGGGCCCGAGGGCAAGGCCCTCTGGATTCGTGCGGCTTGCCGCTCAATTACGGTTCACCCTTCAAACCGCTCCTGTAACGAAGAGTGGTACTGAAGATCTTCTTTTTAATGCACCAGATGTTTCTCAGAGACATACTTATATTATCACCGAAAGTGTAGTGAGGTTTTTGTTATAGTTGTCAAATTTTTGGAAACATCGCTATTACACGACCCTGCTTTTGTTTGACCGGACTCGGAGGTTTGCCCTGAATATTTCTTGGCTTACAGTAAGAGCAGAAAATTTACAGCGATGGATCGTATCAAAGACATAGCAAGCCTCTGCCCGAATTTTAGTTGTGGGTATAGCAGGAGATAACCAACGTCTAGGTGTGATCCATTTATTTGCCACTGCTGGCACTCCAAATCCGAGTGGGGTGTATACAACCTGCAGGCTACTGCTGAAGCTTGAAAGCGGCATATGTATAATGTGGTCATGAATAATTTAGTATTGAGACCCTTTAGGTTCGTCAAAATTTGAGATGGTCACATCGCGTAGTCTTTGGAAAAGGAGTAATGTAAGGGGCAATTGTCAAGCAGCCGAGTCTGCCGATGACTTGATGTGGCACTGTGTCGGTGTTTATCTTGAACAGTGAAACATTAAACACATCCAAACATCAATGACATAGCTGCTTATGACGGGTATTTCTACCTCAGGAATAATGGCTGGCTTGATGTCATCGGTGCCGAGTTTTCAGATTAATCCAATTTTGATTTACCTTGGCTCACCGAAGGATGGTTCAAATTGCTGCTTCTGTTGCCTCTATGCAAATTCTGGCCAGGGCAGGAGAAGCGCAATGGCATATTTCCAAATCCTACGCCAGCAACGATGTGAAAGAATTGTCAAGCCACAACTTCCGCAAGAGGGATTGACAGACCGAGCTCTGTTTCTAAACTCTTCTCTTCCTTCGGGAATTTAAGTATTCCCAAGCTTAATGCTGATGCCCCCCTATCTACAAGCTACTCTGCCCTAGCGGCCGTTTAACTTTGAATTGACATAATAGTCGGCCTGTGCGTAACGACTAAATGTAGTTCCCCTTAGTCGTGACGCACAGGCCGACTATTAACCCATCACACCGAAAGCCTTACTCTCTAGATTGACATTGTGTCAGATGGGTATCACATAACGCATGTTACCTGTTCGGGAGTATATGCTCCGGAAGGGGCGCAGTAGCTGTTAATGTATTTAGTCTAGGCTCTGTCCACTTTCCAGCTCTTTAATCGATCCTTCCTCAACCAACTGACTGGGCCCTTTCTAAAGGAGTTGCGAAGACTCAATCGTTGCCAGGCCATTCGAGTTCCTTTCTACAACCTCTTGCACGGTGGAAATCAAGTGGCGTGGGTCCATGCCGGTTTCCCATTCAGGGTAAGCTCAAGGTACGGTTTAAGGCGTCGCGAGCAAATTCTATGCCATTAGAGCAGTCGATTGAGAGTTGGTGGAATTCGTAAGGTCATCAACAAGAGGATTGTTGGCTGCATATGAGACCTCCTTTATCGGGAATATGGACAGAATCCTGCTTTCATATAGACCATTCAAGAGGCTAACTTCATAATGTTGGGTCATGTTCCAATTTGTTCGACTCAAAAAAATCTCCGCTAAAATTCCAAACGCCCAGCAATAAGCATCGATAAGAAACAGTTCTTTATATCCAGAGTCACTTATCCTTCAAAGTGTCTCCAATCGGCTTTACCCAGCTTTCGGGTTGAGTGATCCATTGAATGATCTTGGTCAAGCTTTCAACATGTCCCTCAACCTCCTCCAGGTTCAATTGCGCGTCGTCCCAGGTTGCTAGAACACAAAGCTCTTCCGCACTTAGCATGCCAGCTTCCCAGAAGAATCCTCTGCATTGGTTAGTTTTGCATTCCTTTTAGCGAGAAGAAGCTTACCCGTCTGGCCAATCAACTCTCTCAAGAACTTTCAAAGTCGTCAAGTCATCATCCCCATATTTGTATCCGTCCAGATAATGAAGACTGACATCCCAGTTGAAAGTCTGTCGCAGCAAAGCATCCATGGCGAAAGGACCTTCGCTCTCAAGTCCATCCAAGATTCTGAACAAAGGGGCATGGGTATGCAAACTCAACTCCTCTTGATCATCCCGAATTCTGTTCAGAAGGTGCTCAACTGTCTCGTCTGGTAGTATCTGAAGCATGTTCATCGTCCATTCAATTGTAGGGCCATCAATGCCCATCGCTGGAGGAAGCGGAATCCACTCCGGCATAAATGGCCAACTACGCCCAGCGTCAAGGCTGTTGAAGATTGCATACTCCTGGCCGGTTTGCTGGATGTTGAACAATGCAATTGCTGTCTTGACAACGATAACTGGCGGGATATTCTTTAATTTCAAAGCAGACATATGAGGAACGTCCACTTTCTTAACAACCCGGGGATAGCGGATAGGTTCTGCTTTTCTAGCTCCCATCCGTGCAGTTCGATGCTCAGAGTCCTGATCCGTCGCTATCATCCACCCAGGAGCACGTTGAGGGGGCCAAAACGCTTTGGTTTGTTTGCTGATCCCAGACAATCGTTTGACCATGAACTGAACATCCAATGTAGCGGGCATACTTTCTTGATGGGAGTATGTTATGTCTGCGAACAACTTAAAGGGGGTGAGAGGCAGGAGAGCAGTGTCAGGATCCGCCATCAACATGTCGAGATCTCGAACCCAAGGGATCATGGACATGGCATCGAAGATAGAATGATTGTAGGTGAGAATCAGCGTTGTGGACGCCCCGGAATCAACAATCACGGCTTGTAACATCTGGATGCGAGAAAATGATTTGCCAGAGTCATCCAGCATCATTTGTTGGATCGCTGCATCATCAAGGTCCCCATTTTTTTCGGTTATGAGAATATCGTATAGAGCTTTCCCTGGACGTATGACGGCGTGAACTGGTGTTGTATCTGGTAGCTTCACAAGCATTGTCCGGAACAATGGTCGAGATGAGAGACCCTTTTCCAAAGCTCGGCGAACAGTGGCAGGGGATTTCCCTTCAATTTTGAAAGCCATTCTGTGTCGAAATGACTGTGGTCTTGGTCCATCAGCAACAACAAAGAAACTGTCTTTGATAGGAATAACGTCCTCGACATCCTTCTCCCACGAGAGACTAAAATTTTCTAGGACCTTAGAAGTTGCAACACGAGTTTCTACGAACCGCAGTGGGTCACCATTGACGTGAGCCATATCAGAAACACCCGGCGGCCCGTTCTTGGTACGGGTCAATTCGTTGGCCGATAATGTAATAGTGGAGCCTGGAGCATTGAGAAGTAAGCAAGACTTTTAGGTAAGAGTCTCCTATGTAAGTTACATACCTGCACCAACTGCATCCTTTGAGGTCGCATCTCGACTTTGCAAAAGTTTTGCCTGCTGTTCAACGGTTTTGTGTACGAGGAAGTCTTGGAGGTAAAGTTTCTTGCCAAGACTCCTCCACACTTTGTCACAGTATCTCAAAAGAGTTATACTGTCAGCGAAGTCGAAGATATGAACATCTTTAGAAGGAGGGACGACTACTAAAGTAGCCCAGATTTCGAGAAGTTTTTCGCAGGTTTCTTGGATTTCCAAAGAATCCTCGTCGAGAGTCAGAGGCTCTAAGGTGACCGAATCAAACATTTCAGAACCTTTAGACGAGGGAGGTGTTAACGGCTCGGCAGCCTTTGTAAGTGGAGATAACTTCTTATCTTGTTCGCTTTCGACGTTGAAGTGCTTGGAAGCCAGCTCTTTCAAGATATTCTTTCGGACTTTCCCGACTGAAGTTAGAGGATATTGTTTGATTCCCAGCTCTTCTAGGGTTATGACTGCTGCGAGTGTGTAGCTTGGTCCTAGATGTTCTACAAGGTTCATAACATCCACCTTTGTGGAAGACATGAGGGATTGTACCTTGTCATGTCATAGTTAGTGTGAGATATCTCGAGTTTTCGATTCATAATTGGAACCTGCTGATGCATTTACGGAAAGACCTAAAGGAAAAGATGCACTTACAACAGCGACCGGAACCTCGCCGGCGATGAAATCAGGGAGCCCAACAACCTGCGCCTATGGAAAAGTGAGTTGTGGTTATCGATAATGAGTTGGAGTCGCTCACGAAAAGTCCCGGAATCTGACCCAGGCACTGTTCGATCTTGGCAGGTGAGATATTCTCGCCGCCACGAATAATCAGATCTTTGTATCGACCAAGGATTGAAAGGACGCCATTCTCGTCAATGGCAGCTTGATCTCCAGTCCTCAACCAGCTTCCGTACTCGTCCGTGTAAAAGGCTTCTGGGTCGGCTCCATCTAAATACCCAGTGATTACAGCGGTTCCACCAATATGCAGTTCACCAGCAACGTTTCTTTTCAAAACGTCTCGGCTAGCAGGGGCGCAGATGCGGATCCGACAGCCGGGAAGTACTTTTCCAACACCAGGGTAGCTATAACAGTCCACTTAGCTTGCTTCTTTCCAGCTGTGTAATACTTCTCGCAATGTCAAAAGGGAAATTTCGAGGTTCGAAGGGTGTAGTGGAATGTTACCTACTGTCCGGACGCAAGTAGACGATCATCTCGTAGCCAACTCGTGATAGGCGCGCCTTCGCTCATACCATATGCCTGAATCACGTCATCGCTTCCAAGTCGTTTGCACATCCGCACATCCTCGTCCTTAATCAGTGTCCCACCGAGACTCACATAATGTAGAGCCAGTCTCTCTTTTCCTGGAAACGCGGGCAAAGACAACAAGCCCTGAACCAAGGCTGGGACCGCTGACATACGAGTGCACTGATGAAGCTCAAGAGCTTTCAACGAGGCATAGATGTCGAAGGATTTTGATGCAAAAACGATAGTGCCGCCATATCTGAATGAGCGCAGAGAATTATTGACTGCGAAAATGTGCGACACCGGCGTGTGGATAAGCCACTTTTCAGTATATGTGTCGGGATCGAAGTCATAGCTTTCAGACCAAAGATTTGCTGCGGTGTGACAGCAGCCTTTTGGGGTTGATGTTGTACCGCTTGTGAAAACTATCAGAGCCACTTCTTGACCAGTAGATGTGCCGTTATCGAATGGATGAGCTTTCGGTAGAGGAGACGAGAGATTGGAAAGAGAAGTCCATGACTCTGATGGCGACGTGGTACATGAAATCCGAACCTTTGCGTCTTTGAAGTGGGAAGAGACTCGTTCCATTATCGCCGCTGCGGCTTCATCCTGAACGACTATTATGGAGGGTCTCAGGCGCTTAATGTATTCATCGGAATCTTGCTCCATGCTACGTGGATCGAGAGGAATGAAAGTCATCCTCATTCGAGCAGCTACCCAAAAGAAGAGAACCCATTCTGCTGAATTCCAGACAAATGCTACCTGTGAGTTTATAAGCCTCATTAACGGTCTCAAGAATGCCATATGTTGCGAGAAAGATCGCAGAGACAAAATCTTGTTTCTGAGAAGGATATTTTCTTGGATATACTTACAAGGCTTTTGTCTTCGGCGCATCCCTGGCTTTGTAGCCAACCTGCAAGAAGCTCTACTGCTCCTAGTAGTTCTTCATAATTCCATCGGAACACGTTCTCGGCTTCAGTCAACTCTTCCGTCTCGATATCTGATGCTTTCTTCTTGCCCAGGAGATTATTTAAGTGGGTATTTGGCTGCCAGAGTGATACAACAGCATCTCTACCGAGATATTTGAGAGCAGTGCTGTGGAACATGTCCCACATGCTGTGGTTCAAGTCTGGTAAAAGATGCCCATGACACTCTGCCAACTGGTCGCTGTCACTCGAGATAATCTCTTCATTGGTATTCTTCGACATGGTGCCTTAATCAATTTTTGGTCCGAATTCTTCGAGTATCATTGATGGGGTTTGAAGTTGCGTTCTTGCGTATACTTTCAATCCTCTCGATTACTCTAATCCAGTCACAAGGATACAGGTAAAATTTTCGTTCTGCAGGATCGGCTAAGTGGCAATGCAATCTTCGTATCGGAAACCGCTCGAGAGCGGCCCAGCGCAGCTTCATGCAGTTGGGATGTACGTAAAGAACGCAGGTGTATTTTGGATCCCAATCAAGGAGCACATGATGGGTTTCTGGACACCTCTGCGGCCTAGCTGGCCTTTTGGATTGGCTTCCTTTGCTGCAATGTGTAAGAACAGAAGTTGGTAACTGAGCCGATTTTGGTTCCCAGGATGTGCCAGCTTATCCTTCTTACGCGGACATCTCACCATTTCGAACACACCCGCATCTGCAGGATTCTACACTTCCAATGGTGTCATGTTTCTACAATCGTGGGACAGCGCTTAAGTTAGGTACCACTGTTATAAATTAGGAAGTTGATACAGTCAGCCTACATTGCATGCGAGCCGCCCCTGGCCCCCTGCTACATGACGTGCAGCGTTCTTAATTGGCGAGATGTGCAACATTTTTGGCCTATTTATCCGTTACGCTGCTACAGCGTCCGTGTTGGCCTGTGCACATTTAAGCGAACATGAGCAGCAAATCAGAGGGCACGAATTCCCGAACTTGATGATATGATTTGCTGCTCATGTTCGCTTAAATGTGCACAGGCCAACACGGACGCTGTAGCAGCGTAACGGATAGTGCTATTTTTATTTATTTTGGGGGCATATTAGGAGCATCTTTTAAGAGATAACCACGAAAATAAAATCTAAAAGGTGGACCCTAGCAAGTTTCTTATCTTTTAATTAGTCAGATAAGGGTTATAAGGTCATATGATCTAACGACCGGATAGTCCGACTATCTAGACTAATTCCTGGGTAAACCATCCATATAATATCCTTGGTTAGGTGTCCTCCGCTATACCCCCTGGATACTATACGGTTTTATCCATGAATAAGGCTAACCTTGTTGTATTGTATAGTATAAAGATCTCGGAGTTTGCTTGGTTCGATCAGCAGTATCTCGTTGTCCCCTCTGTGAATCGAGATTTTTCAACGACTTCATACTTCAAAATGTTCATCCAACTTGAGCTCTTGGCCATTTCTCTGTCTCTTTTCATCCCCTACATTATCTACAGACGCTTCCGACTGTATCTCTTTAGACGTGAATTCGCAAAATCTCACGGGTGCAAAGAGCCAAGATGCAGAGTCCCATTGAAAGATCCATTCCTTGGCATCGACTTCGTTTGGAAAACCTTACAAAATGCCAAAAGTGACCGATACCTTGAAGGAACACACGAACGCTTCCAACTATACGGAACAACATTCGCGGCGAAGCACATGCACTACCCCACCATTCACACTACAGACCCTCCAAATATCAAGCAAGTCCTCGCAACCGGATTTGAAGATTTTAAACTCTCGAGCTTCCGAGTAGATGCAATGGTTCCATTGTTTGGCCAAGGCATCTTCACTACGGATAACAGTCTTTGGAGTCATTCGAGGGCTTTGCTGAGACCGAGTTTTGCAAGGCACAATATGGCTAACCATCTTCCCTTTATGGAGTCTCATTTCGAGCAACTCATGAAAGCAATCCCAAAAGACGGCTCTACTGTCGACCTACAGAAGTTATTTTTCGGCTTCACGATGGATACTGCTACAGAATTTCTATTCGGACATTCGGTTCATACGCTTTATAAAATGCAGCTGGAAGATACGTCACTTCCTAGTGCCACAGATATAACGGACGACGATTTCGTGTCCTCTTATACCTAGTATGAATCCCCAAGCTTCCTTGCGCTGCTTCCCCAATTTTATTAGAGCTAGTGATAGGAGAAAGGAAATACATACTGACTGAGCTACCATTATCACAGCTGCTGTCTCGACATCGTACACAACATCCGCCTTGGCGCCCTTTCAAAACTCCGCTACAACCCCCGCGCCATTCAGGCACAGAACCGAGCCTTTGCATACATCGACCGTTTTGTCGACGAAGCACTCAATCTTCGCAACTCCCAAAAGCCCTCTGATCCGGAAGCAAACACAAAATACATATTCCTTAATGAATTGGCAAAAGAAACCGACAATCGAGAAGAACTCCGAGATCAGATATTGAGCGTCTTACTGGCAGGGAGAGATACAACAGCTAGTTTGTTAAGTAACATGTTCTTCGAGCTCGCACGGCATCCGGAAATTTATGCCAAGCTAAGAGAAGAGGTAGGTGGATTGGGTGGAAGGCAGCCGACGTATGAGGAATTGAAGGATATGAGATATCTGAGATTTTGTCTTAATGAGTGTATGTCTTAAACTCCGAGCGACTTACTGCAGCGCTGATTTCAGAAGCACTTCGTCTTCGTCCTGTCGTTCCTGCCAACACGAGAGAAGCGGTATGTGACACGATATTGCCACTTGGAGGAGGAATGGATGGTCAGTCGCCAATGTTCGTGAAAAAGGGGACGCATGTTTATTATAGTGTGTATTCGATGCATCGACGTGAAGAATTCTTTGGTGAGAAAACAGAAGAGTATAGGCCTGAAAGATGGGAGAGGCTGAAGTTAGGATGGGTGCGTATTTGAACACCTTCCAACAACATGGATTAACTTGACGTAGGAGTTTCTGCCTTTCAATGGAGGGCCTAGGATCTGTCTTGGCCGTGAGCGTCTGGAAATTTATATTGAAGTGAAGTTGTGTGCTAACATTGGACAGAACAATTCGCTCTGACTGAGGTATCTTATCTTACTGTAAGGATGGTTCAGAAATTTGTGAGCATCGAAGCTCGAGATCCAAGGCCGTGGACAGAATTTTATACACTGATTGCCTGCTCAAAGTATGGGACGCTGGTGTCGCTTACCCCAGCTTCAGATTGACAATACGCTCTGAAGATAGTATATATTTGCAAATTAGATATAAAGATTGAACTATATACAGATGAAAGAACATAGATACATAAATAGTATGTCCAAGAAGTGAACCAACTGACGGTTTTGAGTGGTCTAACTCTCCGCCCATGCCCCGGACAGCATAAGTGGACTCAATCTATCCAAGCATGGAAACGAACGTAATATTGCATTGCCATCGCTTTTGAAGATCCTAGCCAAGAAGGGTGCTATATGGTGTGATACTTGGGAAGAAAGATGCAGGGATGGTGGGAATCGCGATACTGGCTGTAATTCCCAACCCGGATGAGATCTCTCCCGCCATTGTGGTGTAAGAGTAATCGCTTCATTACATGTTAGCCCGTCTTATCTTATAAAAACAATTTTGTGTCGTACCTCATGGTAGTGACCGTGTAGGTTGTTGTATATGTCGTGTAAGAACTTCCGGCATTCAAACACGGCCCACTGCCGTAAGCATTCTCGCATTTGTAAAGCTCATCACTTCCTGACTCGGTCCAGATATAGTAGTTTTCAATTGCGATATCGTAGCAGGGAACTTCGGAGGGGCACAAGACTTGGATAGGAGCTCGCGTTGCTCCATTTGCGCACGTGCCGTGCCAGTGGTTAAAGGTCAGACCGTAGTATTCAACGCCATTGCCTGCAGCCAGTGTCTCATCCGTCCAGTATGCGTTGAGATCGAGGGTGTAGGCGTTGGTGTGGCCCATGAAATTGTTGAACTGGCAGTTGTAGAGCGATCCGCTGCCCCCATTGCTCTTGATCATGAACATTTGGTTGCAATTTTGGGAGTAGATGTGATTGTACTCCACGTTGAAAATTGCTAGAGACAAAGGTTGTTAGTAATTTTGATTGGTGATTTGATGGGATTCTTACCAGTATCTACCCCCAAAGATCCGATGGCGCATCCACCGGACCAGTTGCAGAAGATATTTTCCACCATAATGTAACTTGCAGGGCTCTAGAAGATCATCAACCTGGAATCTGCTCAAGATTCTCTGGTAGTTATATACCTTGACTGTGACGCATTCATCCTTGTTTGTCACTTCAACATCGTGCACCCAGATGTTAGTTCCCCATACGTCAATTCCATCTAGGCCACCTTCATTTCCACCCCGGATAACCATATTGTAAACTTCACCATTCGTGCACGTGTCCAAAGTAAGATGATATTGAGGTGCTAGAGATCAAATTGTTAATGAAGAGTCCTTCCAAAACTGTTACTCGCGTCTTACAGTCAACAAGAACAAAATCATGAACCGAAAAGTCCGTAACCTCGTAGAGACGAAGAATTCTAGGTCTGGAGAGAAAATCAATCTTCGAGTACTCAGCACAGGGCAGAGTTTGACTGACCCATATTCACCATCTATATTTCATATTCATTATTATCTCAACGCTTCATAAATTTCTGACTGTGTGATACTTACTCTCTGCAAATTGGTAACCATAGCCTTGAATTGCACCTGCTGATGTTCCACTATAGAACTCAAAGTCTGTGGTGTGTTCGATGTAAATCATATTTCCGCCAGCAGTACTAATCTTCAATTAGAAACCTCATGAGGCACCAAAAGCATTTCTGACCCAGTTCGATAAATGATCCCCTCTAAATTGATGGAGACAGCACTGCCTCCGGTGAGAGTAATCCATGTTCCCAAACCATAGTTGCTGGAAGGAATGTACACTTTTCAGCGTAAGCTATGTACACAAAGGAGATTTCAGAATAAATCACCTTCACCCCCACTCACGCAAGCATCCCAGGCTGCAGTGATAGCCGCACTATTGTCGGTGGTAGCTGAAGCAACTCCACCGTAGTCAAGAATGTTACAGACTTTATTTGCAACTTTCGCAGCTCTTGTAGTAAGAGGACCTACAGAACCCGAGAGCTGTCCCGTCACCAGGACAGGTAATAAGAGACCAACATACAGAATAGATTGAGCAATTGATTTCATGTTGATTGAGTATAGACTTTAGATCAAACAGGTGAAAGAGGATTCCGGGACAGTGGAGAAAGAGTGTGGAGCAGAAGACGGAACTAATATATCTTACCCGAGAACAGAATGTGTACTGGGCTCGCATTTTCGGGCTATTGACGATTTCAGATCGCGGGCAATGGCAGTTTCCTGGATGTTGGATGGGATATTTTTCTCTCGCTCGTGAGGAAACGTTCCCATTCCACAAATGACGGGACCTTGCACGATCCCTATACCCCCTGTTATTGCGTAATACGCATATCCATGCTATTTGGTGCATGCTTCGTCCGCATTATCAAGATGCTAAGCTTTCCCCTACATGGCTGACTATGACGCCCAAGATACTTGTCAAGGGAGGGGCATTTCCAGAGGTTGAAATCTCAGAAGCTACAAAAAGCCAACGTCCAAGCTATCCCATGCTAAGCAAGAATCATAGTTGAGTTTCTCTGAATTCTAGCGTCATCGTCGCGGGGTATTGTAGAAGTCTAAGATCCGGCACATGGTGTGTTGTAGGTGGAAAATCTTACTTCTGAAATATAGGGTAGATCGCCGTTGTGTGCACCCAATCGGTAAAAGTTCCCCGCAGTTTCCCCTGTTCATCTCCGCGAAGCGGTCCAAACGTTTCTACGCAGGATTTCTTCCGCCGTCGGATAGACGGCTGGGGCTTGCCATAAGGATTTATAGTCAAGCTTAACTGGTGCAGCTTTGAGCAAGAAAGAATACGCCCCTGAACGAAGATGCTTATTCAAGCTTTTAGGTTAGCTTTGGAAGCTGGACCTGAGGAACTCGTTCCTGGAAGAATCCATCTTCCCCTTGCTTGATAGTTTTTAAAGCGACGACTCCTCAAGAGGGATTGACACACCGAGATCTGTTTCTAGACTCTTTTTTCAGAATTTTAAGTCTTCCCAAGCTTAATGCGGATCTGGGGAATTTTAGTGCTATCGTCCTCCGGCATCTATATTCACCGCCTCCGCTGAATTTATATATGAAGAAAGCAGAATTGTCACCAATATGATCACATGGACTTCGCTGTCTAACTTCAATTTTAAGTTCATATACACATAGCTTTATTCCGCGAAGCTAGCCGAAAGGTCAAGTAATACGAGCGTTCCGATGTTGCTTTCCTGCGCATCATGCGGCAGTGATTGGAATATATCACAGGCGGAATGCCATTATGCCTGACAGGAATAACACGAATTTTCGGTGACTCGAGCCGAGATTGACGGGGGGAAACTGACCCCAGAACTTAGATCATTTGGCGGCAGCGAAGGAGAATCAAGATACTTTGTGAGAGAATACAATAGAAAACTCTTTCTTATTAATTCCGCTGCGAAGTTTTTATTTTATTTTATATTTTTTTTTTTTTAGTTCGAAGGCAGGGAGTGACAAGAAATTTGCTTGGAAAAACTGTATTTCAACGCAATAAAATAGCAAATGTTCGAACTAATCTGAGTTAGAGATCGCCTGGGGTTGCACGCTGCTAAGACGTTGCGGAGTATTGTCGCTCCCTTCAGGTGGATTTGTCCGGGAAGTAATCCAAATTGGAGCTCCTTTTCGGCTAATGGCGTCTCGCTTATGGAAATAGGGGAGGCTTATTGTTATCTAGAAACTAGAGTTTATCATCACTATAAGACCAAGATTGCCAGAGTCTAATATCACTCAATGGGAGTAGAGGCACAGATTTCAAAGTCAAGTTGATAACCGTGCTTTTGTTATCACCCACATGATACTACTTCCAAATTTAAGAACTTTGACCTCACCAGTTTATTATAAGGCCTACTTTTCTTCTAAAACTTGGCAAAGTCTTGCTTAGCTTTTTTTTGAAGTGAATGAATAATACTACTATCCACTCAAAGCTACCTAAACGAGGGTGCATCTCCTTAAAACGAATGGATAGTAAACACCTAACACTAATTAACACCCGCCTTGTACGAGACCAGTACGCGAAACAAACCCCGATTCTCGACCCACTGTAAACCCACCTCCTACAATGCATTCAACAATCTCGTCACCGCCCCATCATCCACAAACAATCCGGCATTAACCGTACATGGACTGCTCGCTACAACCTCATCCGCAACCAGACCTACCAACCAGGCTTTCGTCGTCCATGGCCCATCAATAGGCCCCGACTCCTCTGTCACAAAGATTGGAGATCCGCGCAAGAAATCCCAGAAATCGGCGTTGTTATACCTTCCAATCCAGCCCCCAAGGTCCGTCACGTACCATTCGGCTACACTGCCGTTGGTGATACGACGATGGGCTCCGGTGTCTGATCCAGTGACCAAGGTCCCGTCAGGAACGTCTCGTGTGATGAGCTGCAGTGTTGGGTTGGGGTTGATGGATAAGACGCTGAGGATTGTGGTGTAGCCTTGGTCTCCCTCGTCGCCCCTGACAGCGAGTAGGTCATCCATGGCAAGCATACAGTAACGAAGACCAATATTTGCTTCATTCTCATCGTCACCCCAAGATGCTGTGTGGGAAGCCGTGTGGCTGTCGAAGGTAGTGGTAATAGAACCATCTGGATTAGTAGTTTGATAGGATCGTGCAACGGTAATGATGCCTGGTCGTTGCTCGATGTTCACTACGTGTGCGTTGGACGTTAGGACCCGGGTAGGGCTGAGGGCAAAACCAGAGGTTTAGAGAACCTGACCGCTGAAAGCGGTGCTTTCGACAACGTAGCAGCGGCTATAGGGGTACTGCAGCATGGTATTCCCTTGAGGGACAGGGCTGAAGATATTGATTCTGCAGTTCCCGTTAGGGTCGAGACCGAGGGATTGGATTTGATCTCTGCGAGGAGCGTCCTCTCTCTGAGATGAAGGGCTTGAGGAGGCGCTGACTTTGCGGATGGAAGTGACTTCATTTCATATGGAAGTCAGTTGTGGTTCTAATTTAGGGCTGGTTACACGTTAAGTGCTACTATGGACAGATGGTTTTCAATCTGAGTAAAAGCCTTGCCTTTGGCACTATCTGGTACTTTTTCTGCCTTAGCATGGTTTGCCTTGAAGGTGGCCATGTTACAATTTGGTGAATCTTTCTTGAGCAGATGATAGTGTTGAGTTTATGGATGATAAACTGAGTGAATGTATGGTCGAGGAAAAAGCTTATAGGATTGAAGACGACAGTGGGGAATCAAGCGATTTTAGATGCTCTCCACGGGCTTACACCATCCAGAGCCGGCCTATTCGCTTCTGCGAATAGTATTGACAAGATGGGCCGTGGAAAGCCGGTGTGGTAATACGAACGGACGTATTGAGTGAGTCACTGAGTCTCTCTTTTCACCTTTCGACCTTTGTCACTAAATAGCTATATTTAAATAGCATATATTGTAGATAGTAGATAAAAGAGCGCTGTGTGGAAAACTTAAGCTGTATCTTAAGTACTTTGCGTGTAGTTTAATCTCCGCAGACCACGAGCATTTCTCTCTCTTCATTTGAGATTCTCATGTTTATCTTGTCCCTACAAAGCTACGGGACACGGGTGTTATCAAGGGAGGACAAGGAAAATACCGTATAAACACGCATTAGATTCAGAATAATCTACCTTTCAGCCTCCTGCATCTTAGAACGCCGTGTCCAGCCTGTAAGCAGAAGCACACCACTTCGGTAATTTCCAGCCAGTAAAGGTGAATAAAGGACTTCCAAGACTTTCAGCTCGTTAAGCCCTATTATAACTTTTCGCATGCACCTAAACAGTAATGACAGTAAAGCTAGATCCGTATATCCGCAGGCTTCATTCCAGAGTAATGGCGTTTCTCGGGGGTAGTCAGCCTTATGGCCCCAATGCAGCGTGTCGGAGTCGCGCCGGGAGTGAAATCTATAGGCCCGAGGGGTCTTGCATTAGAGATGTTGATCGGAGACAAAGCGTCGGCCAGTAGAGAGAAGTTATCCCAGAAGACGACCCATCGTTGATAGAAGCTGTAGCCAAGGGAAAATTCAACTTCTTAAATAAACAAGGCTACCTCGACAATACTTGATTCAAGAAGTAATTGGGGTAATGATGACTTTGACTCACGGCTTGGTTATAGCTGCACTCGCAAAAGCAAGTCTTTCCGGGCTTGGCTGTAGCGCGCCAGACTGCTGCCTGCTTTCTTGTGCAACACTCCCAGCTTCGATCTTTTTATTCACTGTGAGCTTTCCCAGCCCATAGGGAAGAATGGCTTTCTGGTGTGCGGCTGCGCCGAGGTATTCAGGTGGGAGTGGGCGGCAGTAAACAGTGAAACGAGGGCGTTTGGCGTTCTCTATTGTATCTGTGAGAACCTGTTTATCCTCGTTGGCGATCTTGTTCCCCCACCGGAATGTGGGTAACATTATTCTGGCAACAAAACAGGACCAATCAAACCCCTGTCTCAGCCACTTAAGCGAAAAAATTTGCCAAGGCCCGGCCACTTTAACAAGCGGTCTTAACCCCGTATCGTTTTCAATTTATCTTTACACTACGCATTTCAACACGACAGAATTAATAATTAAATAATTAATTCTTTTAAGCCTTAGCCTTGCGATTAAAAGGGTGTTTTCAAATTTTAAAATATTGTGGTTGTGTTGTGCGATCAATTCCACTTTGCGCCCGATAATCTAATTTTTCTAAGTCATTTTGCTGGGCCTTAAAAGCGGCGAAAGGTAGGCTTGGTGAGGGGTGCCTTAGCATTTTTGGTTGTGCGGAATTGATGCCTTACCTGTTAGGTTTTTGTTGCCAGAATAAGATAACCCCCGGAATGTTTGCTCTTTCCCACCCTTATGTCTCACGTGAGCAGCGCCGCCTTTGCTCAGGCTCGGCTCAGGTCTCCTCACCCCTATTACGTGACGCGGCGTAGCTAAGACTACAACTTTTAACGAGGGGCCTGAAAAGGCCCCTCCCATAGCCAGCACCAGCAGGGATCTCAAATATGTTATCGAAATTGTCCAAGTTATTAAGAGCGATGGAGTGTACATTTTGGTTAAGGGGCTAAATGCTCACAGTGGAGGAGCCAGACATGGACCTGCTATAAATAAATATCCTGGTTCCGGATCCGAAAAAGGCTCCAGTATTGCGTCGCGTGTTCATAGTGGCCAGAGACTCAATGCTGAGACCTCCAAATCAAATCGCAGAAAGGATCTTTGCTACTTATTATCTTAAGAAATGCAAATCATATTACTGTAACATTTGAGACCGGCTTCCCTCCAAACACTCACTCTCTGAAAGTCGACTCCACTTTCTAACTCAATGCTTGCCGTTTCAGGAGAGCTCCGTGCAAGGGTAAGGTAATGTTCCGCTGTACCTCCGGCTTTACCCGTAGAACGTGCCTAATCTTTCACATGACCAGAAATCAGGTAGCAACCTGAAAATATTCCAACGTCAAAACTGAAGAAATAACTAAATATTAGATATCTAGTGTCTCTTTCTAGCCACCAAAGTCTTTCTATATTGCTTGGGTCAATATATCTTGCCATCCAGAACGGGACTAAATTCGACTGAGATCATGAGCATAATCAACGCTAAGACAATAAAAGTTGAGGAGTTCAACGAATCCGCCGTACCCCGTTATGGGATCTTGTCCCACACTTGGGAGGATAGCGAGCTTTTATTCCAGGAAATTGAGTTAACCGGAGTCGAATCGATCAAAGGATATGCCAAGGTTGAAAGAAATTGTCAGCTAGCCGCTAGTAAAGGTCTCAACTATGTCTGGGTCGATACATGCTGAATTGATAAGTCAAGCAGTTCAGAACTTTCAGAAGCCATCAATTCTATGCTTCGATGGTATATGAATGCTGATATTTGCTTTGTCTATCTCTCTGATCTCGACCAGGTAGTATCAACCAAATGTGGCCTGAAACCGTGCCGGTGGTTTAAAAGGGGTTGGACACTACAAGAACTGATCGCACATTCAAACATCGAATTTTACGACGCAGCCTGGAATTTGAGGGGTAACAAACAGGGGCTAGAAAAAAATCTTCACCCGATAACTGGAATCGACAAGAACGTTTTGCGAAATAGCGATTCACTTAGCAACATTCCTATAGCGAAGAAGATGTCATGGGCTGCTTCCCGACAGACTACGAGAAGTGAAGACCTTGCGTCTGTCTTTTAGGAATTTTCGACGTCAATATGCCCTTGATTTACGGCGAGGGATGCAAGGCTTTCCTGCGTCTTCAAGAAGAAATTATCAAGACGACCCACGATCTAACCATTTTCGGCTAGAAATCCTCCAATCCAAGAAAACAGGTAATCCCGCATAGGAATGTTGACACGAGCACTTTTCAGTTACATTTCAATCTTCAGATCTGATCTCTTACTGCTTCAGTCTGAGCCGTGCGTGGGCAAGACCGAGCCAGACTGAGCAGGTAGGCCCTAAGGAGCTAAGGAGTGAGTAGAAGGCGATCGATTTCGGCTCTTGGGCTACCACTGCCATCTAATTCTAGGGCAGATTCTGGACCCTGTTCAAAAGAGCCCCACCAAACAAAACGGCCAACTACTAAATTAGATACGGCCACATAGAAGGCGACGTATTTGGGCTCCCGGCAGCGACTGCTGAGGCTATTTCTGAATCCCTGTTCGCAAGAAGGCCTGAGTAGAGGAACCAGCCCGGCTTTCCCTCGGCAAACGATTCAAATACTGTTCTCTAGCTACATTACATTCTAAAAGAGTATGCGGTCTCGCCACTTCAAGTTTTCTCCTATGTATCGATAACTTAAAAGAGAGATAATGAGTTATATGTAATAAGAGTATCGCTTATTAAACCATTGATTAATAACAGAAGTAGTAATACTTATTCGACTAGGAAGACCTTATTACGCCTGAAATTTCCCTTGGTACTATAGATTCTTATGTAAATGTGGATAACTTCTATCCTATGTATAGAATATGGAGTCTATGCTACCTTACTACCTGATCGTCTTAGCTCTGGTAAGTCTTCTAGAATGTCCAAAGCCTGACTGAACGAAGTCTCTGGTTATGGTTGGGCTACGAAGATTAACAAGAGACGGATCTTCACTGAGTGTATGTCCTTGATTGCAATAATGGCTACAGTGATGGAACGGGTTTGACGACTTTTGTCGGGTTTTAGGCAGTAGGTAGCTTAACATGCAACCAGAAGGCAGATTTTCTCCACGTAACTAAACACAGCTTTCATTTACCATTAGCACTCAACATTCAACCCACGAAATGGAGGCTTTGCTTACAGGGAACAATTGTGCTCAGAAAGTTCTTTCAAATCATATTTCTTTACCATGCTCCTTCTCACAGCTAGATAATTGACAATACGTAGTGGGTTGAACAACCCCATTCCCCCGAACAATATAGCTTAGCCAGCACGCCCTCCTTGCCAGTATTGACATACGGGAATCCGAAATTTACTACAAATGCAACTCTCTACATCAACGAAACGCATCTTTTCAAGACCCTACGGAGCCAATATAAATGACCCGGTGCTTGCTAAAAAAAGCCCTTCTCAAATTTGCTCCCCGTCCTAGTCGACCGTAATTCAGCCTTGCTACGAATGAACTGCCTGTAGTATCTTGATTCGCACGTGCTACAACTTTATGCGATGGCGAGGAAGTCTCTTCGTCCACATTAGACGCATACAGATCAAAGAGACCAAACCGAGGAATTTGGACTCGCTCGAACTCGACTTTCTCTGTTGAGCCGAGGCCCGTATTCCTCAATCCACCTCTCCAAATTAGCAATAAACTCCATATGTGACTCGCGAGGTTGAATTACCATTCAGCACGATAGCTGGGAACCGCTTGAGGTGATTGGATTCGAGATCAAAAACCGGCACGGTGGGCCTCTCCGGTTTCGGTGTGCTCGATTTTGAGCGGCAACACATACCGCAGTGCTCGCGCAGGGTGAGAACTTGTTTTCTCAAAAATGGGAGATTTGGTCCTGGAGAATGAAAACGTCAGAAGCTTGTGAATTTTTTCGAAAGAAAGGATGAAGTGTGAGGGAGGCGCGAATGCTTTTCATACTTTGCCCAAGAGTCATGACACCACAGCCAGGCGGATTTCTTCTGGGGCGTGGGTTGGGCGGGCTTCTGAACCCGTGAAACCAACTCCTTGCGCGAATTTGAGGATCAGCCAATTGAGTGCTGCAAGGTTCGAGAATGGCTTTTGCTTATAAGCGGACCGGGACTCTCCAACATTCCACTTGGTTGCTTTTCTTGCAAAGCTGAACCATGTGGCACCTCGTTTCGGGACGCATAACAGCGGGGATACGGGTCAAATCTGCCTCACGAGTTGCCACGGGGCCAAAAACTGCTAGGCCTCGCGTAATATCAAACCTCTATTGGTTCTGATGCACCACCAAGACAAGTGCAGACTATTTGAGAACGCCACGGTATCAGCAGTGTTGACATAACCGCCCAGGTTCTCGGTGGTCACCCCTATAAGGGTTTAGAGCCACGTAGTGTGTTGACGTGATGAGTGTCATGCATCAGCCTGCTCGATTGATATTGGGGCTCATATGCGGCTATACCCTCTTGAGGCTTCCTGCCTCACAGTTTTCAACCTCAATGAGTCTCAAATATTATTTCTGGTGGTTGCAAGACTGGCAAAAAAAGAAATAACAAGGCTTTATTGAAATTCTACAGTGGCGAAAAGAGATGTCCAGCGTGCGGGCTATTCGGCACTGCTGCACATCCTGTTCTGGGCCTGAGAGGATAGCTTTGGCCGTGAGGCTCAGAAAGGCCTTCGACCTACTAGTGCAATTCATAAGGCTGCGAGAGCCTTTCTTTAGTTAAGGTTCAGCAATTGTCATCTCCACGTCTCCGAGTGTTCATGTTCTTTTCCACAACAGATCAATTCTATAGCCATCATTGGTGTGATAATATTTTCAGGCTCTCTACAAGGTGGCTTCAGGGAAGCTTTCAGAGGTTGCAGAAGCCCTACTAGAGACATCGGAAAAGAGCCAAATTCCACATTCCCGGCCTGAGCCATTACAAATTATGGCTGAAAGCTCTCACCATCCCGAACGCATCTTCTCACGATCTCCGACACTATCATCTTTACCAGAGAATGGAGTTTCAAGCCTAGCCTCTGAGCAGATCAACTCAACAGATTTCGCACGGTCTGGGCGCCAATACACAGACTCTAGCACTTCCACCTCGGAGAACAGCTTCGGACTGAATTCAAACAGATCTAGTATCGCTCCACAGCTCAGCCAGCCATTAAGTCTTCATCTAAACTCTTCCGAGCAACAGTTGCAAGCCGCTAAAGCTGCGATTCAGCGAGAATCAGCGCTATTCGAGGCTATAAGAAGCGAGCTGAGGACCATCCCATCCCCCCACCAAAATCAGAGTCCGCGAATGCCAGTCGATGGTGATCTCAGAGACATACACGAGCTTCGGGAAGGTTTATCGTGGAGGATCGGTCTTTATGGCCAAGATGTTTCGACGGATACTGTGAACAACATTATTGTTGTCCTCCATGATTACGGTGGAGATCACAGTTCTGTCAAACCGATGGTCAAGAAACACTTTGCAGACCCACAAACTGCCCTTCTATGTCTAGGCGGAATCCATCGTCTGCGTCCAACATCGGGGCAGGTGGGCGGTCTTTATTGGACTGATGAGCAAAACGGAAATAGCTACCACCGAGCTGTTCGTCTCATCTTGGAACATGTCATTGGCAAGATTCTGGTCGAAAAGTGCAACTTTCCCCCTAGCAACATTGCCCTACTTGGACACGGTCAAGGTGGGTCAGTTGCTCTTGCAATAGCAGCTGTATGGGAGACAACTCGTCTGGGTGGTGTCGTTACCATCGACGGCCCGCCACCAGAATATATCATCCCCTCTACGACACCTCGAATTCCCACACCTGTCTTAATGATCGGGGGGAGGCTAGGCGCTCTTACCCCTCAGGCAGAGCAAAGGGCGAGAGATCTATTCCTGCATGTTGACGTTGACCTGCGGGCCGGTGTTGATGTGCTGCCGATTGCGGAGCTCCTAGCCAGCAAGGGAGATTCAGATGAGATAAGAACAGCAAAGGACTTTCTTGCACATTCTCTCAGGCAAGAAGAATGGGAGACCCAGACTGTGTTAACTTTTGGTAAGTCAGTGAAGATTTATTACTGTCTTCTTTTGCTAACATAAACCCAGACGGCGGGGGCATCCGAGGATATGGTAGTCTGCTAATATTGAAGGAATTAATGAGAAGAATTGGATTGGAGGAAAGACGGGTCGATTCACGGGTTGAGTCCAGTTTCTATCCTGGCGTGTACAAGCCAAGGGCTTCTACCGGTATTGCAGCGAGTGATGAGCGTCCCGGAACAGCAAACTCTCATACCCAAGAGATCGTCGGCACGCCAACCACAAACGCTGAAGGGGAAAGTATCCTAGAAGAGAGCGACCTCTATTTACCATGCCACTATTTTAACTATATAGGTGGAACAAGTACTGGAGGGTCAGCATTTCAATCTTAGATATATGAAACTTGCTAACACTGGTTTTAGGCTTATTAGCATTATGCTCTCGCGCTTTCGAATGTCTGTAAACGATTGTATTGACGAGTACAAAATCCTGGGTGGAAGAGTTTTCGCGCATCCCCGGCTACTAGCGACAGGTGGAATATTGTGGCACAAATTTCATTGGAAGGACCTCGAAGATGTAATTCAAAGTGTCACAGATCGCCACTGCTTTCACGGGTTATCTTTTGGGCTTCGTTTTGATATGGATCCAGACTTCTGCAGAACGTAAGTTATCTCCTTAACAGAAAATAACCATGTACGGTGACTAATAAACAATGAAGAGTTGTACTAGCATACTCAGAGGATGGTACTACAGATGCGCCATACCTGTTTCGTACTTATCCTACATTCCGTCTTTCCCCACATCCTGGACAGATCCGTAGACCTACAACTTTGGCCATTAAAGGCGCCCCTGATCGCAATCCAGGACCATCATCCCATGATCGCATAGCGCTGGTTGGTCGAGCCACGAGCGCAGCTCCAACATACTTCCCCCCTGTCAGGATCCCCGTGCCAGATGTGCAAAACGGTGGAGAGAAAATCGTCCGCTTCAAAGATGGTGGATTTGGTTCCAATAACCCGAGCTTGGAGATATACAATGATGTTATACGCAAGCATGGCGGTTACAGCAAGAATGTTGGTGTTTTCATTAGTGTGGGAACCGGCTATTCAGAGCTGAAGATGTTCGACAAGGAAGGATTGACAAGAGCCGGCACTCGTGTCCGTGAATTCTATGCAAACCTCAAAGCAGCTCGAAAAATGGCGTCAAGAACACAGGGAGCTCATGAGGGGATGGAAGGCCACGCATTCCGAGACAATAAAATGGTCTTTCCATACTCGCGATTTGATGGCGGAAGAGAGTTGGGTAAAATTGAGATGGATGAGTGGAAGAGCAATCGAATATCGAACCTCGTGAAAGGAAAACAAACGGTTTCCGGCGGAATCACTCTTCAAAACATCGAGAAAGCGGTCAAGCTATATCTTGCTGATCCGAAGGTCCAAAACGAACTCGATGATCGAGCAAGACTTCTCGTCCGTCGCAGGCGACTGAGAATGCGTGATAAGTCAAAATGGGATCGATACGCTGCTGCTTCATGGTACGAATGCCCTTTCACCTGCAGAGATAGGTCTGAGCATAAAACATACACTACGTTTGAAGATCATGTTCGGAAAGAGCATTATCAAGAATTCAAATCGGAAGACTTCGATACGATTGCGCAAAGAAGCAGAAAGTGTTGGTTATATCGATCAGGTGAAGGGCGTTAATGGCAACTTTTGATGTTGGAATATCGGCAGACCTTTCACTCGAAGCTAGCAAGAACATGTTACATTGAAGAGGGCCCAAGTTTCGTAGCAGCGAGCTTCGAATAGATGAGGGTTCACACAGCTCATCAGATTTGGGGTCCCTGGTCGAAGAGGAGGGGCCTTCTCGGGCCCCTCGTCAAAAGTTGATATCTTGGCTGCGCCGCGTCGCATACTGTAAAATAGGGTGAGCAGACCTGAGCCGAGTGTGTGTGTGTGTGTGTCTGTATTTAACATCCGGCGGACAGCGGCACGTGGCCCCTGCCCTAGGGGAGCCTATAGGACTATAGGACACTATGGGCCGTAAGGGCCATATAGTCAGTTCTAGCTACTTCTAACTATTACAATTTGTTTTATATACAGTTATATTTCTACAGTTCTATAGCTATCTGCGGTTATTCCCTATTACGGGTATATTTTACTATCCCTATTATAGTCAATCCCTCTATCTGTAATCCACTATTCCCGGTCTATCCGCTCCTATTGCCTATTATAAGTGTAAAAGAGGTAAGGAAAGTGAGGAAAGAAAAGGTGAAGATTATAGATATGTGTGATACACTGGACTAAAAGGGTTCCTCTAGTCTAGTATATAATTTACAGATATTTATAAAGAATTGTGAGTTCGTGATCTAGTCTATTAGAATAGTAATACTCTTTATTATCTCTAGTAAGTATATAATCTTATCTATTATAGGTATTTTCGGGCCAAGTTAGTTTGTGTTATTTTTCTTATAAAAGAAAAAGTGTAATAGGGACTTTAATTATCCGTAATTATAATTAAATATAATATTATAATAGTGAAAATGGTTATAGTATATTATAAAGTCTTTATAATATATCTATAAGACTAGTATTTGCCTAAATATTCCTCTTTTAAGTCCAAATTCTATTATATTATATATATATTATATATCGAGATTATAATAGCTTTATGGGATTATAGTAAACTATAATTATATAAGAGAGTTATTTACTTTAACTTTTACAAGTCTCTTAAGGGAAGCGAGTGTATATATAGTCTATGGGAATAAGGGAAGAGTAATTCCTTTCTTTATAATTTAATTAACTATTTTATTATCTGGAATACTAATATATCCTGATATTCAACGGACTTGTAAAGTGCTCGGGAATATATATAGAAGATATTAGTATAGTGATTACTATTATATCACTTCTTGAAAGTCTATAAATACCTATTATAATAAGTCTATAAAGGGTAAAAGGAGATAATAAACCATTTCTAAATTGTCTAAAAAGACTTATAGATTAATTACTAGTTTAGTTTCCGGTAATATGAGTATATTATATATACTCTCAAGAGTGTCTATTACTTCTATATTAAAGACTTCTATATATAGGCTAAGGGACTTTAATTTATAATCAATTTATAAACTGTATTAATAGATTATAGTCTTATAACCAGTGACTTTGTTTATAAACTCGCTTTTTAATCCGTTAGAGAATACTTGAATATTATTAAAGGATATTAATAATAGGAATTCTAGAAAGTCTATTATAGTCTTTATTTTCGTTTATTCTTATAGAGTATTAATCCTTTTATAAATATTTATATAAGTCTCTTTTATAATTCACAAGAGGATTTGGAATGGATTAATCTATTTTATCTATAAGAGAAAGAGTAGGAGATATATAAAGTGTATATTATTTATTTTTATTTATAAAACTTATATTTTATAAATTATAAATAGATATTATAAGTCTAGTCGGATTGTCCTTAAAGTAAATATATTTATAATAAGATTAAATTCGATTTCTAGTAATTATAAATATATTTCTTTATATAAAGTTATAATTTATATAATTTTATAAACTAGGAGAATAGTTCTTATACTTATAAATATTACTTTTTCTAGTAGATCTAAATAGGAGTTTACCCGATTTAAAATATATTATCTGTTTTTTATTTTAATTCTATTTAATTATTAGATCTTAATTATAAAATAGCCTTTTTTGAAAATATAAACTTTTATAACTTATTATAAAAAGATTAATAATATTCCGCAAATTGTTTTATCTAGAGAATAGAGAATATTACTAATTATAAAGGCTTTTATAACTAGAATATAGATATGTAATTTAAATAATAATTTTTTATTAAAGAATATATTTAATTAATATAATAGACTAGTGACTTCTTATATAATATAAATATTAGTAGTAATAGTGGGATTACTAATTAATAGTGAGTCTATTTATTATTATATAAAGTGGATTAATTCTAATTTCTTAAAGTTAAAAGTGATTTTCTTAATCTATTCCTATTAGAAGGCTTCTTGAATATCTGTTTATAAGTTATTATAATTGTTTTATAAATTCTTGGAAATAATAAATAGAGTAATATTATTTATATAATTAAATTTATATACTAGTATATTTAATTAAAAGAATAAAACTATATATAATATAAAGAGGATTAATAAAATAGGGGAGTCTTGAAATAAAGTTATATTAAATTATTATCTCTGAGTCTATTTTATTATCTAGTCGGATTCTTATAGTTTATTATATAGTAAAGGAGTATATTCAATAGACTAAATAATTAGACTAGTTTTATTCGCGAAGTCTAAAGGCAAGTCGACTTGAAAGGATTATATTAAAGACTCTCTTTATATCTATAGTGAATAGTGAGATCTTATAGTCAAATATTAAAGTTTTCTTAATATTATATATAAGATATATTATAAGATTTATAAATAATTATAATAGAAAAGTATTAAATTACTAATTATTTATTATTTATAAAGTGATTATAAACTAGATTATCTTATAAACTAAAAGTTATTTAAGACTTTTATTTAGTATTAAGAATAAGATTATAAGTTTATAAAACTAAAAGGAGAAATAGTTCATTTTATTTAATTTAGAAATAATTATAAGTATTATAGTCCGGAAATAAATAGGATAATAATTATAAAATAGATATTATTAAAAGAGGAATATAATTCTTATATTTATTTATAATTAGATTATTTATAAAATGACTATTAGTACTTTATTTATTCTAGAGACTATATTATCGATTTCTATTATAGTTTTACGAATATTATTAATTATAATAGGGAAAAAGTTTATATAATGAATAATAATTATAAATATATTAGATAGTATATTACTCGCTTTTACTTTATTAATAAATAGTTTTATAATTAGTAATTTTCTTTTTTCTTTTATAGACTTTATAAATAGATTATTTAAATATAATAGATTTTTAAATAAAGGACTCCGGTAAATACTAGTTAACTAGTATTATTTAATTATTTAGAAAATATTTATAGAGTTTATAATTAAATCTAATTTTATTATTTAATATTCATTTTTGGTTTTATAAATTATATTTTATAATTTATAGACTAATTCTAATATAAAATTCTTGTGATTCTTATTTATAATTATTTTATAATTTGAGTTTTATTATAATTGACTTGTATTATATTCTATTATCCGTTTTATTACTTTCGAATAAATATTCTAGAGTGATTAAATAATTTATAAGATTTTATTATTTAGATTAATTATATTTGAGATATTTATAAGAATAGAATAATAAATTAAATTAGATTAAAGTATATTTTTGAAAATATCTATATTTAAAGTATTAAGTTTAAAGTATTTTATTAATTCGTTTATATATAAGTCCTAATAGACTATTATAAAGAGAGAATAATAATTGGAAATTAAATCTAAATAATTAGTTAGGGTAATATAAATTAGAAAGGGACTAATAAAAAAGACTAGATCGAGTATATTACTTTAATTATATATAAGAGTATTTATAGGGTTTATATAAATAAAATTATAAGAATTTAGTTAATCTAGTAATACTTTTATTTATTTAAATAAAATATAATAGATTGAGTTCCAATTAGAGTAATAGAGATTAAAGTTATTTATTATAAAACTGGATTATTAGAGATATTATAAAGAGGTTATGAGAGTTTTTATAATAGTCCTTATATTTATAGTATTTATAGGAGTATTATAAATATTTATAATTATAAAAGAGAATATATTATAGATTTGGATTTATAAGAATATTAAATTTCTAGATTTATAAAATTATAATTGAATAGTTTATAATCCGGTTTTTTTATAAATATAAGAAATAATTTATAAATATATTATTCAATTATTTATAAATATAAATAATTTATAAAAGGGATAAGATTTAATAATTCTTTATAAAAGGTTTATAAAAATATATAATTCTTATATAAGAATAATATTAATTAATAAATTAATTATAAATAAAAGAATAATTTTATATAAAGTGATTATTTTATTTATATTTATTTATAAGATTATAAGAGATTTTATAAATAAGAATTTAATTCTTATTTTTAAGAGAAGAAAAAGTGTTTAGGGATCTCGGATTGAAAAATCGAGAAGTTAAGAGAATAAAAGGGATTATAGTTATTATAGTTATAAGAAATTATATAAGTATTATAAGTCCGGAAAAGGTTATAAGTATATTTATAATAGAAATATAAATATAATTAATAATTATAATTACTCTTTTATAAATTATTTTACTAGTTTTAAGGATTACTAATATTTCTGGTTTCATTTTCGAGTAAAAAAGAATAAATTATAAAAAGTAAAATAGTTTATTTATTAGATAAGACTCTTTATAATATAGGCACTTTAGAGAATATTAGTATAAGATTATAATATTATAATTCGAGATATAAGAGTTTATATTATAATTATAAGAGTTATATATATTATAGTATTATAGATAGGTATATATATAAGTATTATATTATTAATAGTAATAAGTATATTAAATCGTTTTCAATTTAGTTTTAATCTCGTGAGTTTATATTATTATATCTAGAATCTATAAGTGTTTTAATAATACTTTGTGAATATTTGCGAGAAAGTATATTATTTAATTAGTATTAAAGAGACTTTTCTCTTTACTAGAAAGAGTTTTAGTGAAATGGATAGACTATTAATTAGTAATATTTTGAATAATAGAATATAGTATCTTATTTATAATTATATAATTTTGGATTTGGAAAAGGGGATTAAATAGTCTAATAGACTATAAGACATTTATTAATTAATATAAAATCCATAATTATAGGTATTTTATATAGTAATTGGAAATCTTATTATTTATTATAATAATAGGATTATTATAAAAGTCGAAGTATAGTATTTAGTTAAATTCAAATATAATTGAAAATACTAAATTAAGGAAATTAAAAAATAAGGGAAATCTTAATCTTTAAGTATAATCTATTCGTTTAATATATTTGAGACTATAATATTTAATATTATAATATATATAAAATATAATAAGTATTATAATAATATTAGTTATTATATTATTCCTTTTATAAAAGAGATTTAAATACTTTTATTTAAATTATATTCTAATATTAAAAATCTATAATCCGTTATATAAAAACTCTTTACTTGAATTTAAATTCTAGTTATGTCTTTATTATAGTTAATTAGTCAATAGTCCATTCTGACTAATTCTCATTTTCTATTAATTTTATAATCTTATAAGTCTAATCTAATAATACTTCGGAATAAATAATATATATTTATATTAACTTTAAAGTCTCTAATATTATTCTCTTTTCTAGAACGGGTAATAAGAGTAATTAAAATATTAAAATGGATTCTATTTATTATTTATTCTTAATTTTAATAATAATCTTTTTAATAATGAGAATACTGGTTTTATTAATCTTTTATTTTACTTTCTTTAATTCCGATTTAAGGTAAGTAATCTTAATATTACTATTCTTGAACTCCTTTTTGATTTTATTTAATTTTCTATTAGATTTTTATAAATTATTATAAATAGTTTATAATTTTATTATCTTTTAATATTATCTATTCTCTATAATTCTAATAAGAATTCTAGTATATTTCTTTTTTAGAATAGTTTTATTTTAGTATTTTATATAGAAGTTAATCAAATTATAAATATTATTAGAATAGGAATAAGTACTTTTAATAATTATAATAATTAATTTCTATTCTTTTATTTTAGACTAATACTTTATATAAAATAAGCGAGTGACGGATATAATTATATTTACTAGTATAGGGTTTACTTATTACTAGATCCGATTAGTAATTATTAGTATTTAATCATTATTCTCTTTATTTTAATTGGGTATTTCTTTATTTTTATTAATTTATTCCGGATTATCTTTACTTTTATTAGATAAGAGTTTATTATTAGATATAATCTAAAAGTATTTTATATTATTTCCTTAATTAATATAATCTATTTACTTTATCTTTTCGATTATAATTTCTAGTATTTGAATATCTATTCTATAATAGTTTACTAGGATTTGAACTTCTTTATTAGAGACTCTTTTATTTATTTTATTAATATAATAGAACGGACTATTATCTTTAATAAAAGTGAAAGTAATACTATTAAAGGAAGTATTATTAAAGAGATTCTGAAAGGAAACTTAATTAGAGGATATTTGAATATAATCTATTATAAATCTAAATTTATAATTTGCTTTTTAAAAGTTCTAAAGATAATTAGAGTGTAATATTAATTGTAATAAATTAAAGGATTTGTAATTATTAATAAAGTAAATAGTGAGGATCTAAACTCGATATAGGGATTAATAACTTTAAGTAAATAATTATTATCAGTTCACTTTTATAATACGTGAACCGCAAAACGGAATATAGAGTTTATAGGAGATATCGAGTTTGGGATCTTAATGAGTGTAAAAGATATAGTAATAAAATAAAGGGAATAATATTAGGATTTTCGATAAAAATCCTTAAAAGGTTTATTAATTTTTTTTCCTTTTTTAATAATATGAATTTAGATATTATAATTTATTATTATTCTTATAATCCTTATTAAACTTATTCTCTTAAATATAATAGATTCAAGAATCTAGTCTGATTAGTAATCCTATTTTATTGGGATTTTATTTATAATAATATTTAAATTCAAGTATAATATTCCTAAAATTAGAAATAGAATATTATTAATTATTAGGATTTTATTCTCTTTATTTGACTTTATAATATAATTTACTATAAAGTATATAAAAAGATAATATTTTTTCAATCTCTCATTCCAGTTTACTATTAACTTTCTCGACTTCTAATTCGGAATTAATTTAATCAGATAATGGATTATTAAAATCCTTTTATAATCTATTTATATAAAAGATTAATTAAATCCTATAAGAAATTAGTAATTTCAGGTAATACGAATATTCTATTATATTTAAGATCTTAAAGAGATTAGTTAGTAAATAGTCTAGTTTATTTAAGAGTTTATTTATCTTTTATATCTTTTTGATTATATAGACTTTATCTTTTAGATTAAAATCAAGTATCTATTATTTCTTATTAGTTTATTTAGTCTATTATTCTTATATTTATTTTATATAGGTTCTAGTATATATTATAATATTATTAATCCTTTTTATTTATTATTATATTTCTTATCTATTAAACTTTTCTCTAAATATCCGGAATTTACTTATAACTAATATTTAATTAAAGTCTAAATATAATTTATAATTATAGTTAATTATTAAAGGGAATAGGCCGATCGATTTATAAGAGTAAATAATTCCGGTAATATCTAATACTAGTAAGAGATCGGTTTAATTATTCTAAAAGTGATTAATAAATAGTTTCAAGTAAATATTAATAATTTGATTAATTATTTCTATTTATTTATTAGTCTAGATATACTTTATAATTAATAGTTTTAACTTTATTCTAGTTAATATCAATAGTTTATTTATAAAATTAGAAATAAATTAAGATTCTCGATTATTAATAATAGTTAAAGGATAATTCCGGAATCTCCAAATATATTAATAATATAATAATATTATAATCTTAATAATTATACTCTTATTTATAAAGAGACTAATATATTATTTAAATAGTTAATTCACTATAATAAAGATATTATTATAATTATTATTAATAGATCCAGGAGAATGGAAATTTATAAATAAATCATTTTATATATATAAGAGAATAGGCAGGGGATAGAATAGGCCAGGAATCTTATTTCTAGACTTATAAGACTATTAGTATTTATAATAATTTATTATATATTAATTAGTATTACTTCTCCAGATTAATTACTAATAATAATATTTCGTGAATATTTTCATTTTTATCTTTTCCGGATATATTATTATTATAGTATTATAGATTTATTAAAATAAATAAATTTTTAAATTATTATAACTATTTAGTATTACTAATTTCTTATTATAGAATAGTAATCTATTAGTCAATTTCTAAAAGGGAGTATTATTCCGGGTTTTAGTATATTCTTTATCGAGATCTGGATTTATATAATTTACTTATAATATCTTCTTTATTACTCTCAAGTCTTTAATAAAGTTTTTAGTAAAAGTCTCATCTTGATTATTTTATATTTTAATTAATATTAGGATTATCTCGAAAAGAAAGACAATTTTTATTTTTTCGGTTTTTTTTATTACTTTTTATATAAATATAAACTTATTCTTATATAATAGAATATTAGTAATAATATTCTTTTTATTAGAATAGTAAATAATCTGAAAATGGAATTATAAAAATATATTTATTTATTAAATTTATTATTTATTTAATAGTCTCTTTATTCTAAAGTATTTAAGTATTTTATAATTTATAATAATTATAAAATATAATAGACTAATAAATTCTATTCACTATTCCTTAAATACTAGAATAATTATAAAGAGTTTCTTATTATAGATTTTATAATAAGTCTCTATTCCTTAAAGAACTTTCGAATAAAAGATAATAGAATATTATTTATTATTTTAAGAATACTTTTGGGAAATTATATCTATAATGACTAGATTCGAATAATTAATCTTAATTCTAGTTTCCCGATTATATTAAAAGTAAAGAAATATAGGGATTAATATAAGTATAATCTTTAATTAATAGAAAGTATTTAATTATTTCTTATTTAATTCTAGTTTTAATAACTTGTCCTTTTCTATTAAATAATTAAGAGATCTAGAAATATATTTATATACTTAAATAAACCTTTAATAGAAATTATAGAATTCTAAAAATAACTAAACTTTCTTCTTTATTAAAAGTATTTTCCAGTTCCGGATAATAGTAATTTTAATAGAATTTACTTATATATTATAATCTGATATTATAAAATCTAAAAAGGTTATTTTAATAATCTCGAATTTATATTTATAAATATTAATTTATAATTCTATTTTTTAAAGCTTTTATAAAATTATTTTAATATATTATTAGTATTCCTTTTTACTTTTAGAGAAAATAAATATATTATTAATATATATTAAATAGAAATTATTTAGATAATCTATAAGAATAGTATTAATATACTATTAGAATATTACTAGACTATTATATAATCTAAAAGAAAGGATAATCGGTTTAAAAGAGTTATATTTCATTCGGAATACTATTTATATTATAGATTCAGATTCTATTCGAATATAATTAAAAGTATATTTTATATTAAGTTTCGTAAATATTAATAAATTAATTAATTAATCAAGAGTCTCAATAATCAAGAATAAAGGATACTAGTCCTTCTTTATTAAAGTATTAAATTAATAGTAATTAATATAAAAATATAAACTTCTATTCTTCTTTTTTATAAATAGAATTAATAATAAATATAAGGAATCTAATAGTTTAATAAAACCCTTCTTTAAGTTCTTTATTAAATATTCTCTTATCTTTTCGAATTCCGGGATATTTATTTTATATAAATAAATTATTATTATAAAGGATTCCGGTTTATTAAATCTCAATTTATAATTAAATAACTAGGATTAGAAAAGTATATCCGTGATTCTTTTTGAGAAAACACTAATTAATTTATATAATCAGGAGAATAGAATAGTCTTCAATTTCTTGATTTTAATAATATCCGAAATTATAATATTATTAAGAATATCTTATTCCTTTTTATTAAATGAATATATTACTTTCTTGACCAGAATATAGTATTTTGTAAATTAAGTCTTTTTTAATTATTTAAATATAATTATTTATTAAAAAAGAGATTTATATTTAACTTTTTCTAGAATATAATTAATCTTATTAATAATTATAAATCTATTATAATTATTAGTCTCTTTTATACTCATCTGGAATAAGGCAATTCTGATTAGATAAATAGAATTATTATATTAATTATTAGTATTAAAGGTATTAAGGTCTAGTTTCTCCTTTTATTATTAATATTTAATCCTTTATATTTGGAGATTATTAAATAATAGTTTAGATTATCTTTTCTTAATTTCTTATTAAGGGTTTATATTTATATTCTTAAGGACTTGAATGAATATATTTATTAATTTATCTTTTTATTAATAATTCTCTTTAAGGAATTAGTTTTATTAATTCGAATTTCACTAATCCGATTTATAATCTTTTGATTAATAAAAGCAATTCTATTAATAATCCGATAGAATATTATATTTTATAAATTACTTTCTATTAAATATAAGATTATAGAAATTAAGTTTAATAACGAGAAGGTATTATTGGGATTATTTATATTTATTAAATTCTAGATTTAATTTAATAATCTATTAAATAGTCTTATTAGACTAATTATCAAATCCTTATAAGGAAATCGGTTTCTTGAATTTATATACTAGTATATATAATATATTTATTAATAAGTAAATAAGATTTTAATTAATTAGAATATAGGTATTTATTTTAATATTCATTAGAGTATTAAATATCTTAATTTTACTTTTTCAATTTACTTTATAATTAATAAGAAACTATTTTTTATTAATAAACTAAATTAAATTAATAGATTTTTAATAGAGATATTATTCTAGATTAATCACTTCTAGTTCTAGAATTAGACTTTTCTCGAGTTATTATTAGAGGTTTTATTATCTAATAAGTATTAGTATATATTCTTATTATCCAGGTCTTATCTATTATCTTTAAGATCGGATTAGTCTTTTTTAATAAGTATAAACTTATTCAAGTCCGGGTAATTCTTCTTCTAATATCTTATTTTATTATACTAAAAGTAATATAAATTATCTGATTTCTTAATCTTATTCTTATTTTCTTAATAGGATAACTTTTTTAATCGAGTGAATATTAGATATATAATAACGGGAATATCACGGGATTTATTTATATACTATAGACCGGAAACTATATATTAGTGAATAGTTTTAATTTATTAGTTCTTCCGGTTTTATTAGTTTTTAATAAGAAGAAGTCTATTTTCCTATTTTATATATTATTCGATTAAATCCCTAATTGAGTTAAACTTCTTATTTTCTAGACTCTTTAATAATTTAATATTTATTCTATCTAATAGATTATTATACTAGTTCTTTAATAATTTGTTTAGTTTAGTTATAAGATAAATAAAGTCTATTTAAAAGATAAGAAAAGGTTTATTCCTTTACTTGAACTTTTAATAGTCTTTCTTGATTTATTATTTAATCATTTCCTTATTCTCACTATAAGTCTAATAAAGGATTTTAAAAATCTATTTAATTTCTATAATTAGAATAATTGAATCGGATTATAGTCTATTACGGATAAAGTCTTTAGAATTTCCAATTACTAATTGAATTATATAAATAATCTTAAAAGTATTATTATCGAATTTAAAGGAGTTTTATATTAGTTTATTTCATATATTAAAGATTTAGTCTTTAATAAAATAATTATCCTTTTTTGTAAAGGGAATAAAGTCCTTGATTCTAATAGATTATTAATAATTGAATAAATTCTTAATTATATAGATAAAAGAGATTATAGAAATCTCCTTTTAATTATCCTATAAAGTTTCTGGAAATTCGTTTTAATTTCTATATAAATCTATTTATTTTTTCTTCTATTTTATCACTTTCACTTAAATTAATTATTCCTTTTTTTAAAAGCGAATAGTAAGGACTTTATACTTATTATTCCGATTAATAAATATATAAACCTAGTTAATAAAATATTTAATATAATTATAAAAGCTTTAACCGGACTTTATTTACTTATTAGTAATTCCTATAAAGTGATTAGTTAATATCTAATAGGCCTTTATCTTTTAATTCTATTTTATTATCTTCGGGTATTTCTTTAAAACTTTATCTTCCAGATTAGTGAATAATATCTTATTATTATCTCTTGAAATAATAGTTAAATAATTCTCTTAATACTGGAAATTTATAATATTAAATTCCTTCTTTTTAATCTCATTCCATTATTATTCCTTATTCTTGAAATTAAGGCGAATAGATTAGAGAGTGTCTTTCTGGAGAGTATTACTCGATCTAGTCTTATTAATATCCGATTTATAATAGATATTCATTATAATAGAATACTGGACTAGATTCTAGTTCGAGAATAATAGATTAAAATTAATAATTATTCTTTTTTATTTGAAATCAGTAAATTAAAACCAATTATTAAGTCCTTCCTTATTTGAAATCAGTAAACTAAAACCGATTATTAAATCCTTTATTATTTTAAATTAGTAAAAGAGAACCGATTATTATTTCACTTTAAGGGAATACTATTTATTCCAGTTAAGAGTCAAATTCCGAGATTAACTAGATTATAAAGGGTAGGAGTATTATCTATTCTAGTTAAGAATCGAATTCCGAGATTAACTGGATTATAAAGGATATTGATTATTCTTTATTTTAAGTTAATAAAGGATTAATTATTATTCTATTTCATTTTGAATTAATAGACCTGAATTGACTATTAGTGATTAATAGAACTAGATTCAGTTAACTGGTCTTTCTAGAGGTTTATAGTTCGAGAAGATTTCGAATATTAAGGATAATATTCTATTATTATTCTTTAAGGATAATCTGAATCCTTTACTAGAGAATATTTTAATCACTTCTATAAACCGGTATAAATAAGTTTAGTATTATATAATAGTAGAATTATTATAAAGATTAAAATATAATATTTAATTAAATCCAAATATAATTAAAAATACTAAATTAAGGAAATTAAAAGGCGAGGGGAATCTCGACCTTTAAATATAATCTGTCCGTTTAATATATTTGAGATTATAATATTTAATATTATAGTATATATAAAGTATAATAAGTATTATAATGACGCTAGTTATTATATTTATTAAAATTATATATTATATTAAAATAATTAAGTCTTTAAGAGAACTAGTATAAAGAGTATAATCGAAGGGGATTATAAGGACTTCTTTAAATAAAAGAGTGTCTATTCTAAGGGCTTATTTAAGAGTAGTGAAAAGTGTAAAGGAATCTATTATTCTTATTGGATAGGAGGAGTCTATATAAACAAATAATCGAGTATCCGAGCGAGTAATAGCTATTTTAATTATAGGCTTTTATTGGACTAATTTAGTCAAGGGAACAGGTATAGTACTAGTAATAATATTAGTATAGGTGATAGAAGGGATTATAGTTTAGGGACTAGAATAAGGGATAAATATAGGTACAGGTATAGGCAATTGGACTGTTTGGAGAGGAATAGTACTAGGATTATTATAGATTCCTTTAATATAGGACTCGAAATATTTATTTATAATAATTGTAATTTCAATATAGAGTTTTATAAATAATTTACAGAGATAGGTAGGGAATTTGCGGACTTTATCTAATTATATATAAGAGTTCCAGAGATTTGCGATCGGGTAGAAGACTCGCTAGATGTTTATAGAATAGACTTCAATTACCTTTACTAGATAAATAAGGTCTTGAATAAGAGAGTGGGTAGAATATCCAGGATTAAGGGATATAAGAGGGACTATTCTAGGAATATAATATATCTAGAAATGGCCTATAGGGGCCTATAGGCCAGGGAGAGAGTTTAGAATATAAGTATTCAGGTCGAATAAGCTAGATTATATATTTAAAATACACGTTTTTCGAGAAAAGTCAATAAGGTGTATATAGACCTAAATCGAGTGTGTGTGTGTGTGTTTGTATTTAATATCCGGCGGACAGAGGCATGTAGCCCCTGCTCTAGAAGAGTCTATAGGACTATAGGATATTATAGACTATAATAGTCATATAGTCAATTCTAGTTACTTCTAACTATTATAATTTATTTTACACACAGTTATATTTCTATAGTTTTATAATTATCTGTAGTCATTCCCTATTACGGGTATATTTTATTGTCCCTATTATAATCGGTTCCCTTACCTATAACCCGCTATTCCCGGTCTATCCGCTCTTATTGCCTATTATAAGTATAAAAGAGATAAGGAAAGTAAGGAAAGAAAAGATAAAGACTATAGGTATATACAATACACTGGACTAAAAGGATTCCTCTAGTCTAGTATATAATTTACAGGTATCTATAAAGAACCGTGAACTCGTGATCCAGTCTACCAGAGCGGTAATACCCTTTATTATCTCTAGCAAGTATACGATCTTGTCTACTATAGGTGCCTTCGGGCCAAATTGGTTTATATTACTTTTCTTATAAAAGAAGAAGTGTAATAGGGACTTTAACTGTCCGCAACTACAGCTAAGTATAGTGTCGTGATAGTGGAAGTGGTTATAGTATACCACAAAGTCTTCGTAATATATCCGTGAGACTAGTATCCGCCCAAACACTCCTCTTTTAAGTCCAAGCTCTATTATATCGTGTATGTATTATATACCGAGATCGCGGTAGCTTTGCGGGACTGTAATAAACTATAACTATATAAGAGAGTTATTTGCCTTAGCTTTTGCGAGCCTCTTGAGGGAGGCAAGTATACATATAGCCCGTGGGGATGGGGAAAGAGTAATTCCTTTCTTTACGGCTTGATCGGCTATTTCGTTACCTGGAACACTAATATGTCCTGGTACCCAGCGGACCCGTAAAGCGCCCGGGAGCGTGTATGGGAGACACTGGCATAGTGGCCACTACCGTGCCACTTCTTGGAAGTCTGTGAATACCTGTTATAACGAGTCTATAAAGGGCGAGAGGAGACGATAGGCCACTTCTAGATTGTCTAAAAAGACCCATAGGTCAGTTACTAGCTTGGCTCCCGGCAATATAAGCACACTATATACGCCCTCGAGAGCGCCTGCTACTTCTGCGTCAAAGACCTCTGTGTATGGGCCAAGGGACTTTGATTTACGGTCAGTTTGCAGGCCGTATTGGTAGGTTACGGCCCCGTAACCAGTGACTCTGTCCGTAAACTCGCTTTTTGACCTGTCGGAGAATACTTGAATATCACTAGAGGGTATTAGTGGTAGGAATTCTAGGAAGTCTACTGCGACCTTTGCTTTTGTCCGCCCTTGTGGGGCATTGATCCTTCTACAAGCGTTCACGCGAGTCTCTCTTATAGCCCACAGGGGGACTTGGAGTGGATTGACCTGTTCTGTCCGTGGAAGAGAGAGTAGGAGATGTGTGAAGTGTGTATTACTCATCTTCGTCTATAGGACTTGCGTTTTGCGGGCTGTAAGTGGGTATTGCGGGTCTAGCCGGGCTATTCTTGTAGCGAAAGTACTTATAATAAGGTTAAGTTCGATCTCTGGTGGCCGTAAATGTACTTCTCTATATAGAATTGCAGTTTGCGTAGTCTTATAGACTGGAAGGATAGTTCTTGTACCTGTAAGTACTACTTTTTCCAGTAGGGCTAAGTGGGAATCTACCCGGTTTGAGACGCGTTATCCGTTTTTTGTCTTAGTCCTGTCTGGCTATCAGGTCTCAGCCGCAAAGTAGCCTTTCTTGAGGACACAAGCTTTTACGACTTATTGTAGGAAGATTAGTGACATTTCGCGAGTCGTCTTGCCTAGAGAACGGAGGGTATTACTAATTGTAAGGGCCTTTGCGGCTAGAGTGCGGATATACGGTTTGAATGACAACTTCTTGTCGAAGTATACGCCCAGCTAGTATAAAGGGCCAGTGGCTTCTTGTATAACGTGGGTACCAGTAGTAACGGTAGGGCTACTAGCTGGTGGCGGGTCTGCTCGTTATTGTGTAAAGTGGATTAGCTCTGACTTTTTAGGGTCAAAGGTGATCCCCTTAGCCTGTCCCCATTGGAGGGCCTCTTGGGCGTCTGCCTGTAAGCTATTACAATTGTCTTATAAGCTCTTGGAAATAGTCAGTAGGGCAATATTATCTGTATAGCCAAATCTGCGTGCTGGCACGCCTAGCCAAAAGAGTGGGACTATATATAGTATAAAGAGGATTAGTGAAACAGGGGAGCCTTGAGATAAGCCGCACTGAATTGTTATCTCTGGACCTGTTTCGCCGTCTAGCCGGATCCTTATAGTCCGCTGTATAGTAAAGGAATATACCCAGCGGACTAGGTAGTCAGACCAGCCTTATTCGCGGAACCTAAGGGCAAGTCGGCCTGGGAGGACTATATCAAAGGCTCCCTTCACGTCCATAGTGAGTAGTGAGGCCTTATAGTCAGACACTAAAGCTTTCTCAATATCATATATAAGGCATATCGTAAGGTCTACGGATAACCGTAACGGAAGGGCACCAAATTGTTGACTATTCGTTACTTGTAAAGTGACTGTAAGCCAGATCATCTTGCGGGCTAGAAGCCGTTCGAGACCTTTGCCTAGTACTGAGAGTAAGGCTATGGGTCTATAAGACCGAGAGGAGGAGCAGTCTACTTTATTTGACTTGAAGATAATTACAAGTATCGCGGTCCGAAAACAGGTAGGATAGTGGCCGTGAAATAGACATTATTGGAAGAGGGACATAACTCTTATATTTATCTGTAGCCAGGCTACTTGTAGAATGGCTATCAGTACTTTATCTACTCCAGGGGCCGTATTACCGGCTTCTATTACAGCTTTACGGATATTTTCGGTTATAATAGAGGGGAAGTCTATATAACGGGTCGCAATTATGAGTATATCGGGCAGTATATTACTTACTTCTACTTTACTAGTAAGTAGCTCTACGACTAGTAATTCCCTTTTCTCTTCCGTGAACTTCACGGGTAGATTGTTTGGATGTGACGGGTCCTTAAGTGAAGGGTTCCGGTAAATGCCAATTGACTAGTACCACTTAGTTATTCGGAAGACATCTGTAGGGTCCGTAACTGAATCTAACTTTATTGCCCAATACTCATTTTTGGCTTTACGAACCGCATTTCGTAATTTACAGACTGATTCTGGCATATAGTCCTTACAGTTCTCGTTTACGATTACCTTACAGTTTGAGTTCCACTATAACTGGCCCGTATTACGCCCTATTATCCGTTTTACTACTTTCGAGTAAGCTTCTTGGAGTAACTGGGTGATTTATAAGGCTTCGCTATCTAGATCGACTATACCCGGGATATCTGTAAGGGCAAGGCAATAGACTAGGCTAGACTGAAGTGTGTTTTTGAAAATATCCATGTCTAGAATATCAAGTCTAAAGTGTCTTATTGGCTCGTTTATATATGAGTCCTAGCGGATTATTATAAAGAGGGAATAATAGTCGGAGATTAAATCTAAGTGACTAGTCAAGGTGATATAGACTGGAAGGGAGCCAATAGAGAAGACTAGATCAAGTATATTACCTTAATTATATATAGGGATATCTACAAGGCCTATATAGACAAAGTTATGGGAGTCTAGCCAGTCTAGTAACACTTCTATTTGTCCAAACGGGATTTGGTAAACTGGGTCCCAATTAGGGTAATGGAGATTAAAGTCCCCTACTATAAGGCCGGACCGCCAGAGATACTATAGGGAGACTGTAAGAGCTCTCATAGCTGCCCCCGTGTCCGTAATACCTATAGGAGCATTATAGATATTCGTGACTATAAAGGGGAGTGTATTACGAGTCTGGATTTATAGGAATACTAAGTCTCTAGATTCACAAGGTTATAACTGGGTGATTTGTAACCCGACTCCTTTACAGATATAAGAGATAACTCGCAGATATATTATCCAGTTATCTACAGGTATAAACGACTTATAAAGGGGATGAGACTTAGTAATTCTTCGTGAAAGGTCCGTAAAGATATATAACTCTTATATAAGGATAATATCAATTAGCGAATCGGTTACGAGTAAGAGAGCGATCTCGTATAAAGTGACTACTTTACCTATATTTACTTATAAGATTATGAGAGATTTTATAAATAAGGGCTTAATCCTCATTTTCAAGAGAGGAGAAAGCGTTTAGGGATCTCGGGTTAAAAAATCGAGAAGCCGGGAGAGTGAAAGGGGCTATGTCCATTACGGTTACGGGAGACCGTATAGATATTACGGGTCCGGAAGAGACTATAGGTATATCCGTAACGGGAGTATAAATACAATTAGCGATTATAATTACTCTTTTACGGGCTGCCTTATTGACTTTGAGGATTATTGCCATCTCTGGCTTCGTTTTCGGGTGAAGAGGGACAGGCCGCAAAGGGCAAGATGGTTCGTCTACCGAGTGAGGCCCTTTGTAATATAGGCACTTTGGAGGGCACTGGTACGGGGCTACGGCATTACAGCTTGAGGTGTGGGAGTCCGTACTATAGTCGTAAGAGTCACATATATTATAGTATTGCGGGCAGGCGCATGTATGGGTATTGTGCCACTGGTAGTAACGGGTGCATTGGATCGTTTTCAATTTAGTTTTGACTTCGTGAGTCTGTACTACTGTGCCTAGGATCCGTAAGCGCCTTGGTAACGTTTTGTGGGTGTCTGCAAGGAAGTATACTATCCAACTAGTATTGAAGAGACCTTCCTCTTTGCTAGAAAGGGTCTCAGTGGAGTGGATAGACTATTGGCCAATAATATCTTGGATAGTAGGGTATAGTATCTCGCCTGTAACTGTATAGTTTTGGACCTGGAAAAGGGGATCAAGTAGTCTAACAGATCATGGGACATTCGTTAACTGATATAAAACCCATGGTTGCGGGCATTCCACACGGCAATCGGAGACCTTATTACCTATCAAGACTGTATATTATATTAAGGTAACTAAGTCTTTAGGAGAACTAGTACAGAGAGTATAGCCGGAGGGGATTACAAGGACCTCCTTAAACAAGGGGGCGTCCGTTCCAAGGGCTTGCTTAAGGGCAGTGAGGAGTGCGAAAGAGCCTACTGCCCTTACTGGATGGGAGGGGCCTATACGGACGAATAGTCGGGTATCCGGGCGAGTAATAGCTATTTTAACTGTGGGCTTTTACTGGGCTAGCTTAGTCAAGAGGGCAGGTATAGTACTAGCAGTGATACTAGTATAGGTGACGGGAGAGGTTATAACTTGAGGACTAGAGCGAGAGACAGGTGTAGGCGGTTGGACCACTTGGGGAGGGGTGGAGCTAGGGTTATTATAGATTCCTTTAATATAGGACTCGAAGTGTTTGTTTGTGATAGTCGTAATTTCAGTACAGAGCTTTGTAAGTAGCTTGCGGAGATGGGCAGGGAGCTTGCGGACCTCGTCTGATTATATATAAGAGTCCCAGAGGTTTGCGATCGGGTAGAAGACCCGCTGGGCGTCCGCAGAGCGGACTTCAGCTGCCTTTACCAGGTGGGTGAGGTCTTGGGCGAGGGAGTAGGTGGAACGTCCAGGGTTAGGGGATATAGGGAGGACCATTCTAGAAGCGCGGCGCGTCTAGAAATGGCCTATAGAGGGCCTACAGGCCAGGGAAGGAGTTTAGAATATGAGTATTCAGGTCGAATAAGCCAGATTACGCGTTTGACACGCGTTTTCCGAGAAAAGTCGATGGTTGTTGACGATGCAGACCTGAGCCGAAGCTGAGCCGTGCCTGAGCAAAGGCGGCGTCGGTCACGTGGGCCAAAGAGTTGGGAAGTGCAGGTAGGTAAACATTCCCGTGGCATAAAAGGAATACCGAGGTATACTTGCAAGTTCGTCACATGAATTTGCAATTTCTCCTGAGCAGCGTAGTAATAAATTATCACCCAAATTACTCGGCCCAATTCAGGGAGAATTCTCGGTCACGAATAAAGGTGTGCGAATCCATCGAGATTGCTGTGTACGCCAAGCAACCCAGATGTCTACATTCTACCTTTGATATACGCCTATTTGAACTACGACGCTGCGAATTCTCAGCTAGGAATATACCTGACGAAGTTTGGAGCCGATTCTTTCGTTAGAGCTCTGCCTGGCTCTATTCACTCATTTGATCCTGAAACTCCTTACGACAGCGCAGAAGAGCGAGTCATCTATGTTGCAAAGGACGTCGCAGCAAATATGTACGACTCAATACACAGCATCCGACGCTCTGCCATCCAATTTTACCTTCCTAAAAAAAATCGGATTAAACAAGTCTATCCGGAGAGCTTGTGGGACTCTTCATGCAGCCTATTCTTAGTCCCGAGCCCGATAATTTCTGTGGAACAGTGCACATATCCAAATCAGAGGAACGGCCACACAGAATTCATATTCCCGGTCACGGATGGAGAGACAAACCCGCCATTGCCATATTGTGCTTTTTTTATCGCCCAGAAGCCAATAGGCATTATTTTTTCCTGGGATGACGAGAAGGATAATGAATTGTCTTACATCATGGCAAACGCACATAACTTGAAGTTCGAAGAACTTTATAAAGAACATTCTTCGGTATTGGAGCTAAAAAAGGATGTACATTTGAATTCTGTAACTTCGAAGCTGACAGAGAGTATGACTGATACTACTCCGAGGTTCCACATCGATATCAGACCTGATTCTTCGTCGGATTTGTGTAATATCATGTGAGAGTTAGATACAAGCACATCTCTCAGCGCATTTCATTTATCAAAGGTTTTAAAATCTGCTAGTTAAAAGACAATGCCTGTTATTTTGTCTTCTTGCGGCTGGAGAATCATTTTCATACTATGTTTCCTGAAAGCAGTTAAGGTAACCTCGTGATATTATACTGCGACCCGACAGTTTTCCCATTTCCCTTCCTTAGCCTTGAGTCAGTTCATTGCTTAGGACTTTATTCCTTTGTCCATGTTGAAAACTGTTGCTATGCACGGCCTATACGAGTGTAGGTTTGTTCCAGGAACCTATACACAGTGGATTGATCTTCAGAGCAACTCCCATCAACATCCTCTACGCCGTGACGGGATCTTGCAGTGATATATCACTTCAAATCAAGAGATTTTGGCTTTGCTCTCATAAGTTGGCCTAAGTTGTGGTATTGTCTTCTTTAGCTCTGAAGCCTAGCGCGCTAATTTGCTCGTGTTGAAAAGCCCCTCAGAACACTTCCAAAAATGAACATATTCTTAGCAAAGAACTTTCTCCTCGCTAGGTCTAATGAAGATTTCTATGGTACTTAGCTATTTACCTGTCGTTCCTTTTGGAGATAGGTGTATCTGTTGACTAAAAAATTTGAAGTGTTGCAACGATTCCGAAAACAAGCGAGGCACTCGTCTGTGGAACGCCACAGCGGAAATCCTCACCATTCGAATGCAGAAATGGCTTAATGCAAATGCAGAGTAGAATTTTTGCTCATTTGCTGCTCATTCTCTAGCAAAATTCTCCCGAGCCTAACACAACATCGGTCGCGTTCGAGCAAGAAAAGATAGAGCACGCGAGCCTTTCCCGTAAACAGCAACAACTAGCAGAATCTGTCAGTTGGATATCACGTGCCTCTCTCCTTTAGTACTAGCCGTTCCCAATGGGGATTAGGCTGTTCCAGTGGGATATAAGCTCCCCGAGCAGTCGCCCACTTGGCTCCTTAGACAACTTCTTCAGATATTACAATATACTCACTTTTCAAGCTTCACCTCATGCTTATTGCACCCCTGTAACTGCAACTGTCAGAATCATCCCTCCCTATCATGGTTCAAACCCCCATCCGGCGCCAAAAAGGTAAAAATTGCTCGAACTTCCAGTGTGGATTCGGACTGGATTGTTATCGACTATTCCTCCGACGAAGAGATCGAAACATGTCCCGATAGTTGCAATATCCACAGCCTCTTGCAACCATGATCAGACTGCAGAACACAGCAATAGCTGCGATTTCTAACTTTTTATTATTTGATCCCCAGAGGGTGCCAGATCCAGTTGATTGCATATCAGTACTCCTAGAACGTGTAGCCCCAGGGTTACGGTCTGTGGGATCAGTTTTTGATAGACGCCTTGGGGGTTCACTGATGAGGTACCTGTAAGATTTACTACTAATACGAATCCTCAAACTCGGGGGAAAATCAAAACAGCTGTTTTATTAGAAACTCTCATGGCTGTGTTAACTGGTCTGTCATTCAGACCTATCATAGGCACCGATTTAACATGTCTACACAGCCTGCTCGGTGTTGCTTGTACCGGGACAAGGAGTTCAATCTATGTCGCTGTGTTCGAGAGTTGGACCAAGATACCAGCATTCACGCCACCACGTCCACATATGACAGTGCAACCTGGGTCGAGAGGGGAACTGGAGTGCTTGATGCTTGTAATTAGGCAGAGGAGTTGACGATTGCTGATTATCAGTTACTGGTCTTGTCTGGATCTGGTGAAGGCATCACGACCTAAAACATGCTATCCTAACATATCATGACATATGAGATAGAATTGGTAGAAAATCTTTTGTAAAAAAATAGTCATGTGAATGATAAAATTGGTTTTGGGATACCACGGATAATGAGATGTGAATGCAAATACTCCGTATGAACTGAGACACTACTGAGCCAAACATACATACACCGTAGCTCCACCAAAGAATTATTCGCTCCTCAAACTCCTTCCCTTGCGCACGATTCCATTCCCTCCCCCCCCCCCCCCCCCCCCCAACTTTTTCCAGCTTATATATATCATATTACACAAAGCCCGCTTATCCAATCTCAACAGGAGGCCGTGGCTTCGACTCCCCAGAGACCTCAACGGGCCCCATGTGATGTTGAGGGGTGTAAAGTGCATGCGATGCATCAGGGTACTTCTCGGCTCCAGAAAACTCTCCCCGTTGAACTCCACGAGATGGAGAATAATAATCCGGGGGAGTGATCAAGTCTTCATGGCCCTGCTTGGCAGGGGTTTGCCTTCTCCGAAAGAAGATAAAGGCAGCCACGAAACAACATATCCCAACCACACCTATTACAACTGCAATTGCAATGCCGGCTTTTGCGCCACTGCTAAGTCCTCCGTTCACTGTGGACGGTATGCTTGATGAGCTCGAGGCGCTCAATGCTGCCGTAATACTAGATGAGGTGGAGCTGTATGTGCTCCTCGCAGCAGACACAGATGTTTGTGCGGCACTGAATAATGAGCTGGTCGACGAACTCGCGAAGTTCCAGCCGTTGATTTGGACACCATGAATCACGCTTCCAGTTTCAGTTATGGTGATTGTGGTAGGTGCCCAGGATCCATCTCTAGAGCTCATTGGTGTGATGACTTGGCCCTTTGCCAGAGTTGAGAAACATTCGTTCGCACTCGGTGCTGGTAAAATGGCATTTTGATAATCGTAACCCCTGAAATGGCTGTTAACATCATAACAAGAATAACGCTTCGGAAATTCTAGTTTGCAGTGGTCTAAGACTTACGATGGACAACATGCCAAGACCGTACTTTGGGCATTGATGCTGTTTGTAGTGGCGGTCGTATACCCATTTGGACACGCCAGAGGCCCCAGATTATAGAGTGTGGAAGCAGCTAGATCAACCTGATCCCACCATGTTGTTTGTTGTGGAAGTTGGCATCTCAACGCCGTATTGACATTTTGGCCGTACCAGGGATCGAAAGCTCCTATTTAGGCATTGTTCTGAGGGTTTAGATAGATAGCTGAAGCACATTCTGGTGAGTATGTTGGACCTGCTGTCGTCAAAGGTACCCAGCTCGTAGTGAGGCCAGCACTAGTTTCCGCTGCACGAGTTGCCATCTTGAAGCCAAGCTTTTGCTTCTCAATTCTAGGGATAGGGATGCATTGGGAACAAGAACACGATGTGTGGAATGAGACGAAAATTGAGGGGATGAACACTAGTTGGAATTTCTAAACACAAATCTTACAATGCAGTCATGTCGCAAGGGGCCAAAGGATTCCGCAACGCCCAATCATCAGTGGACTGTACGACGATCAAACCCTCACCTTGGAACTGTTGCGGCGCAGCCCCAAGCTCTGGAATTTTGTTAAGTCGACTTGCAGGATTGTCTTAAGTCGACTTGCACCACCAAAACTTACCCGCACTAAACTAGATTCAGCCTGCCTTCTCAGAATTGCATTTTTTTATCATATCCCAATAACCCCAACCATAACCTAACCTTAAAACCTAACCATTAACCTTAAGCCGCGCTACGCGCCTAACCCTAATTTTCGGAGAAAATTCGGATGCGAATTGAAGTGTGAGGGTGTTTTGTAATGCGTTTGGCCCCCAAAAGACCGCTGAATCGGGTTTAGCCAAGTCGACTTAAGGGCAATTTGTCAAGTCGACTTAACAAAATTCAAGCTCTGCGGCGTTAACTTTCATTCCAGGCCACTTTCAGCGCACAAAGCGGACCTCAGTCCAAAATAGCTAGGTTTATTCAGCCATTGAGAGCCCCAAACTGGAAGCGAGGGGCTAGGACACAGGGGCCGTGAAGTGAAGCTCTAACCGAGATTTGAGTGCGAATGTGAGCTTACAATAAAAGTTAGTCTTAAGAAGATAATCCTCAAGGATCGACTCGCCAGAATTGGATTCTTTCAAGAAGCTAAAAATCGCTGGTAAGATTGATTTTCTGAATTCGCAAACTGTCCCTGCCCCTTGTAAACTCCAGTTCCATGCTCATCACCTAAATACCTGTTGTAGTCGTTGTCTAACAAGACACATCGGCGCGCACACCCTCCACTGGTCTATGTCACAATTAAACCCGATTCAAAGCAATATAACTCTCATTTAACCTAACATCCTTCATAACTCCAGTCTTAGGAAACACGTTGCCGGCATGAACGAAAAAAAACATCGTTTGCACAATAAACATTGGCGCTGAATCCCCAACATACATCCATACCTCATGTCTCATCAAAGTACCGTTCGAACCGCCGGAGAAACTCACAATCCTATACACACATCTGGCAATAATGATCACCGCTGCCACAAACAGCAACCTCAACAGGGCTTTCCAACTTTGCTTCCCATACTGGGTACCGAATACCTTGTTGAATTACCCGCCATTCGTCGGTCAAAAATAATAGCAATAATCAAGAAGAACCCAAAGAACAAAAGTTGGCAGAACAATCCTGTGATGACGACCTTTTTCCCAAGGTCCTGGTGTCCGGCTTGAGCAATCATGGCTCCTCCTGCCGCTTGTATCAAAAACGAGATCACATCCCCCGTGACGAAAATCTTGGTTACTTTGTCAGGGCCGATGACTGAGGCATCGGGTGCGTTGACAAGAAGCACAATGCGGCCATAGACCATGTAGATTGTCGCTGCGTACAAAGACGGTGGCAGAAGAATGAGGAGCGATTGAGCAACGTAAAGTGGGAGGTTGTCAGGCTTCTTGGCGGACAGATAACGCGCTGCGTACCCGCAGGTCATCACTTGGATAATTAGTGAGATGTTTGGCTGGGAAAGGAGAGGCGACGAACTGAAGGCTCCAGTGACCATTGCGGTGTAGAACCAAGTTCTCTTGCTGAACATAACGAACAGGTGAGCGAAGGCCGTGATTCCGAAGAGACCAGCCGCGATCAATGTCTCTATTTTACTTGGATCATAAGGATAGAGATCATTACTACCCGAGGTATTTGTTGGTTTCGACATGTTGATGGTGTGGTAAGTTTCTAATTGGTGTGATTCCAATAAGCGTGCGGTAGATAAAGAGAAAAACGAGCGGTCTCTGCTGAAAAATAGCGGCTCAATACTTCTGCCTGTAGAATTGTGAAGGCTTGAATTGCAAATCTCTAAAGGGACGAGAAAAGGCACCATGAATATCTATACTATCGCACTCAAAGGGTAAACTCAACACGAAGTAGCTGCTCCTGAGCAATTCGTATTCACTATTGTGAGCGGGCATAAGTTTCTCCGAGAGGGACCAATGGCACGGAACAGCACTTGCTGCGCATTCAGAAGACATCCCCTTTCAGGGAATCAGAAAGTTGAGTTCAGCAACAAGTTCTTCAAAATTATGGATTCTCGGGCCCGATAGCATTCAAAAGACTTCCGCGCCACGGCAATTCGGTCTTCTTGAAATGCTGCTCACTTATGCGCAGGAGAAAGAGGATACTGTTAGTCTGCAAGAGGCTGTGTTCGGTTTTTCGGGAGTGGTCGCCCGCCTGAAACGTGACAGCGCCGAACTCCAGACACTTCAACTAACTGAAAGAGGTAACCATGAAGTTGTCTAGGAATGACGATGTGGGATACAATGGTCAGTGCAGCGCATTGGTGGCTGTGTTTCGTTGCAAATGATTTGGTGCCGCAGCCCCACTGTCTTTTCCAAGAGTGCTTACTCGTTACTTTAAGTTGAGTAGCGCGACCCGGCGACCACCCCCGGCGCTAAGCGAACCCCTTTTCTATGTCGAATGTCCGAGTACTTATCTCCGATTCCCAAGCATTTGAGCTTATTGCTAAATGCAACTCTCCTAGTTTCAAAGTATTATATGATAGAGATACTGGAGTATGTCTCGCATCTTGTACTGCACACAACGTACCGTATGATGTTACACGAGCAAAACACTAACGCTCACGTGATCTGTTGAGGAATAGGAGGTACCTGGGTAGGTACGTGGGTATGGCTAAGGTACGGTGTTATAATAGTATTTTTAATTAATGTTGCATTAGGAAGCTGTATTTTAGTGCGCAAAAATTGGTAGATAGACCTAAATTCAAATTCACGTGACAGATGCTTCTTCAGAGTGAAGAGGGCGAGTAGAGCGAGGGCGGGGAAGCATATCCGCGAGAAGAATTTTAGGCATGTCCTTTCTTCTAATAAATTGGAAATCCGAGCGGAGCAAAATAAGATTTTCACCTTTCTCGCTGTCTACACTTGTTTACGGTTTTCCGAGTCGGTACGACGTATCCAAACGAGATACGAGGATCCGAGGGCTGTGGAAACTATTTTTATTTCGCCGCGTCAAATGTTGCCAAGCAAAGGTTTTGATTATTTGCTCCGAATCTGTTTTGTATCCTTTAGTGGGATTCGTCTCATTCATAAAGACTTCTCTGCGTCCCTCTGGCATTCTTTAGTCACCCAACCTCAATCGTTCTCTTACTTACCCGCGGCCAAAATCCATTATTTATTACACGCTCAGCTAGCTTCACAATGTCGAACACAACAACAAAGTTTCTTTTCTACCATTACACTCCATCACTAGCAGCTGCAACAATATTCGTCCTTCTCTTCCTTGCCACGGCCCTGCTCCATGCTTTCCAGCTCTTCAAGAACAGAACTTGGTACTTCCTTCCATTCGTGATCGGAGGGTTCTGTAAGTCCAAAAGCTCTCTAAATCATAGGTCCCCTGATCTAATCCCTGAAAAGTTGAGCCCATCGGATACGTCGGTCGTGCAATCTCTAGCAAGCAATCTCCAAACTGGACAATCGGTCCCTACGTCGCCCAAAGCTTGCTCACACTTCTTGCACCTACCCTCTTCGCAGCATCGATCTATATGATACTCGGTCGAATTATTCGCTTGACCGATGGCGAACAGCATTCACTCATTCGGGCCCGGTGGTTGACTAAGGTCTTTGTTGGCGGAGATGTGCTATCTTTCCTTGCCCAATCTGGAGGTTTGTTCTAAGATACACTTCTCCATTTGAACTTTTTTTAATTTTCCATCGCAGGTGGTGGCATGTTATCAACAGCAAAGACAGCATCGGCTCAAAAGAACGGCCAGTACGCAATAACAGGAGGTCTCGTCATCCAGGTCCTCTTCTTCGGTTTCTTCATAATTGTCTCTGCTATTTTCCACATACGAATTTCCAAAAGGCCCATAGTTCGCTCAATCGCGGCCCAAGTCCCATGGCAACGATACCTCCTCATTCTATACGTGGCAAGCACATTTATAATGATTAGGTCCATTTTTCGAATTGCGGAGTACGTTCAGGGACGGGATGGGTCATTGTTAAAGACGGAGACATATTTGTATGTGTTTGATGCGACGCTGATGTTTTTGACGATGGCGCTGTTCAATATATTCCACCCCAGCAAGATCAAATCCAAGGGGGTTTTAAAGGGCACATGGACTGAGGTGGAGGGTGGCATTGCTTACGAATACGGAAGCTCTATACCGCTGGATCATCGCTAGGTGGTGGAGGTACGTTCAGAAGTTGTTGATATATAGAGTATCGCAGGAATCTCTTTTGTAAGAATTGAAATATAGATTTGAAACAATGAAGATTGGGAGTATAAACAACCCAGGTGACCTGATTGAGCCTGTCTCTCGTCCCACAAGATTTGCTCTTCATGCATTGCCGGCAGGAGGGGCTTAATGATTGCTTAATGACATCTCTCAAGACTGAGCTATATAAAATTTTATCTACCACATAACTCAAGACGGGTTTCCTGTTCCGGGTACGGGGAATACCAATTGGAGGACAAGCAAACGGTAAAAGGTTTCAAAGCCCACATGGAATGACCCCAAAGGCAGAGCTAACTCCGTATATCTCTGCGTGAGTAGGCCAGCGAGGATTTAAAAACCTCTTTGCAAATCTTCGATGATGAATGGGGAAAACAAGATTCTTCATGTGGGCATGAAAACCCTTTACTGATGAAGCGGACGTAGAGACCGCAGTGAGGTATTTAGAAATACAATCAAACAATGCTGAAATTCAGGGGCTCTTAGCTGTGATTATCAGAAAAATCGATATTGTAGACAAACTGAAAAAACTCAAATTTGAAAGGGGGGAGTAGGTTTTTAATCACTCTCAAGAGATTCGCTGGCACGTGAGCATCGTGATGCCCCTTTTGGCGGGGTTGCTTGATAGGTAAGCACTAGACAAACTTTTTATGTTCAGCGTCATACTCAGCGTCACATTGCATTTTGACTCACTTATTGTTCGTGTAGGACTGCTTCAAAAGGAATAGCTGGATCTGAAGATTGACGATCGCATTTCCAAAAGCGGTCACTCCGCCAGTCAGTCAGCACGTGGATGACAAACACTGGTCAACCCCACTCTCACTAAATAACACAGACTCCTGTCTCAACAAGATATATCTCCCAGAGTTATTTTTTAAAGGGTACTTGGCGTTTTATTTTGTAGTTATAGACCTCAAAACTGCTCCATACTGCTCACCCAAGTAGTTTTTATTATGTCGTCCGCTTTTAGGGCCATGATGGCCATTGAATCCGAGGATTTTCAGATTCGGCTTCCTGACGAGCGCAAGAGATCTGTTCAACCCGTCAGTGCCCATACTCCTGGACCTTCCGTTGACTTTGAAATGCGCTCCATACCATTTTCAAACTTCTCCAGAGCCTCCGGTGAAGATACCGCGACAGCCGATGCATCTCAACGAATTTCCAGCGACGAGAACAGAGAAGCTCAGGGGCCCAGGCTCATGTCAGAGCAGGTTCAGACCATCTGGCATCCATACAAGAACAGATTCCGCGTCATGGCCGCTTGTTTGACCTCCCTGGGGAACGGAATGAACGATTCAGCTCCGGGAGCGCTAATTGCAAGTGTTGAAAGGTAGGTGGATACTCGAGAATTTACGAACTCAGCTGACCATCTCTTCAGAGATTACAACATTGCTTACGGAACTGTCTCAATCATTTTCGTATGCAATGCTCTTGGATTTGTAGCGGCTGCCTTTTTCATTAGTGCACTCTCTTCCAGAATTGGACGGTCGAAATCTCTGATGATCTCGGAGGCGTTGTTGATCCTTGGATACACTGTGATCGCCACGACCCCACCATTTCCGGCCGTTTGTGCTTCGTAAGGACTCCTTAAGTTCGCAGGAATATCTACTGATCCGATAGCTTTTTCTTCCTCGGAATTGGAATGGCAATGAATTTAGCCATCTGCCAAGTTTTCTGCGCCAACCTCGCGAACAACACCGCTGTGGTGGGAGCTTATCAAGGGGCGTACGGCATCGGTGGAACTACGGGACCACTAATCGCTACTGCATTGATATCTCATGGAAGTGTTTGGTCCCGGTTTTACACTATAGAAGTCGGTCTTGCTTCTCTCAACTTTTTCGTTATTCCATGGGCATTCTGGAATTACGAATCAGAATCGGACCATGAACAGATGCTGCCTCATCCAGCGAGTGAGCAGAGCGGCAGTACCCAAAGAAGGTGGAAATCATTCAAGGAACTTTTGTCGGACAGAACCACTGTACTTGGTTCTCTTTTTATTTTTGCTTACCAAGGATCTGAGGTATGTGACCATAAGGAGTCTTCCCCAATAGCAAACTGATAGATAGTAGGTCGCCATATCTGGTTGGGTCATCGCCTTCTTAGTCCAATTTAGAAACGGAGATCCAAGCAAGGTTGGTTATGTATCATCTGGATTTTGGGCTGGCATCACGCTCGGTGAATTTCCAATCAATCCCCTCAGATAGCCAATGCTCATCCCAGCAGGACGCTTCACACTCTCCTTTATGGCCCACCACATTGGTGAACGGCTCTTTGTGTTTATTGTCACTGTTGGAGTAAGCATTCTTACCGCATTTCTGCGCTTGAAAAACTCACCAAAAGTAATTAGGCTTTGATAGTTGAGCTTCTGATTTGTTTGTGCCATCAATTCCCAGTGACTCGGTTGCGATTGCATTCTCGGGCCTCCTCTTGGGACCTATCTACCCTTGTGCTGTACACATTTTCCAACGACTCATCCCCAAGAAAATGCAAATATCGTCTCTTTCACTGATCGGCTCGGTTGGCAGTTCAGGAGGCACTGCAGCTCCATTCATGACTGGAATGCTGGCTCAGCATGTGGGAACTTTTGTCTTGCATCCAATCTGTATTGGGTTGTTTGTGACCATGGGAGTGACCTGGTTCTTCCTTCCTAAGCCTGAGAAGAGATCTGAGTAGTTCAAATTCGTTGAGAAAGTTGAACGACCTTGACAGATTTGACACTTCACTTCCGAATATCGCACTTGTTAAACTCTTCCCTCTATGTCGTATCATATGAAGTGAAGGCAGGTATTAAATGCTTCTAAAGCCAGAGCTGTAAGTCTGAATAAACAACGGCCCAGCCTCTCCGCAGCATTTAATAACGTTATGCCACCTGATCCAAGGATCATTCATAAAACATCATCTCTAGGAGTATGACTTCCATATGAGATGCTTGAAGGAGGTCTGTCTTGCTCGCTTCCACTTCCCGAGCCTTCGGCACCAAGGTTACTAGACACCCTACTCAGGTCTTCCATGTCCCTGAAGTTAAACACATCAGTTTTCGTCGTACCGCTAGTGTAAGTATTAAACTCCTGAAGCGGTCCTTCTATTCTAGAAAGATAGCGGGCAGATGGCTCTCAACACCTAAAGATGACGCTATTATTCCCTTGCTATAGTAGCGACTTGGGACACTTTCTCCTCGTGCTGACCTCTTTCTAGGTCATTTGAAGAAACCCCATCCCTAGACAATCTGAACCTCACCTGCTGGTTCTTTTTTGTTGATTGTGAAGTTTTTCCGGAGGGTGCCTCTTCAGGCTTGGCATCTTTCCTGTCTGTCCTTTTACCAGGGAAAGCTTTCGGAAGGTTGATGGCGGGGATGCGGTAGGTCTTTGAAGTTTTAACGGACTTGTGTGCCGAGTCGCCATACCACGTATATATTCTATAAGTGACGAGGAATATGGTGATCAACACAATTGTAGCGCCGAGACTCGATACTACGCGAATTAAGAGAAAGATCTACAGCTCTTTAGGTGAGTTTACTGACCGCACACCTTAACGACATATCCCGGCTTGAATGAGTCCGGAAGGCCGTCAATCTTGAGAGCGAGAATTGCTGCAGCTAGTAGTAGTGGTGACTAACAACCCCCGTTAAAATATGTAAATTTACTTGAAGAACTGTGAGCACTCACGAAGATGACGGTAGCAATTGTGAAGATAATCAGGATTGTGGTTTGAGTGGCTGTAAGACGAGCGTCTTCAACGGTTGCAAATCTTTGCTTGAGGTCCAGCAAGGTAATGAGCTGTTGCGATTTAGGATTTGGTGTTCGACTGCGTTTTGACTGAACTTACGGATTCTCGTACCCTTCGAGCTTCTATGCCTATACGATCAAACGATTTAAATGCGGGGTGGATATAAGGATTAGCGCCTTTGGAAGAATTAACCCCGAAGAGAGAATTCATTGCCCCTTCAAAATCGCTAACGATATTCTCTTGCTCATTCAAAATCCCCTTTATAATCTCGATTTCGTATATGATGTCGTCGAGGCGTTTCAGATCCTTGACTTCTGTGATGAGCTCCTCCTTGATAGTGCTGGAGCTTTTGTTGCTATCAAGATGGTCATATCGAAAGACAAGAGCGTCGGACTAGTGATTTCTGTAAGACGTTCCTTTGTGTTTAGGGTTAAGATTAATGACACTCACAAGTTCTGCAACTGAAGTTGCGAATACATTATTGATTGATATCGTCGTCAACTTGCGAAGATAAATTTTCTGTTGAAGGAAATTGGTGCAGCATAAAAGTATTTGCGTAGCTACTTCTACTACACTTGTGTCCTCAAACTTAAAGTCATTAAATTCATCGCGGATTGCATTTAGAAGGCTTGGTTCGGCACTTGTGTCCCAGCGGTCGGGGAAAGCAGTGATGATGGTCCACTTATCTGCGAGAGGTCAGATTCGTTTTCTTTCTTGCAGGCTATTGCTCGCCTTCTGTGCACATCATCAATAACCACAACTGAGGAACGATAAGTCCTCGGAGCGCCAATTTGCTCGGATCGTGCTGAAGAGATGAGACTAGTGCTTCGGAAGTCTGAGAGTCCGTGTGAGTCATTGAAGGCCTCCGGATTGGTTGCGTTCGAGGCTGATTAGGGTTTTCAGAGGTAGGCGAAGCTTCCGCCAGGCTTGAGAGATAACCAAAATGCGAAGAATTGTTTTGATACAACGCACTTTTCGGAATGATCTGTTTCGGCGCGCTCTGCATGTCGTTCGATCCTTCTAGTTTCTGCAGGTGGAGACAGAGAGCCTGATGTTGTATTCGATGTTTGAGCCACAACTCACTGGAATTTCCCGCACTGCTGTAGAGGCTGCGGGAGAAGTGGAGATAAGGCGCCACCTCATCAATGCGTTGAATATGCCGTAGGAAACTAATGTCGTGTTCGACAGGTTTCACCCCTTGGCCCAGGCTTCTCTTCACTTCTTCACAGAGCTCTAACTTCGTGTTGTCCTCAAAATCCACATCTAGAGTCGGCACTACCAAGGACAAAAACCTCCCTGGCTGATCCGCAAAGTTGCTCTCAAGCTAAAATATATGGTGAGTATATTCTTCTGATCATCATAGAAGACTCAATCATACCTCGACCTTTCTAGCTCCCTCCCTCTCGTTGAAATGCTTGTCAACGAATGCAGTGGCCCTTTGGAAGAGCTTGAGTCCTTCCGGTTTGTTGCTACTATAATCTTTGTTGAGTACATTCTGTATCAGGTCCTAAATAGTTCTTTAGTCAAATAACGCAAAGTTGTTTTACATTTCTTACATTAATCCACCTGGGCTCAATCTTACTGTTAACGAAACCCTCATTTTGAAGACATGTCAAAGCTTACATAATTAAAAGGAAGATGAATCCAGCGATTCGGAGACTCTGCCAACTTCTCAGATACTTCATCTGATGTCTCATCATTGTATATCAAGTCCCAGATCCGGGGTTTCCACTCTGCTTTCCTTGGCGACCAGAACAAACTGTGGAAATACTCGCAGATTGCTTGTCTCTTGTGGTCTGGCTTTGGCTTGACCAGCTCGTCTTGTTGTGCTGCCGGGATTGACTTCCGCCGGAGCATTGGCTGCTGGAGTGGTGGTGGTTGGCTGAGAAGTTTAGCGATTAAGCCTCCAGCCTTCCTTGCGAGTGATTCCGGTGTCTCGCCATCAGCAGATATAATCGTTGGGTTTGCCCCACATTCGAGGAGGAGTTTCACCATATCTACAGAGGACTCGCTGATTGCAATGTGGAGCGCTGTCCCTCTATGCTCACCCACAGCGTTGACATCCGCGCCTACTTCAAGAAGCATGCGCACAATATCTAGATGGCCATCATCTGCCTTACCTGCTGCATAGAAGAGAGGCGGGCTTCCATTTCTGTCACGCGTATTTGGGTCTGCATCCGCGTCGAGAAGGGCCTGTACGATATCTTTGCTGCCTGCCCCAACTGCAACATGGAGCAATGTTCGCCCTTGAGAGTCTGTTGCAAGACTAGCCCCAGCGGCTGTAGCGATACCCAAAGCTGTCCTTTTGTCTCCTTCTTCAAGCGCACGGCTGAGCTCAAAGACTATAAAAAAATTACTCTTTTGTGTCTTTCTACTGAGATTGGAGTAAAGCTAGATTTGGACTTACTCTTGTGAGCCTCTTCACTTTCCAGATCTATCGCCACCATGGAAAGATCATTCTTTATGCTATAAATTAGCTTTGCTGCCTTCGCGCCCTGCACGCGGAGCCCTTGGAAGTAAGGGTCGGAAGTGTCACCACTGGAGGGCCACTTGTTGACTTCATCCAGAGTTTGCCTTAGAGTACTAGCATTGTCCAGGCACCTTAAAACAGCAGGCTCGATCGCCGTACAAACATACTTGTCGACATTGCTTTGTTCAATTTTTTTCATGACTACTCGGATACATTCTTGAACCGATAGCAGTTGTTGGGCTAGAGGAAATTCTGGTGGCAGTGTGCGAGTGGCCTTGATCTCTGCATAGCTTCTCGTGAGGATAGTGATGATATTGGCAGCCGGACTCTTGAGGATAGCGTTGATACTGGCAGCCTCACCGATGCCCGCCATGCCTGATATACCCAAGCGTACTGGAGCAAGAAAGGGGGAAAAGTCGAGGCAACGAGCTGGAGGGCTATCACAGGCGCTGACGCTGTCTTTTGAAGTTGCTATCTGAGAACTAAGGGAGTGAGAGGGCAGAGGTGATTCGAAGATAGCAATGAACAATGGCAAAGTCGGGTAGCAAAGGGAGGCAGTCTCTTTAACGGAGTTCAGCTCGGCTGCTGTGTAACCCTCAGAAAAAGCAAATCCGCCAACACCGTGTCAAAGCCCACCACGTCACGAGCACGAGCAACTGACCTTTATTGCGGTTCATGAAGGTCTGGGCACGAAGACTTTTGCGGTCGATCGAAGTGCAATTAAGTTGACAGGGACTATCTATGATCGGCTGGTATCTGATAACTCGGGAATTATTGCGGACCGCCCACCGCCGAGAGATCTTTCAGACAAGCCTTTGCCAAGACTCCCCTATTCCACGATATCTCTCGGCAACTGATTTTCTGTTATCCATCTCCAGCTTTCCCCGCAAGTATTAGAATGCGTCAAACTGAAGTAGTAAATACCCACGAATGATCTAGCACACGCTGGGCAAGAACTTAACATTTCTGCGAACATCGATCCTTTAATCCAGAACAGCTCACTTTACCGCAACGAAACCTATGAATTTTTTGAAGCTACACCTAAAAATAAATATAGATTTTGTAGTGGTTTAGCTACAGCACAAGGAAAGACGTTTGTGGCTACGAAGGGGAGGAACATTATGCAGCAGGTTCTCAAAAAATGAAAAACAAAGGTGCTACAAGGCGGGTGAGACGTTTAGGACAATTGAAAATATATTATGCTTGTCTTTGCCCTATCAATTCGCACTTCAACCTTTCAGCAGTGGCAGAACCAGGGGGTGTGCTTGACTTCTTGAAACCCCTTTTCATACTACCCTTCATGGATGACCCTAGACCATGTGGTCTTATTTGCATCATCATCGGATTGCGCGGCATCATTGTGTAAGACATTTTGATGGGTAATTTGAGGTCTGAGGAAAGGTTTATGTTTCAGGAATCGTGCACGGAGGCAGCCACTGCTTTGGAAGAGGGGAACTTGGTGCTGCAACGTTTTAAGCTACACTCATTATGGATAAGTCTAAAACAGAAAATTAACTGAGAGATAGCCAACTGAGCTCCTCACCTATTTTAATCACCAGAGAGATGATATATACGGTTGTTCAACCCGGCAAGACCAAGTGCGGTTGGAGGAAATGGGCAGGATGTTGGGGAAGGTTGAAATTTTGTGATTATATGGTCAAAATCTTTGAATATATCTGGAAACGCATATTTGAGAATCAATTACGCCGAAGAGCGAAGCACGCATTGGCGATGGGGATACCAAATTTCACCATAGTGAGTTGCCTCATGACGAATATCATCACGTGACATCTCAAAGTATTCCCGAGGGAGGATAACTTTCCTTCCTGATCAATCGGATTGCAAAGTTGGAGCCTGAAGATGCCTTAATAGTGTGCTGTTACTCGAATGAAACGCGGAAGGGCCACAGAAAGCAGAGGGGGCTATTGGGCTCATGTTCAGGAGCTATCTTTGCTGGTTTTGCCCCCCTCGGGTCCTCGGGTAACGATGGTGCAAATAATGCAGACTTTCTCATCTCTGGCCAACGCCCGACACAATGACACGAAGAAATCCACGAATCCGATAATAGAATAGTACAATCGTTGCCTAGTACAATCGATTTCCTGGCCTGAAAATGTCGCAGTAGCGGAATTTGTATTTCCCGGTCGACCACTCTGGAGGTTTACACTGTAGCAAGGCGTGTGAGCACCATGGATTGCAGCTGACTCCACCATTCCTAGAACAGCGACATGAAAATGAAGTTCTCATTGGAAATGGCTTCGGAATAGGGACTCTGACTGGTTTGAAGTCCCCGAATGGTCGTCGGGGGCTTGGTGCATCTCGAGAGTCCTTGAAGCAGCGATGAGCTGGACTCTGGTATATGAACCCTCCCATCGCCCACCCGTAAGGAGTAAGCTCCTTCTTCCTCTTCATCTCATCCTCTGTCATCATCTCTCCCAGGCACTTGAAAGGTATGTTCGTCGCGTTGTGATTCCAAACCCTGTTTTCCGTGTCTCCCCCATACTGTAACCGATCCGAAATCAAGCTACGGTTACCTTGTCTGGTTCCGAATCTCAAAGACTCTAGAAAAGCTGCCAACTTCTGTGTTCTCGACCAGCGCTCGTCTCGCTTATCGCAATCATCCCGATCGGCAACTTTCTGAAGTTGTTGCGATGTTCCAGCACCACTTGATGTTGAACAATGGGTCCGACGACGTCGTCGTCCAACAACCATACCCAAAACCCATCCGCGAGCCCGTAAGTTGCAACACTCGCTGCATTCAATTGCGATAAAGAAAAAATTCAATTGCGAGAATCAATACTGATTGATTTGCTTTATTGCAGATGTATGGAAAGTAATGCGTTTGTTGATGGAAGGTGTTGAAGTATTATAGCGGTTGCGTTGTTTCTGTGTTGGTCAACGGGCGCGCAGAACATTCTGAAACTTGAGGACTCGGTCTCCATGTGCGGTTGCCTAACAAGTGGCCAAGGACCCCGGGTACGAGGGCGTTAGATAGCAGTATAATGCATAGTTATTATTGGCTTCGATGAAAACTACTTACGTTCATTGGACCCAAATGAATGCTGCTTTAGCAATCTGTGATGCGGCCGCCCCTGTCACGATATGGTACTTTTACGATTGCCCAGAATCAGAACCAGCCGGTGAGGTGGGTCGATCAAACACACTATGGTGCTCAGATGACGATGCCATGACCTTTTATCACGTAATGTAAAATAATTTCCTTCCAGTTGGAGGCGTGCTAACAATGAATTCATATCCATAGCATGATCTACAATATGAGCAGAGGCATTTGCGCTTGTTGTGTGTGTGTGTGTGTGTCTGTATTTAATGTCCGACAGACAGCGGCTCGTGGCCCCTGCCCTGGGGGAGCCCATAGGACTATAGGACACTATGGGCCGTAAGGGCCATATAGTCAATTCTAGCTGCTTCTAACTATTACAATTTGTTTTATATATAATTGTATTTCTACAGTTCTATAACTATCTGTAATCATTCCCTATTACGGGTATATTTTACTATCCCTGTTATAATCGGTCCCCCTACCTATAATCCGCTATTCCCGGTCTACCCGCTCCTATTACCTATTATAAGTGTAAAAGAGATAAGGAAAGTAAGGAAAGAGAAGGTAAAGACTATAGGTATATATAATATACTGGACTAAGAGAGTTCCTCTAGTCTAGCGTATAGTTTACAGATATCTATAAAGAACTGTGAGTTTATAATCCAGTCTACTAGAGCGATAACTCCCTTTATTATCTCTAGTAAGTATACGATCTTGTCTACTATAGGTATCTTCGGGCCAAGTTAGTTTATATTACTTTTCTTATAGAAGAAGAAGTATAATAGGGACTTTAGTTATCTGTAACTATAATTAAGTATAGTATTATAATAATGGAAGCGGTTATAATATACTATAAAGTTTCTGTAATATATCCGTGAGGCTAGTATCCGCCTAAATACTTCTCTTTTAAGTCCAAACTCTATTATATTATATATATATTATATATCGAGATTGTGATAGCTTTGCGGGATTATAATAAACTATAATTGTATAAGGGAGTTATTTGCCTTAGCTTTTGCAAGTCTCTTGAAAGAGGCGAGTATATATATGGCTCGTGGGGGTGGGGGGAGAGTAACTCCTTCCTTTATAATTTGATTGGCTGTCTCGTTGCCTGGAATACTAATATGTCCTAGTATCCAGCGGACCTGTAAGGTGCCCGGGAGCGTGTATAGAAGACACTGGTATAGTAGTTACTACCGTATCATTTCTTGGAAGTCTGTGAATACCTGTTATGACGAGTCTGTAAAGGACGAGAGGAGATAATAGGCCACTTCTAGATTGTCTAAGAAGACCTATAGGTCAGTTACTAGCTTGGCTCCCGGTAATGTGAGCGCGTTACGTGTACTCTCGAGAATATCTACTACTTCTATATCGAAGACCTCTGTATATGAGCCAAGGGACTTTGATTTACGGTCAGTTTACAGGCCGTATTAGTAGATTACGGTCCCGTAACCAGTAACTCTGTCCGTAGACTCGCTTTTTGACCTGTCGGAGAATACTTGGATATCGCCAGGGGGTATTAGCTATAGGAATTCTAGGAAGTCTATTATGGCTTTTACTTTTGTCCGTCCTTGTAGGGTATTGATCCTTCTACAAATATCCGCGCGAGTCTCTCTTATAGCTCACGGGAGGGCTTGGAGTGGATTGACCTGTTCTGTCCGTGAGAGAGAGAGTAGGAGATATGTGAAGTATATATTACTTATCTTTATCTATAAGACTTGCGTTTTACGGGCCGTAAATGGATATTACGGGTCTAGCCGGACTGTCCTTATAGTAAAAGTACTTGTAATAAGATTAAATTCGATCTCTGGTAACTATAAGTGTGCTTCTCTATATAGAGTTACAGTTTGTATAGTCTTATAAACTGGGAGAATAGCTCTTATACCCGTAAATATTACTTTTTCCAGTAGACCTAAGTGGGAGTCTATCCGATTTGAGACGTGTTATCCGTTTTTTGTCTTAATCCTACCTGGCCACTAGGTCTTAACCGTAAAGTAGCCTTTCTTGAGGATATAGACTTTTACGACTCGTTATAGAAAGATTAATAACATTCCGTGAGTTGTCTTATCTAGAGAATAGAGGGTATTACTAATTGTAAGGGCCTTTGTAATTAGAGTATAGATATATAGTTTGAATAATAGCTTCTTGTCAAAGAATACACTTAACTAGTATAAAGGGCCGGTGACTTCTTGTATAATATAGATACTAGTAGTAATAGTAGGACTATTAACTGGTAGTGAGTCTACTCGTTATTATATAAAGTGAATTAACTTTGACTTTTTAGAATTAAAGGTAATCCCCTTATCCTGTCTCTATTAAAGGGCCTCTTGAGTATCTGTTTGTAAACTATTATAATTATCTTATAAGCTCTTGGAAATAACTAGTAAAGTAATATTATCTATATAATCAAATCTGTATACTGGTATACCTAGCCAAAAGAGTGGGACTATATATAATATAAAGAGGATTAGAGAGACAGGGAAGCTTTAAGGTAAACTATATTGAATTGCTATCTCTAGACCTATTTCGCTATTTAGCCGGATCCTTATAGTCCGTTATATAATAAAGGAATATATCTAGTAGACTAGATGATTAGACTAGTCTTATTCGCGGAATCTAAGGGTAAGTTAGTCTGGGAGGATTATATTAAAGGCTCCCTTCACATTTATAGTAAATAGTGAAGCCTTATAGTTAAATACTAGAACTTTCTCAATATCATATATAAGGCATATTATAAAGTTTACGGATAACCGTAACGGAAGGGTACTAAATTATTAACTATTCGTTATTTGTAAAGTGATTGTGAATCAGACTATCTTACGGGCTAGAAGCCATTCGAGACCTTTATCTAGTACTGAGAGTAAGGCTATGGATTTATAAGACCGAGGAGAAGAGCGATTTACTTTATTTGACTTGGTAATAATTACGAGTATCGCGATCCGAAAACAGGTAGAGTAGTAACCGTGAAATAGATATTATTGGAAAAGGAATATAATTCTTGTATTTATCTGTGACTAGACTATTTGTAAAATAATTATTAGTATTTTATCTACTTTAAGAACTATATTACTGATTTCTATTATAGTTTTATAAACGTTTTCGGTTATAATAGGGGAGAAGTCTATATAACGGATAATAATTATAAGTATATCGGGTAGTATATTATTTACTTCTACTTTACTAGTAAACAATTCTATAACTAGTAATTCCCTTTTCTCTTTCGTGAACTTTACGGATAGATTATTTAGGTATAATAGGTCCTTAAATAGGGGATTCCGGTAAATACCAATCGACTGGTATTACTTAGTCATCCGGAAGATATCTGTAGGATCTGTAACTGAGTCTAACTTTATTATCTAATATTCATTTTTGGCTTTATGGACTATATTTTATAATTTACAGACTGATTCTGGCATATAGTCCTTATAGTTCTCGTTTACAGCTATTTTATAGTTTGAGTTCCACTATAACTAGCCCGTATTACACTCTATTATCCGTTTTATTACTTTCGAGTAAACTTCTTGGAATAACTAAGTGATTTGTAAGACTTTATTATCTAGATTGGCTATACCCGGGATATCTATAAGGGTAAGGTAATGGACTAGACCAGACTAAAGTGTGTTTTTGAAAATATTTATATCTAGAGTATCGAGTCTAAAGTGTCTTATTGGCTCGTTTATACGTGAGTTCTAGCGGATTGTTATAAGGAGAGAATAGTAATTGGAGATTGAGTCTAAGTGACTAGTTAAGGTGATATAGACTGAAAGGAGACTAGTGGAGAAGACTAGATTAAATGTATTATCTTAATTATATATAGGGATATCTATAAGGCCTATATAGGCAAAGTTATGGGAGTCTAGCCAGTCTAGTAACACTTTTACTTATCCAAACGGGATATAGTGGACTGGGTTCCAGTTAGGGTAATGGAGGTTAAAGTCGCTTACTATAAGGCCGGACCGCTAGAGGTGCTGTAGGGAGGCCATAAGAGCTTTCACAATTGCCCCCGTGTTCGTAGTGCCTATAGGAGTGTTATAGATATTCGTGATTGTGAAGGGGAGTGTATTACGGGTCTGGATTTATAGGAATACTAAGTGTCAGTATAGTATTATTGTAAATATTACTGGTTATATAACAGTGTGCACGTGTTATGTGACTAGTCCCAATTAGACTTAGTCCCTTCGGGAAAGGGTATTAACATTAAGGTATTGATCACTCTTCTTCACTGAACTTAATAACCAAAAAGAAACCACTACTTTATACAACGAGTATTTCACGAAAACGTGACGACTACTCAATGTAACCGGTGGGAACCGACACTGATCAGTTTCTAGATTCAGATCAGAAACACTAATAGCTAAACCCCCTATATTAGCTTTTATAGCACTTGATCAAGTCACCAGAAATCAAAGAGTAATTACCTTAATTGGTCAGAGGCTCCTGAATTTCACCAGCTTTACGGTATCAGCTTTATAGTACCAAATCCTCAAAACCTCAACCCGAAACCCTCTTTACAAAATCCTCTTTACGAAACCCTCTTTGCGATACCCTCTTTGCAATGCCCTCCTTGCAAGGCTTCAACCTCAGTTTCAGAACCTCCTGCCTTGATCGATTGGCAACCCACCTTCCTCACCTTTCTTTAACCTATATATACGGATACTAGGCACACTGAGTATTGAAAATACCCGGGAAAGACAATGTCCCTTGGTAACGGTTAAAAGGCCTCTAGTTCCTAAGGAGAGAGTACTACTTGCGGGCAAATACCCTTTTCTCCTAATATCCTAGATATACTTAATCCCGAATCTAAACCTCTCAAAGTACCGTGATTCAGTAAATATAAAGGGAAACAAGTAGGAAATATGGAATAAATAAGACGGAGAGGCACAAATCGAGAAATGGGAGTCTGGAATCGACTTGAAACTCGCTACGGATATTGAGATTCGGGAATATACAGACACTAAGCTTTACGAGTATATCGACTGCTTTTAATAAATAGGAGTAAGTCTTGATTTCGTAGAGCTCCTTTACGACGATTTCAAGGACTTCACGACTAAAGACTTCGACCGGCTTGGATAACCTTACCTGACGGAGTTTAGGAGACTATTACGTAATTTCGGTATTAACGTTTTGTAAGGAGATAACCTCTCCATTGTCCAGAGCTTAGTCGACATTCCTAGAGCATATAAGCAAGGAATATATATCCCTGAAGGATATAATAGACCTGTCGGCCCTAATACTCCTAAGGTTTTTCTCCCTTTTGCTTCGTTTTGCCAGGAACCGATACCCCTCTGTCTATAATACAAGGAACTGCCAGAGGAACGTCAGGAACGACTTCGCCAGGAATGTCAAAAACGACAGTAACAGAGTCCTCAAAATCGACCGAAAGCTCAGCCTGCCCTGAAATCAAGGTGCCTTCCTTAACCCTCGACCTGCCGGTATTATAAGGAGAACTTTAATAGCAGGAACGCGCTATTTCGTTACCTGGGACTCTGCAAAACGTCTCGATCCCGAGTATCCTCAAATACCTCATAATCGTTAACTTCCTCCATCTCTTCCAGAGTATCCAGAGCTTCCCCGGTCACCTCAAAATCGTTAACTTCCTCCGTCTCTTCTAGAGTATCCAGAGCTTCCTCAATAGCTTCGTCAGTATCATTAGCTTCGTCAACTTCGTTAATAGTATTAATTGAGAAACTATAACTTCAGATTCTTGGCCAATTGTACATAATATGATCTCAAGACCTCTCGTTCCTCCGTAAAAACGATCCCCTTTACGGATTACCTCAAAACCGGCAATTACGCAAGTCGATAATTGCTATAATACCTCCAAAATTAACAGTTACGTATTGACAGCTGTCACATCCCCAAAACCGATAGCTACGCAAATCGATAGCTATTACAACACCCCAAAACCGGCAGCTACGCAAATCGACAGTTGCTTCACCTTCAAGACCGGCAGTTACATATTGACAGCTACCACACCCTCTAAATCGACGGCTACGCAAATCGATAACTGTTTTACCTCCGAAATTATCAGTTACGCAATCGACAACTGACACACCTTCTCCAGTGGAATCCAACACCCTTAAAGTCCTTCCAGTGGAATCGATCGTCGATGCCTTTACAGTTATAACAATCACGGCCGTTCCCCATACTTCCACTTCCCCGATGACTGGATAATCCGGAAAGTCGTCCGTTCCCTACACTTCGACTTCCCTAATGTTTAAGAACCCTACAAAATCGATATATAACACTAATGACCTGCACGAAATTAATGGCTTACACGAAATCAACTATTTTGAGTACGGATACTAGAAAGGTATAGGTATACTATAAGGAGGAATAGGCATACGGATATAAAGAAGACAAAAATAAGTGTATTAAATGGACAAGAGGACTGAACTAGGCCAAATTGGGAAAATAGTATATGATTGGAAGGAGATACTGTTTTTGAGTCACTTTTAGAGTGATTCCAGTGTCGGTATAGTATTATTATAAATATTACTGGTCATGTGACAGCGCGCACGTGTTACGTGACTAGTTCCAATTAGACTTAGCCCTCCCGGAAAAGAGTATTAATACTAAGGTATTAATCACTCTTTCTCACTGAACTTAATAATCAAGAAGAAACCACCACTTTATACAATGAGCATTTTACGAAAACGTGATGACTGTTCAGTATAACCAGTGAGAATCGACACTAAGTCTCTAGATTCGCAAGATTATAATTGGGAGATTTGTAGCCCGACTCCTTTGCGGATATAAGAAATGACTTGCGGGCATATTATCCAATTATCTATAGGTATAAATAACTTATAAAGGGGATAGGACTTGGTAATCCTTCGTAAAAGGTCCGTAAAGATATATAACTCTTATATAAGAATAATATTGATTAGTGAATCGGCTATGAATAAGAGAGTAATCTTATATAAAATGATTACTTTATTTATATTTACTTATAAGATTATAAGGGATTTTATAGATAAGGACTTAGTTCTCATTTTCAAGAGGGGAGAAAGTATTTAGGGATCTCGGGTTAAAAAATCGGGGAACCGGGAGAGTAGAAGGGACTATAGTCATTACAGTTATAGGAGGCCGTATAGGTATTACGGGTCCGGAAGAGACTATAGGTATATCCGTAATGGGGATGTGAATACAATTAATAATTACAATTACTCTTTTACAGACTATCTTATTAGCTTTGAGGATTATTACTATCTCTGATTTCGTTTTCGGGTAAAGAGGAATGGGTTGTAAAGGGCAAGATAGTTTATTTACCAAGTGAGGCCCTTTATAATATAGGCACTTTAAAAGGTACTAGTGCGGGGTTATAGTATTATAACTTGAAGTATAGGAGTCTATATTATATTTATAAGAGTTATATATATTATAGTATTACGGGCGGATATATATACGAGTATTATACTATTAGTAATAGCGAATATATTAGATTATTTTCAATTTAGTTTTAATCTTATAAGTCTATACTATTATATCTAAAATCCGTAAATGCCTTAGTAATACTTTATGGGTATTTGCGAGAAAGTATACTATTTAATTAATATTAAAGAGACCTTTCTCTTTACTAGAAAGGGTTTTAGTAGAGTGGACAGATTACTAATCAGTAATGTCTTGAATAGTAGAGTATAGTATCTCGCTTATAATTATATAATTTTGGACCTAGAAGAGAGGGTCAAATAGTCTAATAGATTATGGGATATTCATTAGCCGGTATAAAACCTATAATTACAGATATTCTATACGATAATCGGAAACCTTATTATCTATTAAGGCTATGTGTTATATTAAGGTAATTAAGTCTTTAGGAGAATTAGTATAGAGAGTATAACCGGAGGGGATTACAAGGACCTCCTTAAATAGGGGGGTGTCCGTTCCAAGGGTTTACTTAAGGATAGTGAGGAGTGTAAAGGAGTCTACTGCCCTTACTAGATGGGAGGGGCCTATACGGACAAATAGTCGAGTATCCGGGCGAGTAATAGCTATTTTAACTATAGACTTTTATTGGGCTAGCTTAGTCAAGGGGGCAGGTATAGTACTGGCAGTGATACTAGTATAGGTGACGGAAGGGGTTATAGTTTGGGGGCTAGAGCGAGTAGCAGGTATAGGCGGTTGGATCACTTGGGAAGGGGAGGAGCTAGGATTATTATAGATTCCTTTAATATAGGACTCGAAGTATTTATTTGTAATAGCCGTAATTTCAGTACAGAGTTTTGTGAGTGGCTTGCGGAGATGGGCAGGGAACTTTCGGACCTCGTCTGATTATATATAAGAGTCCCAGAGGTTTGTAATCGGGTAGAAGACCCGCTGGATATCCGTAGAGCGAACTTCAACTGCCTTTACCAGGTGGGTGAGGTCTTGGGCGAGGGAGTGGGTGGAATATCCAGAGTTAGGGGGTATTGGGGGGGCCATTCTAGGAGCGTGACGTATCTAGAAATGGCCTATAGAGGGCCTACAGGCCAGGGAGGGAATTTAGAATATGAGTATTCAGGTCGAATAAGCCAGATTATACATTTAAAACACGCGTTTTCCGAGAAAAGTCGTATTGGATGGTGTGAATTGCGCTTGTTGTGTGTGTGTGTGTGTGTATATATTTAACGTCTGGCGGGCACGTGCTCAAGACACGTGTCCTAGGAAGCCCGGAATTAGGCAAAAGACGCCGGGGGAGGCCTAAAACCCCCCTCGGGAAACTGTCTAGCTAAACTAGATACATTTGGCTCCTCAAAACAAAAACCCTTATAGGAAACAAAAAGAGGGGACTATAGTAGGGGACACAGTATTACCTAATCCAGTGATCTAGCCCCTCAGGGAAAGATTATCTTCTGTCAACTGCAACGGTCCTCCTTCCTATGACCCTACTCCTATAACCCGCTACTACCGCCCAAAGTATTTAAAGACAAAAGGAAATGACAAAAGGAAGCTTGATGTCTCAATTGTTCTCTCGTACAGCTTGTAAACGGTCCGTAAGCCCCGTTAAAGGTGCAAAGCGGTTGCTAGACCCGGGCCGAAAACGAGTAGAGGGGATTGAGGCTGGTATAGAAGGGCTCCTAGCACGAGTAGGAGTAGTTGGAGTAGTTGGCGACTTGCTTGATGTTTGTGTGTCGGCCTTGCACCCGGCCGAGACTACTGCCCTTTTACGGGCAGCTTTCATTGTAGACTGATTTGCTAGTCGTTCAGGCTGTGGCTTAAGGCCCTTGTGGGTAGGCCGTAGAGGGCAGTTCCGGTCGTCTGCCGGGTGGGGGCCCCCGCAATGGAGGCACCTAGGAGGGCCATTTGCGCTTGTTGGATAAGAGGGAAAGTAAGCTCATTGTGAGTCATCACGTGACAGATGCCTCTGCACCGCCGCAGACCATGTTCTCTTTTCCATCAATGACCCTCTAGGGTGTACAACCCACAGACTTTAGGACCATTATGTCTCAGATGAATAATTATCTTCTATCCAAGTCAAACCAAACTACCTCTAATTTTTATAGAGACTACTTCCTGTTAACTCGGCTGTAGCTACTGGCAGTGGTGGTTGAAAGGACCGAACGTGAGTCTTTCCTCACTTTGCTAGTATTTCATGGACCTCGCCTGAAAGATAATGAGTTGTTCAGAGTAAATAAAGCTTGTGCTCCACTGCGTCAAATGTTGCGCAGTGAATGAACGATCCGACGAAACGATTTTGGCTGGAGATCAACATCTTTGAAATGCCGTGGTCATAGGCATGCTAAGAATAGTTGAAAGTAACGTTGGTGCATTAGAAGAACAGTGGGAAATACTATGAGATAGAAGTACAGATCAATCAACTCTGCGAGGTCAATACAATCCAAGGTCTGAATGTGTTGAAATCTCAAGCTTTTCGGGTCAAATGAGTGTATTCCATCCAGGAGAAGATGACCACTAATTTACAAGTGGGCTTCCAGAGCTCATAATATGGGCGTGGCACTAGGCCAAAGCGTACCCTGAAACAGGTCTCAAACCTCAAACTGCAACAGAATGCGCAGAGCTGTCTCATCACGTGACCATCGGGCTTGATGAACTGTGCGTTCGATAACTTGAGCTTTGAGTCAAAGATGGCGATCAAAGTGCTTCTGGATGGCTACCGGTATTCCTCTCCCACAAACTTTCATACCAACGGTGAGGAACCGTGAAAGGTGTGGTGAAGTTACGCTTCAATAAGTGGACCATCTTCACCCCAGAACACATCCTGACAAAACCAGTGCTGCTTGCTGGAGTACATTAGTAAAAGGTCATTGGAAATGTATGGACTTAGCAGCAAGTAGTAGCATGGTATAGAGCTCTGGAGCCAGGTTCGCGGATACGTCCTCCTGGAAGTAGCTTCTAAGCTCACATTTTGTGGTTTCGGCCAGGTAGTGCGACTGCGAAGGAATCCGCCCAACCCCTAGTCAGCGACTTCACGCCTTCAAGACCTATGCACCAATTCATACACCGGCAATGGAAGTTCTGTTCCCTCATTGGTACTCAATAGGAGAAGTACTATTGAGTGGACTAACGAGTCCTACGGGTTGAGAGATGACTTCCGCTTCCTTGAAGCAGCGCTGTTTCCTCATGGTATAAGAACTCGCTCATCGCCCACCAGGACTGCCACAGCACTCTCATCCTCAAAGACTCGTCGCAATCATCGCACAAAGTCTACCACGCCCATATTCTCAGCGTCATAACGTTTTGGACCGGTGTGTACCTCCCTCTTCTCTTGCTTACACAGCCCGAGTGAGACAATTTTAGATGGAAATCTCCTCCTGTTGAGAGCAATCAGATTGACGTTCCTGCAGGGTCCTCGCCTACTATCATACATCCTAATCGAGCTCCAATTGAAGTTCTCGCGATGTCGCGCACCCGCGCAATGTTGGATCATGGTCGCGATGAAGGCGCGGCTTCGCACCCACGTCCACCACCACATCCCATCGACCCTGTAAGTGCACCACTTGATACGCGCACCGCACCATTAAATATTCTTTTTAAAAAAAATTTGACAGATCAATACTAATTGACTTGTTTGCGTGTAGATATATGGAAAGTAACGTGTTGGTTGATGGAAGGTTGAGGTGGATGTTGCTGACGGAGGTAAGCGGTGCGAGTGATAAGCGTTGACTCAATTTGGGTATTAGGACCTGATGAAATTTGCACTCGTGAGGGCAGCTCTACGACCCTAGCCTACTGGTAGTACGCGTGGGCATTTCCTCGCAGGTCCGGGGTGACCTGCAAGAGCTTAGCGAGCTGGCCCGAACCGGGTGCGGAAATGCCTGCGAGTACCCCAGGGGTTTGCCTTCCTCGTTTTGCGAACCACGGCACCTGATTCGCACCGTGCTGCAGCAGGAACAAACCTTCCAGTTCTGATTCGCAGATTTCGAACATCACGTGTATACACTTCTCCTTCCCTTCCGGGACCTTGTTATTGTTTAATTGCTCGTTCTTTCTTACTCGTTACGATCTGAAATCCTAATTTACAATCAGTACTGACTTTGGGCCCAGAAAAACTCAACTTTCCATCTTCAAGACATGTAATGGGGAGAAGGGAAGGGAAAAGAATTCATTGGTACTTGCCATATCCTGTTACCTAGTAGTCAATATAATGAATGAATGGAAAGTAATCACTTACCTGGAGGTCCCTTGAATAGACCTAGGGTAGTATCACATCCACCGGATTGTGGCTCATCAGGGGGGTCACTGGACCGTGCGTTGACCGCATCCACTATTAAGTGGGATATATATGGGGCATCCAACCTCCTGAAAAACACGAAAAAACGCGTAGCATCCCCTGGCTGCTCGGGGGCTTGAAAACCCATAGAAATCCCACTGATTTTGCAGCTTTCGCGTGTCTTACCTTTTATCCTTTCTTGTGACTAAATCGTGGTCGCAATGGCGTCCTCTCCCCTCACGAGTTTGCCCGATTGGGAAGGCTCTAAGCCCTTCTCCTCCTCTCCACCGGTTGTCCAAGAGCCAATTATTACCTATCGACGACCTCTTCGTAAAAGAGCCCCGGCGGCAAGTCCACCCGTCACCCCAAGTCGTCGATGTCAATCCAAGGGATCTCGACAGGTGCGTAATCGATCGACTTCGCTTATACCAAAACGTGAGCCTTCACCTTATCGTATACCTGTTCCATTATTACTGTATAATTGGGACTTCGACTTTTATAATAATAGAGATATCTTGAATAGCGATATCACGCCTAGCAAAGTAACGTATAGTGTGGCGAATAATCGACACGTTAAACATATATGTAAGATTTATGAGGAGGTGATTAATAATACGCAAATCGATGGTTTATTTGTCCCGATAGAGATACCAGATCTTACTCGCTTAATAAAGACTGTACTTCCTAAAGATTACGATATTAAGGATCCAATTAGCTTCTTTAAACTATTCTTTGGGGAAGAGTAATACGAGTTACTTGCTAGGAATATTAACAAGTACGCAATTGTATATTAGGATATTTATCTTAACTTTAAGCCCAAGTATTGGAGAGATATTACCACAAGCGAGATTAAGGTCTACGTTGCCTTGTTAATCTATATAGGTATTAACAAGAATAATGACCCCTGATCGCATTAGAGGAACCTTACTAAACACTTACCAGTTTATTATATAAGCTAGGATTGTTATGAGTATTTAAAGAAGGTATTCAAGATCTCTGATCTAGACGATAACCGCGAACACGAAGACGTCTTTGATGACTGGAATTTCAAGTTATCTCTATTAGATAATCACCTTATCGAGAGGTGACAAACTGTAATAATCTATAGGTCGAAGCTATTATATAACGAGAAGATAATTCCTTTTCGTAAAAGGTTTGTATATTGCACCAAGGTGTCTAGAAAGCCCGATCCGGATGGCTTTAAGGTCTGGGGACTCGTGGAGGATAGTTATCTATATAATTTCTTGTATTACTCGGGTATACTAAATACGTATAGTTGGTAAAGGATCGTGATATTATTACAATTAATGGAATAATTGGTAATTGCGATGCGAGAATAATGGAGTTTATATCTCGGTTATACGTGGCCGTATACGACCGTGTCCTTAAACGGGGCTTTTAATTGGTTAACTCACTAGTATAACAAGTACTTTTAAAATCGACAATATGTAATACAATTATCCAATCCTCTTTCTTATTATTGCAAGCGTCCTTACTTTAGCCCTTAACCTTCCCTATAAACGATAGCCTTTTACTATATTTATGGATAATCTATTCACTAGTTATAAACTCTTTTCCATCTTACGAAGTTACGGAATCGGTATATATAATACTATCCGAGCCAACCGGATATATAACAAATTTCAAGAGGAGATTGAAGATAAGAATAATAGGAAGATTATGAATTGGAGAGAGATCCGTACGAGCTTTAAAAAGTATAAAAGTGACTAGTCTATCCTCTTTTTCGTATAGCAAGATTAAGTTATTATAAAGGGAATAACGATAATCTATAATAATCATGGTTATATCCTCCAAAATTGATAATATCCAAAAGACTCTAGCTTTATATCCAAATCGGCTCGTTCAATATTCGATATTCCTCCTTCCCGTTCCGATTCCGATTCCGATTTAACGCAAGAATACAAGAAGTATATGGGAAGGATAGTTATACCGGTGATTTTACTAATCTAGGACTATAATAATAATATAAACGGTATAGATCGAGCAGATCAATTATATCAAGACCTCTCTCTTTAACAGATTAGCCGTCGAAATTGGCTTTCGTACTAGTTCTTTCTTCTCGAATACTCATTAATTAATACCTTTATCTTATAGAGAACGGAGATTAACTATACGATCGTTAAAAGGATCAATAAGCATTTGTATAAGTAATCGATCTTTCGGGAGACTATAATTATATCACTTCTCGAGTCTTCCCCTATATTTAAAGATATCTCTAGATATAAGAATCGCCAAGGACTCCGTATACTGCCTTATAAAGGAATCGCAACTCCTTGCTCGATATTATATTCTAACGAGTAAATTGAGACGAAGGGAATGCTATCTCTATCGTTTGAAGGAGTACTAGGATATATAGGAAGGAGAACTAATTAAGAGAATACGACGAGGATGTCTCCTTTATAAATTCCCCTTTTACGTTAATTACTTTCAAGAATTCCACCAATCTTAATGGTTAGGGCGATATTTTTCACAATTTGGTGATTAATATACTTATTGACGTTATTGGCTTCATTTCTTCCTATTTGGGACACTTTGTGATGTCTTAATTATTTACATATCTCATTTTTATATTGAGATTCAAAAATGCAGTATCCTTCAGCCGCATTGCCCTGTACGCACGCGTGAAGTGCTTCTCGTTACTGTGTCGACGAAGCTCGCCCCACGAGCTTAAATGATTCCCTGTCAAATGAGCCATAATCCGGTGGATGTGATAAAGCTCCTCGAGAAACGCCTCTGGCCCTACCATCCTTTTTTCCCTTTTGCCCACGTGATGAACTTAGGCTAAGGTAAGGCTTGCAGGAAGCTAAGACAAAGAGTCGGATTTGGTCTGCAATGTATTGGTGAGATGCTTATGTTTGGGGGCCGAATCATTAACCCCGGCTCTCATTTGTTGGCAACCCTCGTTTGTGCGACCTCGAGCAAGAAAAATCCCATTTTAGGCTAAGGCCTGCAGGAAGCTAAGAGCAGCTCGCCGTATTACAATGGAGCTGCAGGGGCCACGTGGAGCCAGGGACTCGTCAAACTTTGCTATTGGCCCAATATGTTTTTGGCAAGAAGTGGGGTAACCACAGCTGAATCTTTATCTCTCCTGACCATTCTTTCGTCATTAAGCTTCATAGCGATGGCGGAAGCTCTCGGAGCCCGACTCTCCATATTTTCAATCCCATTAGAACTGACTTTTAACCGATATCAAAAGAGCTGATTTCTGGCAGCGGATATGAAATGTGAATGCTCGTGGACGATGTCAATTACGCTCGTAATTCGCACTTGTCTTGACACCTTCTACAGGCCTGGGAGGTTAATCACGTGACATCCCTTAATCGTCAAGCTCACTCTCCAAATGAGCTCGTACACAAAGCCACCGGACTTTAGGTAGGTTAGGAAAGAAGATTTCTTGGACATTAGGATAAAGCTTTGTCGAAAATCATATCTTGAATAATAAATTTAATTGGTATTCTATCAAAGCTTCGCAACAGAATTTTGACCTTAGCACTACAGATCCATGTCGACGCATATACAGGTAGACTCCTGCAATGAATCTTGGGCAGATACATAATGAATGCACTAGTTCATTGGGATCGGCAGTTATGTTAGAAGATTGGCGCTAATCACTTGGAAATTGATAGGTGTCCGTTGGAGTATGCCACGAGTTCGCTGCCTCTTACTACACCACGATACACTTCTTTTCGAGCTCCGAAATCCTGTGCTAACCGGAACACTTCTCCATCCATAACAAATATCCGTGCATCCATCTTCTATTGGGCCATATTGATCCCGTCTTCTCTAGAGAGCATTATTTATCTGTGCATCCATCTTCTATTGGACCATATTAATCCCGTCTTCTTTAGAGAGCATTATTTATCTGTGCATCCATCTTCTATTGGACCATATTGATGCTGTCTTCTCTAGAGGGTATTATTTATCCGTGCAAACATCATCTATTTGACTATATTGATGCTGTCTTCCCTAGAGAGTATTATTCTCGGTCTTTTCCAGAACCGTAGCGTAACTTAAAAGAAACTCAAACGAAGCGAAATGCAACGACCAAGCAGGCGAAATCAAGTTTTCGATCTCATCGATCATGAAAGACCACAAGAAGCTTTCTTATGCAATCTAAAAATGGTTGTCGATCCAACAAGCGAATCTCCCAGCCGTGACCAAGGCACTCAGCTTGCTTACCTGAACGATTGATTTGGAAATACTCTCCTTCATGAGTAGGTATGTGAAATGCTTGCAGGTCCGACCAAGATTGAAGGCATCGTCAAAAATGATTCTCTCAATGATATGTTAATAGATATTATGTCGTGTGACAATAAATTAACCAAACATCAGATCGTGACAAGGGGGGAGGTAGGTTTTGAGGTGGTGCCCGCTCACGAGTTGAGCATCACATCGGGAAGGGGACGCTCACCGAGTGCCCCCCGAGGAAGGATGATGCCAGTCCCTAGCACGGCCATGCATTTCATCCCTCTCTATTGGTGGTTTGTAGAAATGCAGGGCTCGAATAGACCGGATTTTGCGGGATTGACCTCGAGTAGTACAGTTCGATTATGCAGCGGGACGCCATGATTATAAGAACCAGCAGTTTCCCATTTCCTCTCTCACAGAACACTCTTCTTTTATCAAAGATCGTTGTCATTGATCTCTGCATAGACCAAACTATATTCTGACATGTTGATCTTCTTCTAGAGAACGATTTTTCCCAATCAGTGGTCTTCAGGCTCCTCATCTTTTTGTCTCGGTCCATCTCGGTCCATTTGGGAAGTCAGCCACGGGGCACTTTCTTCAGCAGCAAATTAGACACCAACTTCCTCGCTAAGCACATTCACCCCGCCCCATCCATTTTTGAGGTTCTCGAGATGTTTCATCAACACCTGTTATTGGACCATGGGTCCGACGAAGGAGATGTGCAAGATATGCAACCACATCCGCGTGATACCGTATGTACTTTATTCGATGGTTATCTTTATCACATCGTTGCATTCAGCTCAGCACTAATCAGATCTCACCATAGTCTTATGGCGGTTGATGAATTTTGTTGGTGGTTGACTCAAATGCGGGATGTGGCAGATTGACGGTACGGAACTTTGGTTCGTACCGTGGAGAAAGCAAAAATTTAAAGTGGCAATGGAATTCTCGTTTTGTGGCTGGTGGTTGCAATGGAAGTGTAGTTTCGCTAGATTATAAAACATGCCGCTTTAACCACGAAGCTGAATCAAAACCAAATATTCACAAGCGCACGTGATGCATTTGGGCCTTTGGAGGACGAATGAAGCTGAACAAAAACAAGCACTCCTGCTCAAGCAGATCTTTTAGCATAACCAAAATCAAACAATAAGCAATGGCAAGCCTTAATAGCCCTCCACAGAACATTATTACACGAGCATCATGATTTCTTCCTGCGAGTCAACAGCCTTCTGCTTCCTCTCAATCGAGAAGATAGTGAGCAAAGCATCGATCAAACTCTTTGGAAATAAGTATGATTAGATTGAAATTCGTTCCTTCTTACTCCAACTTTAGCCAATTCATCACGTCTGCACTTGCAACTCTCAAGAAACATCGTGAGCTCCTGGGGCTCTGGCATAGGGCAATTTAATTGCAGAAATTCAAACACAAGAAATGCTTTGACGAAATGCATTGCAATAACAGTACATCTTAACAAAAACGCAAGGAATCATACACGTAAATCTCAGCTAGTCTCATGGCACTTGCCACACTCCCCTCCCCTCCCCCCTCCACTCCTCTCCCACCTCTTCATCACCCTTACACAATTCACACCCCCTAAACCAAGCCAAACTCAAACTAAACCTTCTCATCAAACTTATTCATTCAAAGGTATCGGTATCGCTAACTATCTAAACATTCTTCTCATCCTCCCCCACATTCCAACCACGTTCCAAATTCCACAAATTTCCAAAACAAAAACAAATAAATAAAACAACGCTAGCTCGCTAAATACTCTGAATCCAACCACGTTTCGTTCTTGGGTATTTACAATCTCGTTCTGATACTCATTCCTATTACTGCCTCTTTCCTACTTTCCGTTTCTCCCGGGACCAGGGGCAAATTCAAAGCTCTGACTTACAGCAATCGGTTGTTGAAGTGTTTCTTCGACTACTGGGAGCTCGGGGGAGGGAGAGATGACTTTCTGTTCTGGTTCTTGGATGGGGAGTGCTGCTTCGGGAGCTGGATTAATGGTTTCTTGAGCTGGCGCGGGTGCGTTGTTGATTGTTTCGATGGGTTTCTGAGGGGGACCACTTTTCGATTCTTGGACCTCGATTACTGGGATCTGACTATTCACTTCTCGCACTGGAATTTGAGTCTCGACAGCTTCCGGAGTCTCAGCCGCTGGAACATGACTCTTCACTTCCTTCACAGAGACAAGGCTCTCCACAGCTTCCGGAACCTTAATCACCGAGACCTGATTCTCGACTTCTTTCATGGGAACCCGGCCTATACAAGGATCCTCAACCGGTTCAACATCCTTCGTTGGGGTCTCAATAGGCACCATGACGGAAGTAGTGACAGCTACCGGAATAGTCTCCGTCACAGTCGCCTCCATAAACACAGTCGTGGTCTCAACCTGCACCACCGGCGCCATCTGCGAACCCATAACCATAGCACTCGGTCGCTGCACGACATTACTCGGTCTCAGCGATAGGAGAAGAATGAATACACTTAGGACGACGATAGCGACGTTCTTCTTGTCTCTTATTGCGACTTTGAACGCTGCGAGGAGGAGGTCGGGAAGTGAGTCATCGTTTATCATCCCTCTTTCCGAGCCGCTTGTCCTTGATGAAATGCGTCGATGTGAAGCTGCGCGAGGGCGAGTGGGAGGACAGGGCGTATCAAGGGCCGGACCGTAGATCTCACGCATTCGCTCTTCGTTCTGGAGTCTCTTCAGTCTCGATGCTTCGTCTTCTTCATGCACTGGCTCCTCATGCACGTCAGGAGAATGATTGTGGACATGCTCGATGACAATTTCCTCCTCATCGACAAACCCATCATCTTCCTCTTCATGTACTTCGTGAGGAGGAGGGATCTTGGAAGGGGAAATGGTAGCGAGGTGCTCCAACTCCACGGCCAACGCCCCTTCAACAAACGGTTCGAGCTCCACATCGACTCTTTCCATCTCTCGCCAAGCCGCCGCCCACGCACCGGCTCGCATCAAGCCGTTACTCGCATAGATCTTAACTCTGAACCTCCTCTCTCCTGCTACATCGCCATTTTCTTCAATGCGGACGTCCCGGCCGCAAATTTCACACCATGTCTTCCGCCCTTGTGCAGTATTCCAAGAATACTCGCCAGCTCCGCCGGCTTCTTCATCGGATGAAGGTGTCTCAGATGGTCCCATGTAGTGCCCGCACTTGAGAATCAGTGCTCGTGGGTGCACGGGCAGTTCGAGGGCTTCCAGAAGTCTCTCTTCGAGCACTTCGTATGAGTCTTGGGGGTGTGGAAGAAGGATCCCACGTTCAAGGACTGTGTCCCCAAGTTTTTCTTGAAGGAGACGCCAGCTTCCCTTTACGTTGTGCAGAGCTTCTGGGAAATCGGGCAACGACATCAAGTGGGAGTATGGCCACTGAAGTGGTAAGACTGTGACGTGGAGGAGCACGAGAGGGGCTTCTTTTGGCTTGAAGCGAGTAGGTGTGCGCTTAGAGGGCGAGTTGTGTGAATTTGGTGTCCCTGATCTGGAAACAGTTGGAAAAGGACGTTTCGTAGATCGAGGAGAGGAGAAGATGGATGGTGTGGGGGAGGACATCTGTATTGCACGCACTGAGGAAGGAGTTCGGAAAGGGGGTCTATTGAGGACTTTGCTTGGTGTGCGAGGATTCGAGCCCGCTGGTGGGTGCATGTAGGAAGCACCACTCGGGATTCGGGATATCACTTGGTCCTCGTTGCTTGATGCTGCTTCTTCGCCGACGACGGGAGATGTTAGGATTTTTTGGTTATCGTCGGAGCTAAGTTCGTGGATGGAGTTGAGGCTGCTTCGTTTGCTCTGATCGGAGTGACTGAAGACATCGTCGTCAATATCGCCATCATGCTGCGAACTCGAGTCTCCTTCGTGTTCGGAGTGTTGTTCGTGAGCCGAATCATCCATCGCATCCCGATCCAAGCTTGAATGTCCTTCTTCATGCTCGTCAATGCCAAGTTTTTGCTGCGGTCCAGTATCTTCTCCTCCATGCTCCGAATGCTGCTCGTGGTCCGACTCATAGGTTCCTTCTGTCCTATCGTACGTCAACTCCGTTCCATCATATGTCAATTCTGTTCCTTCAGGCTCGTAGCTTTCGTCGGTTTGCCTGCTCAGTTCGGAATCTGTGGGGCCAATGTAGTGGTCTTGCGCGATGCTTGCAACGACGGCTCGAGCCGCAGCTTGGATTTGTGCTTCGATGCGATCGATTTGTCGTTCTCGCGCGGCTTGTTCTTGGTCGTCTTCATCTGCCACATCATCTTCAACATGAGCTCTGTTCTCCTTTTCTGCAAGCTTCTCTTCCTTCACTAGCTCCTCGACCCCAAATTTTCCCTCCTCCTTATCTGCCTCTCCCCAAGAATCATGATGCACCACCGTCTGATTACTCGAAACGCGTTCTGGAGACATTCCGCTTTCTTTCGCGTGTTCTTCGGTTGTTGGTTCTGACATGCAAGAACTATCAACGTGGATTTTGAAGTCTGGGGTTGATTTGCGCATCTCGGGATCGTCCGTTTGCTAAATGTAAATAGTGACGCGGCGAGCCGGTTCATGCAGCAACCCGAGAATTATCGCTAGGATGGTCTGATATGAAATGGCGAATGTGCTAACGGCTCAGATTCCTTGGTGTGGGTATATTGGAAGTGTTATTTGTGTATGGGGGCGATGTTTAGAATGCTAGTCGATTCTCTCGAAAGCTCCGTTGCGGTTGTTGATGTTGGCTGCCATGGCAACGGAGGGTAGGTCATCTCGCGATTGGCGGGAGCTTCAACTGGGCACCACAACGACTCTCTTCTCTTCTTCTCCTTCGCAAGTGCGCTACATTGCTGCAAATCCATTGGCCCATCAAAATCCGAAAACAATTTAGAAGCTGAAAAAGCCGATTGCTCAATTTCACCTCTCGGCTCACGACAGTCACCTCATTTTCTAGCCTTCGGGTGGGCGCAACTGTCGACGCGTCGAGTGATTGCGCCTAACAGTATGAATTACTGAAAAGAACCGTTTAATGTCTCCTCGACGAGTGGTAAGGCCGGCTTCTTAGTGCCATGCTCTCATCTGTTCAGAAGCGGTGCAGATGCTTGAGGTTAGATCTCGATAGGTACCTCTGTACATTCGAAGTCGGTGATATCTAGTCACGTGCAGAATGAGATCGGCCACATTGATAATCACACTTGGGCGAACTGGTGGAATCTTCAGTGAAGTTAGTTAAACCTATAGGACTCAGCTCTCTAAGGAATTCCGAACAGCAGAACACTTTAGAGCAATAGGATCGTCGATGACGTCATTCCAGCTAACAATCCTCCCTTTTCCTGATAACCCAGCAACTCTCAAGCTTTCGCTGCTATTTTTTCTTTCTTCTCTCTTATCGAACTTCTCTTATCTTAACACATGCAAAAAGATACGAAGCTTTCTCAACAAATGTCTCGCACTGGTCAAAATGCGCCCGCTACGTCAGATTTCCCTGGATCTTCAGGGGTCCAGACCCTTTTTGCGTCCCCAACTTGGCAGTCAGCCGTGCCAAGCGCGCGAACCTTGGTGGGGGTGGGGCAGCAAAGGCGCATGGAGGGGCAGGTATTTCAATTGTCCAGTATTTAAATATATGCCACCCTTTTTTTTTGTTGCTCTGTTTAATCCTTCTTGCTCTCCAAGAACGAGAGAATATTCGTAGTATTCAGTAAAGACACCTATCAGATTGGATAGACCGCACAGCGAAGACCAGTAAAGATGGGAGACTCAGGCAAGTTCATATAATTGAAACTCATTCTGGGCACATACTGACCTTCGCAGAGCAAAAGCCAACCCCGGAGAATATGACAATGATGCAGGCCTTCGAATGGTACGTTCCAGACGATAAGAAGCATTGGAAACGCCTTCACGACCAAGCTGCGCAGCTCAAGGCCACAGGCGTTGACAACATCTGGATTCCACCCGGATGCAAAGCCTCCTCTCCTTCCGGCAACGGCTACGATATCTATGACTTGTACGATTTGGGAGAGTTCGACCAGAAAGGAAGCAAAGGCACAAAATGGGGAACTAAGGAGGAGCTCTTGGCACTCGAGAACAAAGCAAACGAGGTTGGACTTGGAATCTATTGGGATGCTGGTAATAGCCCTTGTTCGATCGCCGCACGTCGAAGCTAACCTCTCAAGTCCTCAACCACAAAGCAGCAGCAGACCACAAAGAAAGATGCGAAGCCCAAGAAGTCGACGAAGAAGACCGAAACAAGACAGTCTCTGACCCTTACGAGATCGACGCCTGGCTCGGCTTCGACTTCCCAGGCCGAGGTGACAAATATTCTGAGCAGAAGTACCACTGGTACCACTTCAGCGGCACCGACTACAACGCGGATAATAACAAGACTGCCATATACAAGATATTGGGTGATAAGACAAAGGGATGGGCCAAGTCTGGAGATGTGGACGGCGAGAAGGGCAATTACGACTACCTCATGTTCGCGGATCTCGACTACTCACACCCAGAAGTTGAAGCAGACGTGATGAACTGGGGCATGTGGCTTTCGAAAGAAATCACATTGAAAGGAATCCGTTTCGATGCTGTGAAGCATTTCTCTGAAGATTTTCTGCGAAAATTCATCACGACTATGGATGAGACACATGGCGAAGGTTGGTTCTTCGTCGGTGAATTCTGGAAGGATAGTTTGGACGATATGTCCAGGTACTTGGAACGCATGGGCAAGAAGTTCAGTTTATTCGATGCGCCGCTTGTGTATAACTTTTCGCAAATGAGCAAGACGGAGAATGCAGATCTCAGGAAGGTGTTCGATAACACGTTGGTAGCGACTGAACCTGTAAACGCCGTGGTACGTTCCGTTCCCTGCTCTTCTTGTCTCGAAGAAGTCGACTAATGGCATGAACAGACACTCGTAATGAACCATGACACCCAACCCCACCAAGCCCTCGAAGCTCCCATCGAACCTTTCTTCAAGCCCCTCGCCTACGCCCTCATCCTGCTCCGCGCCTCCGGCTACCCCTGTCTCTTCTACGGAGACATGTACGGCATCGATCCGAAGGGCACCTCACAATCTTTCCCTCCATCCTGTGGTGGCGTCCTCCCAAACCTCGCTCTCGCACGCAAGCTCTACGCCTACGGTGAACAACAGGATTATTTCGACTACGCTACTTGTATTGGGTGGGTTAGACTCGGTACGTGGGATAGAAAGTGGGGATGTGCAGTTGTGTTGTCGAATGCAGGGCCAGGTGAGAAGAGGATGTGGGTTGGTGAGATGCATGCTGGGGAGGTTTGGACGGATGTCCTAGGGTGGGAAAAGGGGGAGGTCAAGATTGGCGAGGACGGGTTTGGGGTCTTTACTTGTCCTGGGGTTAGTCTGAGTGTCTGGGTAAATAAGGATGCCGAGGGACGGGATAAGTTTGGGAAATTGTAAGTGTTGATCTCGATTTCGATAAGAAGACTGCTAACTTTCGATAGCGATGCGGATATCTACAAGTCCTGAGAAGGGGAGTTCTTTTGGCTAAGAGTTGGATAGCTGGTCACCCGTTCAGAGACTTTTACTGCTTACCGGTATATCATTCAGCGAGTCTTTACGGAATTGGATACCCCATTCTCTTCTTGATGCTCAGGCCAGCTCACGTGACCATGCGCCAGCTGATTGGATAAGGGCATTTCATTCCAAGAAACGTTACATGAGATCAGACGCCTCTTTCTGTTCCATGTTATGTAGCCTGGCATGGGCTAGGAATCCTGCCCCAGGAATGATTGTTGCTCCCCCTGCCTGTGCTGCCGATTGATTGTCGGTTATCCCTCAGGGACATTTAGAGTTTGTACCCCTGAATTAAGCGAACAGACCTGCTCCAATGGCGCTGTTGAAAACAATTATTATTTTACTCATGCCAAGATATATGCCATACATTTCTACGTAAGTACTCCGTGAAAAGTTTTCTTATCTTGACGTCAACTGCTTTTGCTCTTAAGCTTACATTTTCGACAGATAAACCGGTATTTATTAGGGCCCCTTTCCATTTGAGAAGTGCCGCCCGACTTCCCGATTAGGAAGGTAGTAATTTAACCAGCCACGAACCAACTGCCAGCACTCATGCGCCCAGCTCTCCGCCACAAAATTACCCTACGACACCTTCATTTTGCGGCGGGCCGATAGAAATGCGGGACGAGCCCTTGGGCAAGGCACGAGCCCTCTGCAAAATGCATGTCATTTGTGTAGGGCTTGTTCCGAAACCATACTTCGTCTCTGGAAGTCTCTCTGTCCCTTCGACTGGCGAGGCATTGCCAGGCGCTAGCAAGGGGGTTTCGCTGAAACAAAATGTGTGTGTTTTGCTTAGTAATTTAGTAGTAATCCACTTGCCTACGAAGCTGGTGAAGTACTAGTAGTCAAGAAACCCCTGCTAGCACCTGGCAATGTCTCGCCAGTCGAAGGGATAGGTCCTATAGTCTGGAGGCGTTTCCTTATCAAGATAACTTCCGGAGACCGGATATTACTCGATCCTTCGAAGCAGTAGGAGGCTCTTGTGATGGCTGTCGGTAGCGGGTGTGAGATTGCTATCATGGGATCCGATTTCCGGTCGTCCATACATGTAACGTCTTCTTGTTAGACCGGATCTCTGGTACTGGGTGTGCGCAAGTGCATTGCTTTTGAAGTAACCACATGTTTGAGACGGGCCTTGTAGACATTGCCTCGACCAAGTGGGGGTCATTTTCGTTCTCAGGAAAGTCTATGTATATCATCATCTATCCTTTCTCAGTTTCCTCTTTTTCTTTTTCTCATCGGCAAAACACTTTCGGTGTTCACATTCCTTCCTTCAGATCCTCGACGGATCGTTCCCCTCCTTGTAGCTAGTTACTCTTCTTGTATATATCCCACATACTTTATACCCTTCTATCACCATGTATCTCCCCACACTCCTTACCACATTCAGTATCCTCTCTACCATCGCCTCCGCATTCCCTCGGCCCCATCCTCTCTCTGCCCGCTCAGCAAGCGGCCAAAATGTTGTCTACTGGGGCCAAAACGGCGGGGGCACAGTAGAAAACAACGACCTTTCAGCCTACTGTACCTCCACCTCCGGAATCGACATCATTGTCCTCGCCTTCCTCTACTCCTTCGGCAACGGAAATCTCATCCCTTCCGGCACCATCGGACAATCATGCTACATCAGCACTTCCGGCGAAGGCCAAAACTGCGCTGCTCTCACATCAGCCATTGCTACATGCCAAGCAGCGGGCATCAAAGTCATCCTCTCGCTCGGTGGCGCGAGCGGTAGTTACACATTGACTTCCACAGCTGAAGCCACAACCATCGCCCAAACCCTCTGGGCCGCATATGGCAATTCGGGCAACACAGCGGTACAGCGCCCCTTCGGCAACGTCTTTGTGAACGGCTTCGACTTCGACATCGAAGTCTCCTCCGGGTCCGCCTACTACCCCACCATGATCTCCGAGCTACGCTCCCTCTTCTCCAACGACCCAGGCCACACCTACTACATCACCGGCGCCCCTCAATGTCCCATCCCCGAGCCAAACATGGGCAGCATGATCGCAGCTGCACAGTTCGATTACCTCTGGGTGCAGTTCTACAATAACAATGATTATGCGCCTGATCCTTGCTCGCTGGGCTTCAATGGGAATGCGCCGTTTAATTATAATCAGTGGGTTAGCAGTCTGGCCGGGACGGCGAGCGCGAACGCGAAGATCTTTATCGGTGTTCCTGCGGCGCCGCTGGCGAGTAATGGGGCGCCGAGTGGGGAGATTTATTATATTACTCCGGATCAGCTTTCGACGCTGGTGAGCGAGTATAAGAGTGATTCGCATTTTGGTGGGGTTATGATGTTTGTTCTCCCTCTCTTTCTCCTATCCCTTTCCCCTCCTTTCTCCCTTCTTTCCTTTTATTCCATTTCCTTTACATTTCAGGGTTGATAATTGATATGCAAAAATAGGTGGTCAGCAGGCTTCTCCGACACAAACGTAAACAACGGATGCACCTACGCCCAAGAAGCCTACGCCATCCTGAATACCGGCTCTCCGTGCGCGTCTGGACCTGCGAGCTCGACGCACACGGCTACTAGTGTCCCGTCGCAAACACCGACGTATACTGCGACAACTACGGCGCCGGCTTCGACGGCGACGGGGACGGTGGGGCAGTGGAGTCAGGTGAGTTATCTTTTGTTTTCTTCTTGACGGGGAAGGGGAAGTGGAAGGGGAAAAGGCAGGGGAGAGAGGGAGAAAAGAGCTGACGAATAGCAGTGTGGTGGTATCGGTTACACGGGCTCGACGGTCTGCACGCCGCCGTATAAGTGTGTTTATGGCTCGGAGTGGTGGAGTCAGTGTGAATAAGCAACTCTGGTCTCTTGCCATCGTTGTTGGAACTGCATTGTTCCAGGCATTTTCGTGGCAGAAAGGGAGGCTTGAAATGCATGGTACCGTGCAAGAGTTGGTGTCTATCCTTATGTGGATATTTTTTTTTGATTGGTTTTTGTATATATCTTTTGGGGGGGGGCAGGGGCAGTGAGTGTTGAAGGTGGATCTATAGGATACAGAAAGGGAGAGGAAGGCAAGTACCATATAATCGTGAATTGTACATGAACTTGAAAGACTTTTGTAAATGAGTGAAGAGATGAGCCTTGCGATAATACATGTATTCGTGAGAAGGTAAGACGTCGGTTAATGGTGTGGTAGCTCAATTGTTGTCCACGACGAGAGATCAAGTACATTTGCTTGAATGCCGGGCAAGAACTTTCTTCCCAGGGGTACAAATTTCTATGCTAGATGGTACTTCGTTTTTAAGAATGATTTATTCTCACACGCGAACCGTATTATCTTTTTTTTTTCTGAGGCTAGTGGGGGTAGAATCCCTCGGTCAAAATTTATTTGTCCTGGGTGTTCGGAATTAGGTCGAGATTTATAGGTCGAACCTAAGTTACCTACCTACGGGGCTCCGTTTAAGTTAAGTTACTTACCTACAAGTGTCATAGGTTAAGTGCAGGTTCAACCTATATTTTTCACGTGAGGTGCTGCAAAATCAGGTATAATAAAAAGCGTTTTAATATTAACAAAATCAAGTAACTTAAGAGTTTTATTAATTGCTAGCCAAGAATCATCTTCAGGGCCTCTCGGAAAGAGGCCGTAAAGTTAATAAAATATAGCTAGGTCACATGATTGGAGGGCATGTAACACACGCAATAATAATGTATAAATATAGATAGAGTTGTGAGTGATTCGGAAGCAGGTTGATATACTAGTGATTTTAAGAGAAGTTTTTAATATCTAGCTATATACTCTTTTCTAGTTAAAAATTCGTGAATCACGTAAATTTCAAAATTATAGGTCCAACCTATATAACCTATAAACCTGTAGATTACCTACCTACAAGGGGCGTAGGTATTATAGATTCGACCTAATGCCGAACACTGTTTGTCCAGTCTTTAGCGAGCAGCTTCTTGTTTTTAATCAGAACACTTCAAAATCTCAGGTTCTATACTTATTACATCTTGGAGTGCAATCTATCTTATAGCACTTCATACCTTATATTCATCTTGTATTTTATCAATTCGTTTGCATCCCAAACGAAGTGTTCGGCTGGAACTTTTGAAGTGTTGTAGTCAAGATCGAGAGCCAGTAACTCGTTAAGAGCTGCACGTGATACCTCACGGCTTCGCGATTTTAAAATGTATATCCTTGTTCATTCGAGGTACAGTGCAATAAATTTAGACTTATAAAGAAAATCAAAATTCATAATCGCGAGACTTGATTTGAAATTTACGCGAGCGATGCTTAAGTCTTGGGTCCTAGGTGTATATATTAATGGGAGAGAACCTCCTTCGTGACCTTTCCTCATTCCGACCTACAATAATTTTCTACAAAGCCTGTCGTACTCCAACTCCACTACAACAACTTCGAAAAGAACAGAGCATCATCTCAAATTTTACTCTTGATCTTCAGAGAGATCCTCCTGCCTGTGCATTCAGCAGAATCATCTCCACGCCTAGCCTTTAACCAGGTAAGATGCGTCCCCTGAGAAAACGACACTTCGTCTTTTCTTCATCGAAATCTTAACCTAACTCTGCAGCTGATCCATTAGATACCCTACCATGTCTGAATTTTTTTACCACGCTTTTCCCACCCCCACTAAATGCACCGGTCTTGACATAGCCTTGGTTACCTTCCGCTGGGAATTCGCCGTCCTACCTCCAACAACCGTCTCAGAGACCTTCACCTTAGACGATCACCCCAAAACCTGGAAAAACCTCTCCAAGACGTCCGAAACCGCTGACTCGATCCATGACTGCATCCACAAGATCGGACTCGAATGCAACGGCGCAGCTAAGCTGGTCCTCGTCCTTTTCTGGTCACATGTCTTGAAAAATCAGGATGGCGGTCGTCATCACTCGTTCTGGATGGAGGTTAAGAAAGAGGCTTGGGCTGAGTTAAATGGTTTTCATGGAAAGCCGGATGAATATCTGGGATGTGTGGAGAATGTGGTGTGCAAGAATAAGGGTTGTTTGAGTGGGATGGGTTTGAGTAAAGAGGGCGTGAAGTGGTTTAAGGTTGATCGGTATGGTAACCTTACTTGGATGTCTGATGTAGCTGGAGAGAACATGAAGGAGAACGTTATTGGTGAACTCCCGGCGCTTGAGTTGAAGCTTATCTGAGAATGGGCCTTCTTTTGGGGGGGGACAGGGAAGAGACTTGGTGAGTCGGAACCTTTTTCTTTTGTGGATAAATGAAGCTAATTTTATCCGTAGACTTTCACTTCTTTCTAGCTTATTCACGCTGACTCCGTTATCTATGAGGCACGGAGGTAAGATTTGGCTATACGCCATCTTTGGTGTGGGGAGACTTTACACCTGGCAGGCCGGATACTTGGAGCAGACCCTGAAGCAAATGTCTAGAGTTGACATATGTCTACTGAATGATTAGACCGTGAACTGCTAGGTAGCCTAACACCATATCAGAAAAAGAAAACTAAAAACTCCAAGAGTTTATGATGTGACGTGTATTACTGGACCCAAGTTTTCCCCTCTGCATTTTACTCAATATCTAGCTCAACTAAACGATTGATTCGGATATCTTTCCTAATCTCAATAAACCGATCCCCTTTCACTTGAATCATTCCTATGTTCATAATGATGCTGCCAATCACTTGTAGAGACATTTATTTATGCTATGAGAAGTCCAAAATTTTCTGCTACAATGTATACACAGTGGAAGGGCCATTTTGAGGATCCTGTGAGGTTTAATCCGCGACTGATACTTCTTCTGGCGGTTTGAGCTTTGCGTCCTCGCTATCTTCCATAGGGTCTTCTTTCTGGAAGTCGGCTAGCTCTTCTCAACGCCCTGGGTCACAAGCCCCCTTGATAGCTCTTCTTGGCTTGAAAGTAGGACCCCCGCTGTTGCTGACCGAGTTTTTGGACCTGCCGACTGTCCCTCAGAGTTGCTCATCAATACCATCAGCCCCTCAACCCTTTCCTTATACCTCAGCAGCTCCACCTCTAAGTTCGCCAAGGCCGTCTCGTCACAAGCATCCCAGACAATATCCTGCCAACTCCCTATCATGCACCAGTCATTCTCTCCAATCCCTCCCTCCCCCTTCAGGATTTTCCTCTCCCAAAATTCGATGATTGCATCACGGCACTGGATAGCTACCTCTTTCAGTGTAGTGACTTGTGCACAGTGGACGCTGTGCTCGAGCAGTGATGTGCGGAAGAGTACAATTTCGAGTTTCTGTAGTTCGAAGAGGAGGGTGTCTTGAGATGGAGGAGGGGAGGTATTACGAAGGGAGGTGAGGACGGCGATGCTGAGGGAGGGAGTAGGGAGGGAATCGTTGCTTGAGGTGAACATTTTGGGTGCGTTCAGGTGATTTCAGGGAAATATGCTAATATTGGGGGAAAATTATGGATTATGTGGGTTTCAATCTTGGATCTAGAAAGGAATATTGTGGACGAGGCTAAGTTCATGCAGGCTGCCGGGTTGTAACACCTTACATCCCAATTCGTGAGAGGGAAGCGCTCTGGTATGGTTTGAATATATTTGGTCGACTCTCGTCGAACCATTACTAATAATGATTTCCGTACGGATGTTCCAATGCACGACTTGAAGTAGTGTACAAAATATCTTTCGGATCTCAATCTTCAGTTTTCCTTAATCCGTCCTAATATCACAAACGTTCGAGTCTGACTGGTAGCCGAACCGATGGACATCAGCGCGAAACATTCCTATAATTCCCGAAAATTAGGGTCGCCACTATTCACGCCCGTCTCTTCACAAGGTTCTGGCTCTCCACAACGCTTCTGCTCTTTGCGACGTTCCTCCCTCTTCATGCATGGCTACATATACCAGTCAGCTTCACCCTGCATTCAAGTCCACAAGCCAGAGCTCACAAACCTCTTATTCTCTGCGTCATCTCCGCATATTCTTGCACCTCATCTCTTGTTAAAACTCGCAACACAATTACGAAATGCTCTCTGATGTCATAACGCTCATGTCCGAGATCTAATGCTTCGGGACTAACAAGTTTTCTGCTTATTTTCGTCCAGCGAGCGTTAGGCGGTATGCCCTCCTGTCTCCTTACTTCGGAGTTGTCTCTTGGCGCCCTGTTCGAGGGGCCCGGTGTGCCTGTGATTTCTGATTGTTCGGCGTCGTCTCGAGAATTTCGATTGGGGGGGCGGAGTGTCTCATTTATCACTGGAGCATCAAGGTCGGCTAGGGCGACAAGGGGCCGCCCTGGAGTACGCATATGTTCCACAATAAGAGGTGGTCTGGGGGATGGATCAGAGTGGCGAGACATTTCTCGTAGAGATGGGGATTTGGGCTCTGGACTAGCTGGCCTCGAATTGGAGGGTGCAAGCATAGAGCGTCCGTCGGATGGTGGGCCTAAGGTGTGCCGTTGTTCAGGTTTTACTTGTACCCTTTCGTAGACTCTTCCGGTTTTCCGCATCTCGTTCTCTGACCACTCTTTTTGTTCTCGATTCGGCCCTCCTTGGTTAAGAGAACTAAGGTAGACTTTAGTAGCCTTGGTCATATTTGAAACTTTTTCCTGGTTGAAAGCTAGAATGATGAAGGGGATCGAGACCGCAATTGAGATGCTGACTGAGGAATATTAGTGACGAAAGGCTGGAATGAGAATTTGACGTACAGAGATATTTTAGTACATAGCTCAAGGGAAGCTTGCCGCTGTCGTTGAAGGGGAACTTCTCAATATTAATGGCGAAAAAAGCTGCCATGAATGACAATGGAAGCTTCCGAAATCAGTATGCAAGACCATTCCCGGAGCATTAGTTGGAGAGCATACAAAGATGATAGTGACAACAGTGAATACAAGTACGGTCTTGCCTTGTTTTGTCGTCTGTTCAGCCTGAACAGCGGTATCTTCTGCTTGTTTCCTCGCCGATCTTGCTTCTGAAGCATTTGCTTGTTTTTGCTTCAAATCAAGCAAGTGATTCAACTAAAATCATTCAGAACATTTCATAAGAGTTATAAATGTATACATACAGCTTCATAAGTCTTTTGGGCTAGTTGATCCATCTTAGCAATTCGATAGAGATGGCTATCAAGCACGGTTTTATCGCTGGCAATCTTGGTCCCTCTGACCAAGGTCGCAATCTGGTCAAAGTGCGTCATAACTGATTTTTGATCATTGAGAACCATCCGAAGCACACCGAGTTCATCATGGATATCTTTGATTTCGACTAGGAGTGCTGTCTCTCGAGTAATGTCAAAGATATTGTTGGATGTTGTTTTATTCTCCGTTAGACTGCGCGACTCGACCAGCCTCTGGGAAAATGCTTGGAAGCAGAGAGACTCTTTTTCGATCTATATCTCTTCAGAACTTGCAAAAGAATGGGACAATGAAACATACTACATTTCCAATGGATCGCTCAAAGAAATCTAAAAATTGAAATTCGTCGCGGATCTGGAAGGTATTAAAGATGTTCGCACACGAGCTTATGATAATTTCAGCCAAGTGATGGACAGACGTTATCGCAGCTCTGTCTTTCTTGATCAGATGCTTCAAGATTGCTTGCCGTACATCCAAAGGGAGATCGTGGGGTGATCGTCTGCGGTACTCTCTCTTGTCGAAACCAAACTTTTGGTCTGCAGCAGCTGATTATCGTTTCTATGGATAGATGTTAGCATGAAAACGCATATGTTGGGGAAGAAGATGATTTAACTTACCATGGTCAAATATCCACAGCCAAATCTGGTCAACCATAAAGATCTTGGGTTCGAAAGCAAGCTTCGTGTGTCTGTACACGACTTGATCACTGTCGCGCTGAGAGGTACTTTTGAGGTGCGTATAGAAGTACTGATCCAAGGTTCGACGCAGTTGAAGAGGTGGAATGGCTTGGTCATTCGAAGAAACTAGATATCCTTTAATGAGATGCTCGTTGAGAAGGTCCGTGGTCATGTAGCCAAAACCCTTTCGTGACATTGTCTCGGGCCTCCTCGCCAATGCCTGAGTACGAGGTTCAACTCGAATGTGCTGATTTTCAGGCCTTTCATTGTCTGTTTCTGAGTACTCGGAGCTGGTACGTCCATTCAAGTGATCTCTCCCATTTGATTCGTACGTCCGAGTCCCTTCGTTCTCTTTCCTTCTTTCCATTCTGCTCAGCTCCAGAATCTGAGCTAGCAGCTGGGCGTCATAGTTTTTAATAATGACAAAAAACCCGCCCTGCAATTATAATTAGTTTACCCGAAAGGAAGTTAGATTAGAGAAGACAAACCTCTTCTCGAAAGGGATAGCCAAGGTCAATTAAGACTTTTTTGCTACAGTACTAGCCAACTGATATTAGACGAACCGCCTTTTTACACCAAAACTCGGCTGTAACACTTTCGTACCTAGCCACATTCTGACTATTTTACAGTAAAAAC
>KZ613500.1:29046-148639 GCA_002865625.1 Hyaloscypha hepaticicola | reverse complement strand
TTGTGAGCGTTGTGACATTTCACCGCAATGTGGGCAAAATGGCGATTTTTGGTGGGGTTTCGCGATTTGTCTAATATCAGTTGGCTATGACTGTAACTAGGCTAGCATAAATCCCGAAGCTTTTCCCGTCATCCTTCACAAACCAAGAGAATGATGTGTCAGATGTTGAAGAAGTATTTTGCGTAGTTGTAAAATGTTCGCTCTTGCTGATATTTTGGATAACATTGGGGGCTTGGTCCTGGCTATCAAGATCGGAGTCATTTTCGCTATCGAGATCATCTTTGGCTATGAACACTCGTCGTTGTTGAGTATAAGAAGGGTCTGAATTTGTGAAGGTTTGAGACTGCGGATGAGCCAAATTCAATTCACTAAGTCTCCGGTGAGATTGCTCAAGTGATGGCGAAGGGGATGATTTCGAAGGAGGAAGATGTCTTTCTGTTGAAAGCGACCGCCTTGTCCGGCTGCTGGGAGCAGGATAGACGGATTGAGACGACGCGTCAAACAGCACCAAGTCCTTGGAATTTATAATAGAAGACTTTGATGATTCTTGTCGTGCTGTTTTGTGTGGTTGCGATGATAATGAGACAGGTTGAGTGGTGGCATTCAAGTCTCGGGATCGTGAGCCCCAAGTGGCATTTGCTGGGGAAATTGGCCACTGTCGCGCCTCATTAAATGAGTCACTTGATTTATGCCCCCTCCATGAATCCAATGGGGGTCTGTGTACGCTAGGAAGGATATTCCCTGGGCTTGATGGCAATGATGACTGGTCATGCTCGTTTATCGGCGTAGTAGCTCCTGCTAGAACAAGCCCAGTGTTCTTGAGAGTATCTATAGGGAGTTGACCAAAGCTCTGATCTGATGTCCCATGGTCTAATTCATTATCCAAGGCGGCATGATTTCGCCTCTTCCAGATACCAGAAAAGTGCAAAGTCCGAAGTAGTCCTTTCCTTTTCTGTCCATGGTCAACGTCCCCCTCCATCGAGCCAGAACGCCCGGCAAGTTTTTCGACATCTGGAACTGCATTTTCGGTGATATCTGAATGTTTCTTGCTTAGCCTTTGCTTTCTGGGTGTCACGGGAAATTGAACTTTGATGGGTTCCTCTTGTTTTTTGAATCTCCATCGCAAAGCAGCAACCTGCCCTAAGCTCATTTTGCTGGATTCTTGAGAGGTGATTAACACTTCTGAGCGACTTCGATGCTCCACGTTAATAAAATCATCGTTTTCTCCATCGAAAACATCCCCGTAGAACTCCTCTTCCGGGGTTGAAAAATCAAATCCGTCATCAGGTGAGCTTTTACTATTTTCTCGAAGAAGCTTGGTTTGTTTTCGAAGCATCTCCATCTCGTAGCATGGCACGTACCGTAAAATAATGAGTTTCCTAGGATCCGAAATACTAATTTCGTATGGAATTTGGTTCCTCTCGAGTACGTCCTTACTGACGTCTTGACTGTGAAGCTCAGTCCTGAATTGTCGCTCGCGCTTACGACCTGAGTCAGAATGAAAAGCTATAATCTTCTGGACCTGTGATACAGTTTTCGCCATCATATCATAACCCAAAAGTGTTTCGAAGTGCAGGAACGGCATCTGAATTTGTCAGTAAATGTCTAAAACAAGAATGAGATGCTATACAAATAGCATCAATTGATTCTGAGGCTAGAGACGAGATATTAGCATTCGTGCCAATCTTTCGCAATGTGATATTGCATACCTTGACCACCTGGCATTGAGGCCTCATGAAATAAGAATTAGATGTTTTGGCGTAGAAAGCGTGACCTGAAGCATCGGACAAGCCGAGACTGGACTTCGTTTCCTCGTCGAGAAGAGCCGTGCCAGCAGTCTTGCGTTCGGCGGTGATTCTGGCGACCAGAGCCTTCCTGAAGTCAGAACACTGACCTTTTACTTACACCTTAGTGTAAAGTTTGAGGGCTACTTGCCTGAATCCACTCCATCTGCGAAAGTCAGTATTTTAGTGAGATTGAAAGTGGAAATCCTCACATTGTTCGCAGGCAAATGGTACCATCTGAAAGCTCTCGTCTGCCGGTAGAGTCTATCTCCTCTAGCTTCAAGCATTATTCTCTCCGGACCCTTTCCATACAGAAGTTCATGAATTGAGGCAGTGTCCATAATACGTTACTCTTCGTTCTTGAAATTGTCCAAGAAAAAGTCTACTATGGTGGCTTCAAATCCGTGGCATGATGCCCGCTTCTCATATGAGCCAAGTCCAGTAGGGATCGATGGTAGCGTGTGAAAATCGATGCTTGAGGTTAATCTTTTCGGAACATTGACTGGCGGTCCCTTGAGAATTGGTGGTTGACGCAAGACTAAAGCGACTGCACTTCCACGAGCGATATGGTCTTGGACTATGCTGCCATCGTGGAGGGGTATCTTTTTGTCAGCCCCGTACTCCAGAAGAAGTTCCACAATTCGAATTCGGTTGTAAGTTGCTGCGAGATATAAAGGAGTGTTGCCGTCTGAGGAGAGAATGTTGATATCAAGACCGGCATCAAGAAGTAACTTGACTATTTCAAGGTGATTATTGGTAATAGCCTGGTCTAGAGCAGTTTTGAGCGTCTTTGAATTCAAAGATTTCGGATTAGCATGTGCTCTTAGGAGAAGTTTAGCGATTTGAATTTGGCCTTGAGTGGCAGCGATGTAGAGAGGTTTGGAACCATTGTCCATTGCTGCCTCCGCATTGGCTCCACGCTCCAGGAGATGAAGAACCAGATTATCGTGCTCATTTAGCACAGCCAAGTGAAGTGCAGTTTCACCAAGGTCGGTTTTGGACTCGATGTCTGCGTCATTGTCCAAGCAATGGCGAGCCACCTGTGTGGCACCTCTCCGCGCTGCCAAATGAAGCTCGGCATTGATAGTGTCAAGGCCTGATCTTCTGACAAGAGTTCCATGCTGGTTGCCAGGTTCCGCATCATCCTCCTCCTCCAGATTTTCACCGTAACGAACAAGGGCCCATTTTGGGTTTGATACAGCACTGGTTCTTGAAGTGGCTGCACTTTTCAAGCTGGGGCTCTTTTTGGGATTGACGATTGATTTATTTGAGTCCGAGGCGGCCCGAATGTGTTTGGGTTGTTTCTGGGAGTGTTTATTTCCCTGCTGCACCCGAGGTGATTCTCCATCACCATTCTCCGCCGTGTCAATGCCCTTTTGCGTTGTGGAGGAATTGGTGCTTGAATCGACCGGGCCCTGGTTCTCGCTCGATAGGACGCCTTCCATTCGAAAAGATGGAGCGTCGCTCTAAACCTCTGGAACGACAGTGATGTTGGTAGCTATGTTCAAACGAAAATTGTAGAGAGCTTCAAGATCGGGATTCATGCGAAGTATTAAGCGCTATAGAATGGGCGGAGGTGCTTAGGACGCTTCCAATTCTCATTGGGCGTGTCTTGGGACTGACATGCTGCTGTTCCTGATAGGCCAGAGCCGCCGCCGGAAGCCCGTCTCATTGTGTTTGGAACGACTCATTAACCTTATGGCCTCGCTAGAAATACGCAGGAGATCAAAGTTTGCTTCGAGAATAATTCCGCACCCAAGATTTGATCAGCGAAAACCGAACTACAATGCATTGCAGGGATCTAGCCTTGAGTGTTTTGTCAACTTGTAATCTGACCATTTCCTGCCCCTCAATCTGTTCCTAGCTGTCTATGCCAAGACCCAACCCGCTCTGGTCCTACCGTGTCTTCATGGAACCGATTATATATTTCGAAATAGACTTTTTGCCCTTCTATATCTATGAGCAATCTTAAGATTGCTTCGAACTGCTATATTCCTTGAATCATGATTTATATTCTACTTTAACAATTCAGCAAGAGTAGACGAAATTTCTACGGCCAACGAAAGAAAATCTCGGTTTACATCTTAGTCTCATCATCATGGGGAGTTCCACCCCCACGCGTCACAGCCGAAGCTTGACAAACACATTCATCCAAATTGCTCAATCGGACACATAATTAATTCCACAGATCAAGTGATACAAGATAAAGCCAATCTCCTCAGTTCCAAACTTCTGGAAATCAGTGTACAATAAGGTAAAGAAAAGGTGGTCCTAGTGGTCGGTAATCGGGGGGATGACAAACTAGCGCTATCCCCCGCGTCTCTCCACACTTCAGAGGCGCCTAGACAGAATAGCTCTCCTCAAGCTCGGCATCTTTTGTTTCACTTCTCCACCTCCACAACCACCCCAGTCCCTCGATACTGCCTCAGATAATGCGCAATTCGAGCAGAATGTGCCCGCGATAATGAACTCTCGAATGCATTTGAAGGAAAGGCAGGCATGAGTATGAGCTCCGCAGCCAGCGGGGTTGCGGCCTCACCTCAACACCAGCATCAGCTACCTCCCCTCAAGCAGATCCGCTTTGTCAACAACGAGGGCCAACCGCCGGCAAAGAGGCGGAGGATCAATGCTGCGTGCGTACTTTCTGGCTATGTTTTGACTTTCAGCAAGGCTCCTTTTTTGGTGCTTGCGCATGAATGTTCCCCCGGTTTACGTATAGCGGAATTTCTCGTGCTAATCTTTAATCGAACAGTTGCCGAACGTGTCGAAAACGGAAGACGAGGTGTGATGGCAAGAAACCGCTTTGCTCGACTTGTACAGAGAATGGACACGAATGTTTGGGCTATGCGGACGTGGGTGAGGGTATTACGAAAAGGGAGCGAAAAAATAGCGATGCTGGGCCTAAGAAGGAATTCAATGAGGACGATGATGGGGAGGACGATGACGATAAGCAAAGTGAGGGCACGAGACACCTGTTAGATACTGGAAATCGCGTTCTTCAGCACAAGTTTTCTAATGCCAGTCCCGAATTGAGGAGGATGGGATTGAAGGACCAGAGTTATTTCGACTCAAATTCGCCAAAAGGAAGAGAAGCCCCGGAGCGTGGAAAAGATATGAGACCGACTTTCGGGGAATATAGGGAGAGTGCAGTCTTTTCTGAAGATGGACATAGTCCTCTAGGTATTTTATCCTGCCCAGAGGATATCGTCTGATACTGATCAGCCTGGCCCAGATCGGTCTCCCCCACTTCAGACTGAAAGCCATCGGGTTCCATACTTTCGATATTTTGGTCCTACCGCTATTGTGCCAGGGTTCAAGCAGATGGTTGTGTCTGTTCGAGAGCATCGTCGGAGCACTGGTGCTGGATCTTCTGTTGCCAGTACGTGCCAAAGCGTTACAATTGCAATTTTAAAGAGCTGACAATGGTAGTGTCTCCTGGATCTGTTGGCTATGGGGAACGCACGCCCTCTCAAGCAGGAACTGAACCAAGGTCTAGCACTGACATGCCAATATACGATCCATCGGACCCATTGCCGGTAAACAAGCTGATTATTCACCTCGTGGAAACTTTCTTCGCCCATCTAGGATGCAATTATCCCTTTCTCCGCCAAAAACCATTTCTCCAACGGGTGGAAGAAAAGTCAGTCGAAGGAATCTTGGTTGATGCTGTCTGTGGATTGGCAGCTCGGTTCTCAGACCATCCTCTACTCACTGGAAGTCATGACCACTCTTACCCGAAATCAGACTACGGGCATATATTTGCTCAGAGAGCCAAAGCTGCTGTTGTAGACACCTTCCCATGTCCTACAGTAGCTGCCGTGCAAGCCTGCCTACTCTTAGCCTATGAAGGATTTGGAGCCAACCAAGATAGTGCATTGTGGATGTACCTTGGTTGTGCCATCCGGATGGCAGTTGACCTGGGCTTACAGAAGCTTGACGGTGTCAAGCATCAGGGACAAAAGGATCCCGGATACCATCGATCGAGCAATGATATGACACAGACTGATGTTCCCCCTACTATCAGCGATGAAGAAATGAAAGAGGTTGAGCAGGAACGCACCGATACGCTCTGGGCGGTCTTTATGTTGGACCGAGTCATCTCATCGGGGACTGGCAGACCTGCCACTTTGCGAGATGAAGACTTTGAACTTAGCTTCCCTGCGATTACCGCGAACACCGAAAGCGGGTGGCCTAATCCATTTCCGGCGCTTATACAGATTATTCATCTCTACGGTCGAGTGTCAGACCTTTTGAACAATATTAGAGACGTCAAAGATGTCACGCCGAAGAAGATTGAAGGTTTATCTGGGTTAGAGAGAGATTTGACGCAATTGTATCAACGGCTGGACCCACGATTGACTTTCAACGCTGCCAATTTCCAACACTATGTTAAAGCTGGAGAAGGCACGAACTTCATTCTTGTATGTATTGTGGATTTACATGCTATTTGGCCGTACTGATAGACCTATAGGTTCATTTCTGGTTCCACACACTCATCATGTTACTGCATCAACCGACACTTATGCACTCATTCGAAGGACAAATCCTGCAACTGCTGCCTAACAGCCGGGAGCTCAGCATGTCTTCTGCTAAGACTATCGCCGACATACTTGCTTTTGCGGAGCTCATTGACCCAAGGAGCTTCATTGGTAACCCGTTTACAAGTCAGCCAATGTACATCGCAGCCTGTGCATTCTTAATGGAAACAGCGGCGCATACTTCCTCGCAGCCAGCCTCGAGAGACGGCAGCCCTCCTCGAGAATTCGCAAAAGGCGATTCATTGCAGGATAACAAGGCTACTGCAAAGACCAATGAACAAAAGCAGAAGCACTCCTTGCTTGCGTCAGCAGCAAATCAGAACTATCAACGTTGTTATAAGGCTCTACAACAACTGGAAATATATTGGGCGGGCACAAGATATATCCTGGTGGCCTTGGACCAGAAGGCAAAGGGGATATGGGACCCTGAAACTTATACCGAGCAAGAGTATGAAATGACGAAAATCAGACATGACATGATTCCTGCCTGGAGGAGAAAACTATCGTTGAGCGCATCTCCGGCAGGACGTTTCATTGATAAACGTTCTCCTCGTCTAGAGAATCTTCCTGGATCGCCTTCGATCGACCCTTCCCAAGCTATTGGATGGTCCTTGACTGGAACTACAAACTCTCCGAGCTCGAATTTGACTTTTATGTATCAGAGCATGAATGGCGAACAAGCCCAAGCCCAAGCACAACCTGCACCACCTCCTCCACCACCACCTGCTGCAGGGAACATGATATACGATCCCATCCGCCAAAGCCTCCCAGAAGCAACTGCGGCTTCAACATCAACGTCAAACTATCCTTCGAGGTACACACAGTTCGTACAACCACGCCGTCAAAATCCTCAGACAATGGCTCCACCAGCGCCAAAATACAATCCCATAACCTCAGACCCAGCATCCAACTCTGACGCTGAGATGCTTCTTGGACTTCAAAACTCACCATATTCCCACCATACTCCGGGCTCAACAGCGTCATTCGACCATAATCCAAACCAAAGCATGAATTCTCCGGCTAGCACCCGTGCAGACACAAGCTCATTCGACTTCACACATAGTAATTCAAGTATGTTCCCTGGGCCGGGAAGCTACCTGGGTATGGGGGGCGTAGGTGATATAATTATGGACAGCCAGGAACTCGACATGTCGACGCTGGGTGGCGATATGATGCCTTGGTATCTACCTCAGGATGTTCTCAATTTCTTCGACAATGGGGGTAATGGAGTCACGCCAATGTCTTCTCATGTTGAGATGGGAAATATGGGTTCCAATAATGGTTGAATTGTTCCATCAACGACCTTTTTGTTGGGGTCATTGTCTGACTTCTATGATCGTCGTTGAAGAGTGTTCACGATTGATCAGTATGATTTAGTTTTATATATTTTGATATCTCATTTTAAATTAGGGAAGCGAGGAAGTTTGTTTGTTTAGGATCCGATTTAGTTGTATATATTATTTGGTGCATGATGAGCGGACGAGTTCGGATATGACCATGGGGCCAGAAAGCAATCGTGCGGATGGGTGCGGCTTCACGGGTTGAATTCAACTCCCAGAAACGATATTGATAGCATCGGTAGGAACTGGCGTTCAAAAGACGGATTTACCAATAGGGTTCACGATTTTCTTTGGATGAGACATATCAAGTTCAAATATGAAAGACTTTTCGTTGCTTTCGATTACTAGATTTGCCTTTGTTGAAATTTGAGCAGGCCTCTCACAAAATGTCTGCAGCCAGAATGCAGCTAAATCAAGTCACAACTCCTGATTTACGACTCCTTCCCCCATGCGCCCCCACCTGGGTTGTTTCTAATTCTATGCTATTAGCGTTATAAGAACCTTTCGACGCAGAATGACGTCCAGAGTTCAGCGCCTACCCTGTAGTGAGAAATGCGGGGCAGAGGTGAATTGGATAATTACCCCTCATACTCGTACAAGTATTCCCGTGAAGATCCGCGCAACCTGTGCCGGAATGGGAGGTTCTTTCCACCGAAGTACCGAGATCCTCACATGTGCAATTTTCTCGGACTCATCGATAATTTCTCTGATTGGTGTGTGATTGAGGGGTTTGTTAACGTTCCATTCCGCAATGCTGATCTACGCATTCAAAACCTTGAACCAAGCGCTGTTGTAGGTTGACAGAAGAATTATTGGTGGGTTTTCCGGATACGCTAAGAGGCTCCCAGCTCAGGGGCATCTGGTACAACTACGGATGAGTATCTCGACTTTTGCGTTCTTTATCTCATTATCTTTTTCAAATAGCTAGATCTGAATTTGGATCTGAAAATATGTATTTGTTAATTACTTTCATTGGTGTACTCACATTCTCCCATTCTGCCCATGCTTTGGTACAGAAAGATGGAGTTGTATGTCTTTTGCTTCTCAACCTTGTGGAATTCACTCATATATGTATAGGGCAAACTCCCGGCACTTGGGTGGAACTCATGGAATGCCTTCGCCTGCGACGTGAACGAAACCAAAATCATGACAGCAGCAAATGAGATGGTGAATCTCGGTCTCAAGGATGCAGGATATGAATACGTCAACAGCAAGTCATCTCTGGGCCTCAATCGCACTTCTCTAACATCATTTCAGTCGATGATTGCTGGTCTGTCAAATCAGGAAGAGACAGCACCACCAACCAAATTGTTCCCGACCCAACTACGTTCCCCTCTGGCATCAGCGGCACGGCAAGCAGTATCCATGCCCTGGGGCTCAAAATCGGCATTTACAGCAGCGCTGGCACAGAAACTTGTGCAGGTTACCCAGCTTCAATAGGCCATGAATCTCTCGATGCAGCAACATTTGCCTCATGGGGTATTGACTACTTGAAGTACGACAACTGCAATGTACCAACAAATTGGAGTGATACGTATCAAAGCTGTGTTCCGGAACCAGGCAGCTCATATGAAGGTCCATTTCCGAATGGCACCTGTCCAGCTGCTTACTATTCCGCATCCCATCCTGCCGCCCCGTCAAATTATGACTGGAGCACAAGCAACACCACCAAACGCTACGACATAATGAGAGATGCTCTCATTGCTCAGAACCGCACCATACTATTCAGTCTCTGCGAATGGGGTCAAGCAGAAGTCTGGACCTGGGCCAACCAAACAGGAAATTCATGGAGAATGTCAGGAGACATTGATCCCAGCTGGTCCCGTATCGTCTATATTCTCAATGAGAACAGTTTCCTCCTCGACTTTTTGGACTTCTGGGGTCACAATGATGCCGATATGCTCGAAGTAGGAAACGGAAATTTGACTTTAGAGGAGAACAGGAGTCATTTTGCTCTCTGGGCGGCGATGAAGAGTCCGTTGATTATTGGTACGGCGCTAAATGAGTTATCAACTGACCTTGTGAATGTGTTGAAAAATAAGTACTTGTTGGCGTTCAATCAAGACGACGTGTTTGGGAGTCCCGCGATGCCGTATAAGTGGGGAGCCAATCCAAACTGGACTTGGAACTCAACAAGCCCGGCAGAATACTGGAGCGGCGCAAGCCAGAACGGGACGTTAGTGTTGGCATTCAATCCTTCAGGAACCGCTCTGGAGAAGCAAATTGTCTGGAGTGAGGTTCCTCAACTTGCAAATGGTGGTGATGCTTTCGAGGTAACGGACATTTGGACTGGGGATGATCTGGGCTGCGTGAGCAATGGAATTAATAGTACGGTAGCGACGCATGGCACTGCGGGATTTCTGGTCGGGAAAGCATGCCAGGGGACTTCTCAGAGCACGAGTTCAGTCGGTTCAGCGCTGTCTCAGACTTCCTCTATTCCAGCTAGTCAGACAACATCGGGAGGTCAGAGAGTGCGCAGGGCTTTTTGGAGGGGATAACAAGTATTGATAGGGGATGTCGTGGGATTATTATAAGATTTGCCGTTATACAAATGAAGTGCTTCACCTGTTTAGGTTCCAGCAGTATATGGCAAGATGCTTAGACGGAACCTTTCTATATTTGAAGCTCTCTATCCAAACAGAAGCATAAAGCAAAGCACAAGAACCCTTTTCAACATTGGATATTCATTAATCTTCCATGCTTCCCCAAAATGAGATAGGTTCATTGACTGTGTATTTCAATGAATTTTCCTACCACATGCGGCCCAGGTAACGTCTCAGGAATTCGAAGAATTCCCAAGAACAAGAAGAATTTAAAAGGCCAATCAGAAATAGACAACCATCAGGTAGGTACATGAAGTTCTTGACCAGTCTCGGTCAGCGCGAAAGTGGGTGAACACAGGGTTTTGCGATGTTGCCTGGGGTAGTCACACTCTGAAATGGGCTGGTTCCTTTACGAGGCATAGTTGAATTGCATGACTAAATTTGGAGCATAAAAATCTACGACGTCTATTGATTAGAGGAAAGTACCGGTCTTCTCATTGGAAGACCGACTTTAGGGCTGAACACATCGCCAGATCCGCCATTCTGTAACCTTTCGGTGTGGCGCCCCGTGGCGCTCTAGGCACGACATCTGGACCTCATGGGCGGCACCACTTTCCCGTGTATTGGAAGACAAGAAACCCCGATTTGCCAACCCCTCTTTGTGGCGCTGACGTGCAGCATGCTGAGTGAGACATCCTACAGCGATGATCCCGGGCACCTTTTCGGACGTGGTTTCTAGGTGGAAAAAATCCCCATCGCTAATGGAACATTGAATAACACCTTCTGAGGTGTTGTGTTCCACCAGCAGGTACCTCTCTGCTTCCTCTTGAGGACTAACAAATCCAGTTCCGAACGTGGAACTTCCTGTGTGCAATTAATCAAAACGTTTGGATGCAAAGACGACGTCCAATTCCAACAACTTCCTCAACTAGAAGATTGCGAATCGTTGTGCCACGAACTAGTAAAGCTCCAGAATTTTCTCACAAAAGCATCTCGTAACTCCTCACGATCGTGCTTATTATGACGGTTAAGTATTATGACGACTTTTGATTGTCGTAACAGCCCTCGAAGCCTGGCTCGGAAGGAATTACTGCATCCAAGCATGCGAATTCTGCATCCATGAAGTATCGCAAGATTGTACTCAAACTCCACCCTTCTCATAGATCCATACTCTAGCCTCCTCAGCACCTCTACTTAACGAAGTCGATATCAATTTCTCCCCAATCCGTTTCAACGGCTCCTTGTTACAAGGAAACATTCAAGGAAACATTTTGCTCCAGTCTGCCTCCCCGGAGGTATACAAAGCATGCAATCTCTGGAGGATGACTGTTCGTTCCTCTTTCCCGTTCCCCTATACCTCACTAATGATCTCTAGACAGAGCAGCCTGAGTGCCATCACATCTAGCGAAAAAATAGGACTCTCTTATCCAGATCAAATAAGTTCAGCAATAATATGGCCGTGGTTTCCCTGCGAACTTAGAGGGACTACACCGTTTACATTGCTTGAATTTGTTACGGTAATCAATTCATTAACGTGTCAAAGTAGAAGCAGTATTGAAGAATGATGATTGGATTTTAAAGGCCATGTCAGTAAGTTTTTCCTTTTTTCGAGGGGTCGCTAGAACTAAGATTGACATCTTGAAGCGCATTGATCCTGCGCCTGCAGCTCATGTGCACTCTTGATATAGGTGTGTTAAGCCAAAAGCGGTGGCACAAGGACGATTCACAGGCATGTTTGGATTTTGATACTAAACATAGGTGTCGGAATTTCGATGCGGTAAGGCGGTCGGCCTTGGCACATTAGGCTCCGGACCAAGGTGCCCCAGGATTTTTTTAAGTCGCCTCGAAGTTTAGATGATGTTTTTAAGACAATACCTTGATTTCTGCGAGCATTGGGGTGTTTTGGGTTTGGATTTTATCTTACTGATGCTTTTGTCCTTCCTGCGGGTACTAGGAAATCGCTTTAGAAACTGGTTAATAGCGTGTATTAGTGAGGAGCTGTATGTCGTTCATATCTGGAGAGAAAGCTGAACAATTTTGGGCGAGTACTAAGGAGATGAAGAAGTTTATTTCAAGGGTATATAGGTTGGGAATTATGGAGAAGATGGGAAGGGAAATCTATCCAGCAATTATTGAAAATGAATGAGACATGATTGGTACGTCGGCGCCCAAGCCGCAAGCTTTAATTACCAAAACTACGTCTTTAAAACGTGGTACTCGTCTCATGACCAGGTATTTGAGTATTAGGACTCCTGTCCGTATTACCTGCCCACATCCTCTGTCGTTCCCCTATTCAATTTCCTACTCTCGAGGAGGACGCGGCGTCCACAAGGTGAGCAAAGATCGAGACCGAAGCTACAGAGCCGTCTCGTCTCTTTGACAATTAGGCGCCCAATTGCATTCTTTCCGCTGACAGAGCACGGTATCAGCTGGACCTGTGCCAAGGATGTGGCACCATCATAACTTCATAAGTGGTAGACAAGAGAGCCATTAGTAATCATTTCACCACACAAACTACAAGACTACGCCACAGCTGAGAGCAGATCTCCCCCTCAAATTGCCACAATTGCTGAGATCAAGTGCATCCACCCATGGCTCGGAAATCTCCACATTGGCATTGAGCCTTGGCATGCCCGAACCAGGATCGTAAAGTTAACGAATATCTAAGATCGATTTTTGCTTTTGCCCCTAACTATCACGATGAGCCTGGCAATGTATGCAATGGTTGATTAATTACCATGAGAATGTCGTGTCAGCATTACCACACAGAACTCAAATTGGTATAGAGTATATCACACTTTTTCAGCCTTCAGTAAGACTTTGATGCACATCTCCGCACCTTTAGTCTGCGGCTAATATTAGGCACAGTGGTATTTCCTCTTGCATTTCGGCGTCTGGCTTCTCTGCACACGCTTCCATTTTCCATACCATCTGCCGTCTGCCACGCTATATCCCCATCACGTCTGATGATCCTTGTTGCCAATTTTCCTTGCATATCAAGATCCAGCCCATGGAATAAGCCACTTTCAAGTAATATTAGAAAGTCTCATGTGCTGTTCATTTTAGTCCTTGATGAGGATCAATCTATGGGTATATATCTTCCCTCCCAACATCTAGTCTAATATTACTTTGCCACCTCCAGTCCTTAGTCTTTACTATCATCCCTATCAACACACCGACAGTAACAGAATGACACCCCGAACTTCACGCCGGGCAGCTATCCTGCTCACGGTCTCCACTGCCTTGATCGGGCTTATCAACCCGGTTTCTGCGTACCCGAAAGGCAAGACCATCCACGTCACGGAGGGCAATTCCATCCAGAATGCTATTGCGTCCGCTAAGGGTGGGGACAAGATCGTGGTCGAAAAAGGCACCTACCACGAGCAATTGACGATCTCCTCAGATGGTATCTCCCTAGTTGGTCACGACGCGACTATCGTTCCTCCCGATTCCCCTGTAACAAACGCCTGTTCCGGTCTTGCAGGTGACAACAAACAAGCCGGCATCTGCGTCGCAGGCTCTGGCATATTGTTCAATACTACCTTTGATGGGGAGCACCACAAGGTCATTTCGGTTGGCGACTATGTCAAAGACGTTTCTGTTGAGGGATTCTCTGTGCAGGGCTTCACGGGCATCAACATTGCCGTCGTTGGCGCGAAGGATGCTTCTATCAGGCACAATACAATGTCCGACGGGGCACAGTATGGCGCGCTCACTGTTGGCTCCAAGGACAGCCATATCAACCACAATACCGTCAACGCGGCGGGCGGCCCTCTCAACCCATTCCACTTCATCGGCATCTGCATGGACGATACAAGCACTGTCACCATCACATACAATGATATCTCGGGATACTTCATCGGCTTGTGCGTCCAAACTTCTGGCGCGATTATTCACGACAACAGCGTACACGATTGCTGCATTGGTGCGTTTGTGGACCCAGGCATTGACGGCGCCAAACTGCACGATAATGTGATCACCAATACACCTCCTGAATGTGGTTTTGGATGGGGAATTAGAGTCCAAGGCGCAACCAAGACATCTTTGAAAGGAAACAATATCTCAGGGATTGTGGGGACTCCAGCTAATCCTGGGGTGGGCATTTCGGTTGCGGATGATGTGGGCGACCCGACTTCTACAGGTGATATTGCGTCGGGGAACACTGCTGAACAGAATACGCTAAAGAATAATGATATTGATATCGAACTCACTTCGACGGGCAAAGGGAATGTGTTCAAGAACAATGATTGCACAGTGTCGACCCCGGCGAATATTTGTCCTAACAACTGAGGTGTTGAGCGGATGGTGGAATGTCGGAGGGTAAAAAGTACAACGGAGCTTGATTTGTTGCAGGGAACCTAATTTGCTATCTAATTAGTTTGAATGAATAAGCATGCTTCAAAACCATGGCGCTCAACTCATTTGCCGAAGCGATTTTGAAAGATAACCTAACGTCGACCTTGAGAGTATCACATTCGACGTGTCTACTTTAACTTGTCCTCTTTCATACCCGTCTCTAACAACCACTCATTCATTTATTTTCTTCCTGTATATATAGATATTCTTGCTATCCTAGATTCCCTGACCTTATGGGCTCCGATCCCATATCACAGTGCTTTCGGCTGACAGGTTGTGAAGCGTCAGCGTCTGTCTTCGAGATATTCATCTGCAATATTGGTGGCTGTTGCGCGAAAGGCAACGAGTTGTATCTGCGAGGCCCATTGTGGCTTTAGCTCTGGCTCCAATTCTGGTGGCTTGTTCAACTTTTGCTTTGTTTCGGCTGGCCGAGCCGGTGTTGGCTCTCAGTTCGGGTCTGGAGACAGATTGTTACTCCGAGTTCTTGGTGCAGGTGGCGACAAATACAGTCCAAAAGAATCCTTGGAAGACAGTTGGCTCAGGCTTTATGAGCTTGCGGATCTCTTCGTCAAATCTTCGAAGGAGTTGACCTTAAATTCGTGTGCCACTTCGAAGTGCGGTTCGATGTCATCTTCGCTGCTCTCATCCGCTCTCTTATTTAGAGGCAGGGATCACTGTCAACGCCATCGCCATTAGTTTTAGGTTTCTCCTATTAGATCTTGCACGAAATGTTCCCAAATCCATTTCTCATAGTTGCCCATTCTTGGCGTTCGCTTAGCGAAGTTTATACCTGGTGAATAGGGGTTAATCCACGCTTGCACACAGTGCTTAGTAGAACGTAAGGAGCTAATGTTAATTTTATAAAGCATTTCGGAAAATTTCTAATCGAAACATCCTTGTAGATGATTTAGTAATTTTAGTGAGTCATCCGAAGAACCCCATGCGTGGAATATAGGTAGTGAGTACTTTGTTTTCATAATGTCACGTGGAACGTCCACAAATTTTCTGGGTGTAAGTTGTACATGCTCTGATATGCCTTTGAAGTTGAGTTTTTTTATTCAGCCCATACTGAGGAATGAATGAATAAATGGAAATTGTGGCGCATAGTGAAATATCTCCTATCTAAATCTATTCACGTTGTCAGATTCTATATTTTGTAGAATCTCCTTGAGCTTTATTTCTCTCAAAGTTGAGATAGAGAGTTACTTTCCTCTTATTATGTAAAAGGCCAGCATTCAGAGTTATGCAAAGAAAGATTTTTAGTTAGTTTTCTGTATCTATTAATATTCAGACGCAATTATGACACAAATGTCATAAACGCTCATTACCCCTTGCAATCAGCGCAATACTTTTCCAACCATTCACCATTAATACCACCAAGAACCCAGTCCATAATTGACTCAAAATACGCAACCTGAGAGTTTCTGATATGGACATGTTAGCAAATGTAATCTTGAGATCCCTGACAAATGGGAAAGCTCAATTTTTGGATGTGTGCGAATAGGTAGCCACTATATGCACGCATCCAAAAGAAGGTTTACACATCCTTGTCTAACGCCCGATCTCTTTTTCACCAAAGAGAAGCTGCCAGCACCGCCTCCAGCTTATTGGCACGGCTAAAGTACCACTTTCAAGTCGGTGTGCCGTGTGGCTCCTCACCAAGCAGCGCTTGACCCTTCCCCCACAGAGCATCTCTGCCCCCACGATGATAGTTCTGTGTAACCTCATGTTTTGTGTAACCTCGCGAATGGTGATCGCGGTTATGAAAAAGTGGAGTTTACGGGATAACGACATACCTCCATATCTCTGCAAATCTCGCGCGACACCAAGAGACAATCCGGTTGAAACGCATCACTTGCCGTATGACTACAAAGAATTTTATCAGCATGATTCATTCTTCTACCGAGAAATAAAAAGGGATATATCGTGAGCTTACTGAATCTCTGGGGTGTGGGTTGGTGATGGTTGTGGCTGGTGGAACCTCAGACCCGTTTGCGACGACGTAGATTTGAGCGACCATTATGATCGAGAAAACGAGATGAAGAGACGAATATGAAGGAGTCGAGATAAGAGCTGGCTTTTGAACCGTGGGTGAGATGAATGTGGCAGGATTTGAAATCTGCTCGAGGGAAGGTTCGGGTCATATAGCTGCCCTGAGCAATGGTAGCATGATGCTAAGGGCATCATCCCCTTTCCATTCTGTATGCTCTCACCGAGCATCCAGCGTGCATATGCTGGCTTTTACCAGTCAAGTTGATGCACCAACAACCTGCTCTTGAAGTTGTTGGGCGATGCTCATCCTTGTTGCAGGTGGAGTCTCGGATCTGGGCACCTGGCCGTCCCGCGACATCGTAATGCGCCCGCTACAGCGTAATGCTCCCGAGTCGGCATGTCTTCACCAATGAACCTCAGTTGCATGCCCCAAGAGCCTCGAGTGGCTTCTAAAATTCTATCATAATGTCCGGACAGCTGACTGCGCGACTTACTCAATAACCCATGGGCTAGGCCCCAAAGCCGATTCGCCTGCATCTGAGAGACCAGATATCATCGCTGGTCATTTCAACGCAAAGAATCCGCAAGAACTTTGACACCAGATGTAAAATCTGAAGCCCGGAATGGCTGTTTCCATAATTTTAATCATAAAGGTGGGGAACCGCTAAGATTCATGAGAAACTCTTTGAACTTAGTGAGTTAGTGCGGTTTTCAGATATCACGTGACATCCCAAAAGGACATTCTTCCGTATGTGCTCTGATTTGAGAGTGTCAATTGCCCAATAGTACTTCTAAGATTGCGAAAAACTTCCGCTCATCTGACCAGAGGGTTGTCATGTTCCTTGCGACTCAAGATGGCATTCTTTTCGTTCAACATGGACAACTTGATCAATGAAAAGCGTACCTAGTTCTCTTGACCGAATCACGGTTCTTTCGTCTTGAGCATTTTTTGACACTATGATGCGAAGAGCGTTCTCACTTGAGAAGTTCGCAACTTTAAAGCTGCCGCGTGGCTAAACGAGATTCCAAGCTCATCTCAAGAACCAGTGATGCGATTATAGCCTCATTAAATACCTCTGCTTTGCACTAGCCTCATCAAAACTTCTTTTCATTGCATACTGAAACTAATATATACTCATACTCTCACCAACAAAACTTACTTGCCCACCAGAAGCCCAAAACACCAAACTCCATCCATCTATTCTTTCATATTCCCCACCTTCCCTTCATTCAAAATCAAAATCAACGACCCGGCTCAGTCCCCATCAAGAACTCCGGAACCTCCTGTGTAATCTCCTGACTAAAGACCCTCGTCCCCTCCTTAACAATCGGACTCTGCCGATCCCTAAGAGCAAGCTCTCTCATCTGCCGATTACTAATGCCTCCCTCCGCTTCGATATTTACTTTACTTTCGCCCGCTTCGGGGATAAATCCAAGTCCCTGCCCAAAGGTGCCGCCTCCTCCTAGCCATTCGAGAGGCCGTTCAGCGCGTACCGGTCCGCCAGTGAGGACAGGGGCATTGCTGCGGCGGCGGAAGGAGACGATGCGTGTTATGCCGGCGCTGAGTTCGTGCAGGGCTTTGGTGAAGGAGGAGCGTCGGGGAGATGCGGGGCGGCCGTCTTTGCCGGCGTCGAGCTCGGCGGGGTTGGAAGTGTTGGAGGCTTGGCTTACTTGGCTTTGGTCGGAGGCGTTGGACCATTGGCGGTGGTGCTGGCTTGGTCGTCGTGACATTGGCATTTGTGATGGGGAAGAGTCTGCGGACCCTCGATGCCACGAGCCTTGAGGAGGGTAGTCGAAATAGCTGCCGGGGTTTTGTTGTGAAGGCGGGGTTGGGAGTTCAACGGAACCGTGTCGCGAGCGTGAGTAGATTGATTCGCCGGATGTGGTGGATACAGGTTTGTAGCCTTTTGGGTGGTGGGTGAAGGGGGGTGTGCGGGGTGAGAAAGGGGAGCTTAAGTGGGGAGGAGTGTTGGTCTCTGGTGTCCCCATTTCGTAGATTACGTTGGTGGAGTCTGATAGGCGGTAAGGTCGAGCGATGCTGTCGCCTGCTTCGGAGGGACTCATCATGAAGGGGTCATTGGATAGAGCATCGATATCGACAGGTCGTGGCGCTGACGGGCGTGTTCGATGATCACTGGACGAGTTGTAAGAGTTGGCCATTTCGGAGGCTTTAATGGCTCTGTTGAGGCGGCGGAGGATCATGAAGGCGGCGATGAGAAGTACGATAAGAATGAATATTGCACCTCCAATGATACCTCCAAGTTCTGGTGTTGTGAGTCCGCCGTTCGGCACAGAAGATGCGGCCTGCTTTGGGATAGGTGTAGCTGATGGGGTGAGCTGGATGATGACTGCAACAGTTGTAGGTGTACTTGTTGGCAGGCCAGGTATCGTCTCTGTTGTAATCGTAGTCGTTATAGTCTGAGGATTTGCATTGCCATCTGTTGTTGTAACTGTTTCCGTAACCTCGAAGGTTACGACATTGGTTGCATAGCAGCTGCTATACCAGCAACTATATCCAGATTTGCAACAGCCGTAGCCAAAGGAAGATGCACATAAGGTCGAACTCAAACCACAGGTTTCACTGAACGAGACTCCCGGAGAGGGGCTACAATTATTGACGCCGCAGACGTAGCCAGTAGGACAACAGCCACCTATATAGCTGTTAGGTAGGTTCTGATCTAGTTGGTGTGGAAACACTGACCTCCTTCTTCAACACCACAGCCATAATATCCTGCTTGTCCACAAGCTGATGCGGTGGCAGCAGAACTTGGATAACAACTACTTGACCCACACACTCTCCCCATCGGACAGCAGCCACCACCCAACGACTGCGGACACAAGGAGTAGTCCGTTCCGCATATCGTAGCATCGCGTTTTTGACCTTGAATTCCCTCATGTATCAAATCCCAGTGACTCGAACCCAGCTTTCGTCTGACTAACGGAGGACCCTCTGTGACCTTAGGGTAGGCTACTATCACAGTGGAGTGTTGTGTTGGGCTGAGTTCAAGTATCCTTTGGACGTATTCCACCCTTTGTGGTAAGACTATTCGGGCTTCCGCATGTTTGTCGTGCTGCTTTTGCGCCGTCGACCCCCCACACCTACGCTTGTCGGGAAATATAGACCTCCATGATTCTCGGATATATCTTGCTGCCAGTCCAACTGTGCAGCTCCAGCATATCTCTGGCCCCAGCATGTCGATATCTGCTTCGAGGCACTCGTCGAGGCGCTCACAATGACGTATTCAACGGTATGCTTCGATACCACTTCCAACCACCATGCGCGACACCCCGACAACTACCGACAATCGATGTCGAGATATGAGCCTGGTAGTTCCATGAATAGTTCGAATTTTTGCGTCGTAAGTTTGCGGTCAGGACAAGCGCGGCGGCTCAGCGAGAGGTCTCAGATATGGGCGCCCTCGCTATCGCTGTCAGGTCAGCGTGTGGGGGCTGGGCGCTGACTGTGTTGCGCTTTGAGTGATGCCACTTGGGGGCACAGCTTGCGATAGAAGACTGAAATAAGGGATGCGCAAAAGGAAGCTCACGATATGACGAAGATACTGTAGAGAAGAGCAAGATTGTCAACAGATCGACGTGAGTCCTACCTGATCGATGGCTTGCCCCAGACTCCCAGAGAGATGTGCTATGATCCTCCCGCAGCCCTTCCAGCGGCTACTTCCACTTGGGATGCGGCCTTTGGCAGGGCATAAGCCTCTCAGTCGCCATTTTTGGGGGCTATCGTAACTGGCACTTTGCAATTGCTTCTCTCATTGGAGGGGCTCGTCGTGATAATGCGGATATTAAGCCTCTCGGACTAGTATTCGGATCGATGTGCCCAATTGGAACAGCTTGCGTCTGCCACGATAGAGGCTGTGGGAGGCGGATGGTGCTCTGTGGAGGTGGGTGTACCGTGGGATACGCAGCCGGTCGCAGAACTCGGAGTCTGACTGGCTGGGTTACGGCTTTCGTGTGGGTGACAGCTGCAGCTCGTCGTGGTCTCATGGCGCTCAACAAGCCATTACCAAGCCCAGAGACAATTGTAGGGCTGGGGGTGAGGGCTGGTCGAATTGTCCAGTGACTTGCGGCCGCCGCATAGAAGGATAAAAGGAACGTATTCGTAATTCCATGGCTCTCGCAGCTCTCACCGCTTACTGAGAACCCTTGGTAACGGGAAACGGGGGAGAGCCTGCAGGTGCAGAAAGATTTGAGGAAAGGAAAGATTCGGCGAGGTGGCTGTGAAGAGGATAGAATCATAAAACTCAACACCGCCCTTGCATTAAGCTGTCACGTGGAAAGATTGTAAGAGGCTATTTTTGGCGTCCCAGGAAGAGGGCCTGCGATTAAAAGTTTGAGCGGGATGCAGAAGAGCTTGTAGAAGAATAGAAGTTATTCTAGTGTTTCAAGCCGGGGAAGGCTTGCTTCATGCTCTACAGTTACCTCTGTCTCGGCATGGCGAGAAACACCTGCTCATTCGGGGAACCAGCCGTGTACTGTAAGGTTACTGTAAAATTCAGCCTGAACATGGCTCCAGAATCAGGCCGCGAGGTGCCCCGTCCAGCAGAGGAAAATGTGTTGAGGAGGACCAGAACTGGAAGAAAAGAGAAGGAAGGCAGGCAGGCAAGAGAAAGAAGAGCAGTATCCACTGCGAACTGAGCTCAGATATCCAAAGACATGGAAGAATTTGCAGGGAAACGAAAACCGTTGATCATTTGACCAGGTCCAGGTTCTCCAGATCACGTGCATCTCGTATTTGGCAGGTGCCTGCGGCTTTTCATCATACCCCGCATGTGAACGGGTCGCGCAGCAGGGTTTCTTTCTCCACGAACCACAACGCCCATTCGCTCTCCTCACTTCTTAATACAAGTAATGGAACAAGCATATTCCGAACGATGCTTTGTTGATCTCCAAGTCTCGCGGAACCATTTTCCGGTCGACTCTCATACGCTGCTGGTGAAAGAGTGATTCTGGATTGAGCTTTGCCGGCATCATGCTCCTCTACACCAGACGTGCTGCTCCAAAGGCGCCTAAACGGAGATCCAGAGCCGGTAAGCATGTGGCAGACCCCCAGCGACGACATTGCTGACATGGGATTGATCAATAGGCTGTATACACTGGTGAGCATCACCCCCGAACTTCAACACACTAATGCTAATTCTACTCGTTCTCAGCAAGGAAAAGGTGGATAAATGCAAATCCGTTCTGATGCGCCAGCCTTACTAACACATTGCAGAAGAAGAAATGCAACGAGGAACGGCCTCAGTGCGATCGATGTTCGGAACGGGGGTTGAAATGCGAATATGAACCTGTCAAGCCACGAAAACGAAGACGGACATCCTTTGCGGGCTCCGCCCTCTCTCATGAGACGGAGTCTTCTGCCTTCTATAACAGTCGATGGGAAGGAAGATTTTACGAAGGAGACGAGAATGATAATGACGATATAAATAAGTGGGAGAAGGGTTCGCAATTCCATTACCCCGAGTCCGATGCGTCCCTTGAATGGGACGGACCATACGGATACGGCAATGATGTGGAGGAAATCATACGGGCAGAGCCACTTGGCCCAGGCCCTTCCTCTGCTATCATACGGTCTCGAAGTCAATACCCAGATCTTGCGATGATCGCACCTTCACCAGTCGCATCACCACTCCTGGAATTCTGCTCCCCAGTCTTCCAAGAGTTCACAGAAAAGAGAAATCGGAGAGGTCTGGTGGATCATTTCTGCAACGTCCTGTCACACCTGATTGTCTTCAAAGAGGATACAGGAAACCCTTTCAGACAACTTGTGCTACCGTTGTCACATGCCTGCTCGCCGGTTATGAACGCGATATTTGCGTTGTCGAGCGCTCACCTTGAGTACAGAGGAATCGAGAATGAGGAGAAATCACTGGATTTCCATAATAAGGCGCTGCAAGGCCTCGCTCAGCTCATTGAACAGAATGATCCCGCAAACCGGGAAGAAGTCTTGGGAGCCATCATGTTGCTTGTGTATTACGAAGTGGTAAGATTTGGCGACTTCCACGCGCACTCATTCACTAATGCGTCGCAGCTTGTCCAACGAGGTAACTCGAATATCGTCAACGGGCATCTCAAAGGTGCCATGACAATTATGAAAACCGGACCTCAAATCATCACACCAACAACTATATTCCTAGAGCGCGTAGGTCTTACATGGCTCCGTCCTATTTTCACACTGACATTTGTAGGCCTTCCGCTTCTACGACGTGATAGCAGCGCTCTCCCTAGGCACAGCGCCTAATTCAAGCACACAACCAACTTCAGTCCCATTTCCCATGCCTCCATCGTCAGTTGATGCCATGACAAACTCCCCACTAAATGCAGTCGACACCCTCCTTGGCTTCTCGACCGATCTTTGGCCAATAATCCATCGCCTCTCGCACCTCCTCTCTTTCAAGAATCAACTCCAGGCCGCGGTTGCAGCAGGCCGTACAAATGAAGCCACTGTTCTACGCACTGAACTAGAAAATAGTTCTCTAGCAATCGAGCTCGCACTCACGAACTGGCAACCCGCGCTTTCTACTATCCGCACTTGTCCGCCATCAACAGATGAACATGATATTCTAGTCTCAAGCGATGGAGTAGATCAAGATCCCTCAAATGATACAAGGATCCAAAGTATCCTCAACAACGCTGAGGCATATCGCCATTCCGCCTTCGTTTATCTATACCGCACCATCAAGTCCCTTCCCCGTTCTCACAGCCTGGTGCAAAAACACGTCCACCTTTCCCTACAAGCCTGCTCTAACGTCGTCAATTTGGCTGAACAATGTCAAGATGGGCCCATGTCAGCACTGCTGTGGCCATTGTTTGTAGCAGCTTGTGACGCGATAAGTGAAGAAGATAGAAAGCTAGCGGTGGAAGGTTTCGGTGGGATTGAGAAGAGGCAGGGGATGAGAAATATCAGGCGGGGTTGGGAGGTTGTAAGAGAGGTTTGGAGGAGGGTTGATGAGTTGCAAGCCTCAGCGGAAGAGATTGAGATTGAGGTGAGCTGGAGCCAGATTTGTGAGGAGAGAGGCTTTAGTATTGTACTTGGATGAGCTGCCCGAAATAGTTGGAAATTTGGGATCGGAATTATTGGGACTGGTGATTGTGTAAATATCTTGCCTTTGAATTCCAAATGTAATAACAGGGCATGTTAATGTTCCGCGATTAAGTTTTTCCGAGATGAATTTGTTGCATGCTAGACCGAGTGTAGATCCAAGTCACTTGATTACATTGCCAGCCCATCAAGTTGTACCTAACAAACATTTAGCATCAACCCTTAAATGGTGAGTTTTTGAACCATTAGTCCTCCCCAACGTTCTTCTAACTACTCCCAGGTCTAGTGTAAGGTCTGCGACCCAGAGACATATCACGTGATATCTCACTCTAGCTGCAATGACGTAGGTGGTCTAGATTCATCCATGACACTTGGACCTCAAAGAAGCTGGCTGGCTGCCCTCCAGAAAGAGCTTATGAGCTCCTCCATCCTTCTTTTATTTCTATCTTTCCATAAATTTCAACATATGAACAGAGATACTACACTCTTCAACCTACGAGTATATTATTCGCTGTCCCAGTTCGTGTAACTCCAGCAGCGATGGTCCCACCAACCGAGACAGGGTCTTGTTCGCCCCGCTCTCCCCCACCAATGAAGCACTATAAGCTTGAGCGAACGATCAAAGATCCGACTCTATTCGCAGTTTTTACAATCCTAGTGTCACTGCTCTACAGTTGGCCACGGCGATGGCTCGTCTCAGGTGCAGCACTCCTCCAGTTTTTTGTCCTTCTTGGAGATAGACAGGGATACCGAGTCCTCCCTCCACTTCATCTATGGCCTTTCTTCACGACCCTTCATCTGATATATGCAATCTGCTCAACATCATGGCTCCTCTACTGGGTCTTCACGGCAATTTGCTACCCCGCCTGCTTTCTCGTGTGCCTCTTCCAATTCGAGATCACGGGAAATATTGCAAGGAAGAACTTGAGAAGAGTGCTAAAACAACTTCACTTCATCGAAGACAAGATTGCGTTCTTCGATATCCCGGCTTTGGAAATCGATACAGAAGTTGATGGGTTGATGGTTTTGCGAGGCATCACGTTCTCACTCAGTACCCTCAGTTTCGTCGTCCATGGCGTTGAAGTTGGCATTAAGTTGAGTGATGATATGGAGCTTGCTATTCAAACGGAGACGGTGAAAGTTAAGCTCTTTAGAGGGATTGAGATTGGTGATTGCTTTGCCAATTTGAAGGGTGGGCAGTATGAGATGACTTTTGGAAGTTTGGAGGGGAATACAAGAGATGTTGATGGTGATGCAGTGTTTGTTGAGGCCACGCCTTTGCTGAAGGCTGCGTCCAAGGAGGGAGATACAAGGAGTCTGAAGTCGGTCAAGTCGAACGAGGTAGAAAGTGTTAAGATGCTAGATCAGCTGACAGATGGGAACCCGCCTGAGGATGGGTCAGCGGAGGAAGGATTGAAGTCAATGAAGAAGATGTCGCCAGACGACGAGGAGTCAAGTGGACGGTACCAAATGACTCTTAACTTCATCAAGGAGACGAATTCAATCCACGACGCTCGGCAGTTCGTCAAACAGGCTACAAGGAACCAAGAGAAGATTTTCGACGAGACAGACAGCAATGCAATTCGAGCAGCAATATGCTCTCAACTCCACCCCAGACCCTCAGTCCCGCACCCACCTCAACGTTCGATCAAAGTGACGACCCTACAGAACCTCTCGCCACCATACGTTCGCCGCTTCTTACACCGGCTCCCCATGCTACTCCGTCTTCTTCTGAACCCATTAAGCTACTTTCACCCCGTCCACATCGTCTCAATCACCGCGACCGCCTCAGGACGATGGATCGATTCTATGCTCGTGGAGAACATCTTCCGCGACTACGCCACCCAAGACAGCGAAATCGCCTCTCTCAAAAGACGCATCTCATCCTGGCTCTCAGACGCCAACTTCGCCGTCTCCCTCGCCGGGATAACAGGCATCGCCTCAGTCCCCTTCCTCCCCACCTACGACATCCAATGCCACCTCGGTTTCAACGACGTGATGTCCTACCGTGCTCTCCCCGCCCACCTAGACCTAAAACAGGTTATCAGACTCGGCGGTGCAGACGCCACATTCAAAATCCCAAGTTTCCTACTCCCGCATCACGAGCATCTACTTCCTGCCATCCCATCCGAGAAAGATGAGCAAAACTTAGAGCACAAAGTCGACGAAGCAGACGGAACACCCCAAGGGATCCAAGCCAAGCACGAACTCAAACAAGCCAAAAAAGACGAAACGAACGTCAAGCTCTCAGTGCACGCCCGTCTCCCCGCCTGCTTCGACCAAGAACTCCTCGATTTCATCGCCGCCCTAGTAAAAGCCACCAAAGTCGTGGAAATGGAAAAGGATAAAGAGGCGGCGAGGGAAGAGAGCGAGCGCGAGGAAGAGCAAGAAGGGGGGAATAAGATTCTGGGGTTTGGGAGGAGGGTTAAGGGGGGTTTGAAGGATGGGGTTAAGAGGACGGTGGTGGGGGGTGTGGTTAATGATCGCTGGATTGCGAAGATGGTGGGGAAGGTTACGAGGAGGTTGGAGACGGCTAGGGGGGAGGTCGGGTATAGTGGGGATTTACCCGTGGGGTTGGAGGTTTACAGGAATGCGGGGTGGGAGAGGAGGGAGGGGGAGAAGTTGTTGCCTTGATTGGTGGGGGTGAGAGATGATATACTGTGGTTTTTGGGTAAATAGATCATGTCCCTAAAGATCTTAGAGAACAGATACCATGCTTTTGAAGCAATGACTGATGTGATATTACCGAGCTTATGCGTGGAACTTGCTAAAAGTATCAACCCTCAAGGGTGTAATTATTTATCCCAAGACCCCAGTAGTCTGTCACGGTGTTCAAGAAAGCTATTTGGTGAGTTGTTTGAAACCACCCCGGCTTGTTTTTGTTACGTCCTACTAGCCATACGCTCCACAATGGAGTTGAAATGCTACCAGCATCTTGCATAAATTTCGGCTGGGCGTCCGGAAGCAGGAAAAGTTCTCGAGAATGTGCTTTGCTTCCTGCTCATCACCCATTCCCGAACTTACTCTTGCAATTCCGTGCTCAATAACAGACCCATCTCCACAGAGTGCCAGCCTCCTCCTGAAAAGTCATCTTCAACCAAAGTTTTCTCTCCACTCTCCACGTCCGTGTATTGTCCTACCTTCACCACAGAAACGACACAGCCATCGATTCCACATTTCTCCCTCTCCAAATACTCCACCGCCAATTTCCGTATAATCTCAAGCTGCTCATCAGTTGGACCAGCAACACCATGACCTCGCAACACCACCGTCCTGGGCCCCCGAAACCGCATAATATGCTCAAAAAGCCTACAAAATTCGAGGCTTGGATAATAAGGTTCAGTCTGCGCCTCCATATCCTCATCCCAGAGCACAAGTCTAACCTCCAATTCTCGGAAATCACCCATATAGATACGACTCGCTATATGATCAAACCAAGAATCGTACGCCTCTTTCCTAAGTACCGCCGGCGGCTCTGAAAATACGATGGTGTCGAGAGAGGGGTGAATCCAGCCGGGACCAATGTGGTGGATATCGAAGTCTGGCCACTGACTGACTTCGAGTTCTTCAGAGAAGAAGATGAATGAGTAATGCTTGAGGGTTTCGTGTCGGCTTTTGTGGTTCACAGCTAGTGTGACTGGGATGTAACGATCGACGGGTTTATAAGTTCCTTCTCCTCGCATAGTAAATCGGTAGGCTAGGGCGAAGTCGAGGTCGATGTGGCGTTTTACGAAGGTGCACTGCCATATCTTGAGTCGGACCTCGATTGGCAAGTTTGGGAAGAGGGTGAACTGGAAATTTTCGGAGTCTTTCTTCAAGTTCTTGTGACCTTCAGAGGCTTTGTTTAGGGCGCTGGAGGTGGAAGTCGTAGCAGGCGGATGCTCGAGCTTGTACTCTTCGGGGGTCTCGGGGGAGGAGGTTTTTTGATCAGGGAGCTTGGAGGAGGGAGCTTCTTCGATAAATTTAGATGAAACTTCGTGGTGCATATCGTTCTCGATCATAATAGGCAGTGCTTCGTTATCGATGCCGGTGGCTTTGTCTGCAGCAGCTTCTACATGGAGGTCAAGAGATTCGCCGTGTTGAGTTTCTTTCGCTTTTGTCGTGCTCTCGTTGGCCATCCTTTTGTCGGAAGGCGTCGCGCGCTCTTGATTTTCTAGATCGCCGGAACCACTCATAACGAGAAGTTGAAATGAGAATTTTGATGGCTGGAGGTGAGGTGGAGATGAATGTGGTTTTAGGATGGTTGATGTCGAGGAAAGAATGTTTTAAGTTATGGATGACGTTGGTGTAAGCGTTCGCTTAGTTTTAAGGGGGATTTATTTCTCCCCAAGGACCCCAACTACCGCACTGGGCAGCTTCAAACATTAACTTCCTGTTTGAATAAACGTACATCAAGTTCGGAAGACTTCGAACTGTAATAAAAGTGTCATAGTAAAAGAACCAGTTGCTCAAGGTCAAGCAGGCTGATTGGGCCATCGCGCTCCGGAGTGCCTAAGCCTGCTTCACAGCATATGGTTACGCAATTTGTATAATGGAATCAAGTTGAGTTTGAGGAGCATGAGAGTCATATCAACTGGTGTCCATGCTATTTATGGCTGTTCTTGAGCACTCATTTGCGCCCATAGCCCACCAAATCCACTGCCATTTCTCACATTGCCCCGTGAATAGGAAACCTTTACTTCATGTTCTGCCAACTGTATGTCCTCCACCACGAACTTCGTTCCTGGTTGTCCGAACGTCCCTCCCTTATGCCCGCTGAAGATCTTTCATGGCCTTAGGAGCGGGATACACGTAAAGCTCTTGCTTCTCGTGCCAGTACCGAATTTGCACTTCCGGCGCCCGTCCACCTACAAAAATTGTCCTTGTGCCTCCCCAGAAACTCTTGGATCATGGCCCTGGATTCGTCCAACTTCAAGAGATTCCGGGGAAGTACTGAAAAATAGGCCGTAGTGTCCCACGTAAGACAAAGCACTTGGAGACCAGTCAACCGTAGGATAAACTTCATGAGTAGAAGCATGGAAGGATCCGTAGTACCTGGACGCAATTGTTCGTTTTGAACTTCGTAACGGTGATCAGGAGTAGAATCTTCGCCACCCCAATCAAAATCTTTAACTTCCAAATGTTTGAGCGTTGCCAAGCTACCTTTTCCGATAGAGTCCAAGTAATTGAGCTACTTTTGGTACATATCTTGAAGTGAAGCAATGGCACAAAGCGGTTTGCTGACAAAAAGGCAGTCTAGGCCTAAGTTCAGGCAATACTTTGGCAAGCTAGGCAAGTCCTCAAATGCATCGCTGAGAGAGACGAAGGAATAGTGACGCATTGTTTCGGCACGGCTCTCTGCGTTGACTCGCAAGGACGCTGGAAAAATGCGCTCGGTCTGGCTGATTGTGGGAGTTTCTGAGAAAGGCATTATTGCTTCCAAGCTCTTATACCAAGGCGGTAATATATCGATGCCAAATTCTTTACTCTCGAAGCTCATAACCCAGATCTTGCGTCGTAGTTCGCGAGGAAGCTAGGACGTTCTCGGATCAGCATGGCCATCGATAGGCAGCTCAGAAAGAATACAAAATCAAAATGTTCTATTCTTGAGACATGGAAAGTGGAAAGATCAATTCCGTATTAGGAATCGAGAGCTCACCTTTGGGAACACGGTAAATTTGATAGTCTCTTCTACGTCCTCGTGCGCTTCCTGCTTGATGAAGGCGGTTGGATGTGTGGCCTGAGGAATAGTCGAAGACTTCTCGAGGCTGTCCTCCTCTTGCTTGAAGGCGATGTTATTGTGGACTGCAGAAGAGGCCATGACGACTTGTTGATTGTTTGGTGCTGCGGTCTGGGGGCTGTTCGTGCTCGAGCTGCTGTTGTTGTGCAGAAATGTCGAGGATGCGGATAGGGTCACCGGAAGGCGCCGCCTTCTAAGATTGCTCGAGTTATTCATTATCAGAACAAGAAGTCGGTGCCGTCGAGTCGCTGTTGTCGAGTTGTCGACTGGAAATCGTTGTTGTCGAAGGCTTGTAGGAGTGGTGTTTGGGGTCTGTTGAGGAAGGGGCAACTCGGCAAGGGTCGTTGGAAATTTATCAAGCGAAGGATTGAGTGAACTAAGTAAAATAACGAAGTGAGTATCTTTATACCCGCAAAGGAACAATCGATTCACCTTTCCAAATTGGACGCAGGTTAGATCTTCTCTGTCTCGGTAGTTTTACCGAAACAGGATTTAAATCTCGGTGCAGATTGGGCAATTATTGCCAAGTGCTGTATGCTTAGGATCGAAGATCTAAATAAGAGACCAAAGAGTTGGTTGCTTGGCTTTAGCTTCGGAAAATCTCACAGAAAGTAAATATTGTCAAAGGAAACGAGTGGTGTCGCGTTGAAGAGAAACCCCTTTTTTCAATTTACTACAGCTATGGGTAATGCTAGGCCCGAGAAGATGCCCCCTTGTCCACCCATCTGGAGAGAGCAGGCCAAATTAACAAAGCATCGCCACTCATGACGAGTGGGCAGCAGACAAGTGATTTATCCTCCTATCGCCGCAATCAGACTTGTTCCTCTGTCTCCAACAAGTTGTCTCCTTTTCTGGTGCTGCACATGAACGCCTTATCCTGCTTGCTCCAAAACCGAACCTTCACTTCCGGGGCCCTGTTGCCAATGAAATTGTCTTTGTGTCTGTCCATGAAAGCTTGAATTGTTTCCCTACACTCTGGGGCGTCTCTGAGAAGAGTAGCTAATGAAGGATCAAGGATGAAATATTGACTCCATGTAAAGCATATTCTCTTGAGACCTGTGAATCGAAGGATGAGTCTCAGAGCAAGGATGTAATGCATTCTACGACTTGTGTGCCAAGAGGTTGACATTTTTTCCTGGTCAATGTCCCCTTTGTACGACTGGTGCCACCAGATATTACGAATTTCCAATTCTTTCAAAGGCGCCAAGCCGCCGGGCGATAGGGACGCAAGCTTCGACAACCAGTCAGTGTATGATTTAGCGTATCTTTCATTAGTAACCAGCTCATATTCGAAAGAGCATGAATCAACAGAGAAATTGACGCAGATAGGTGGTGTGTTTGGGCGGCGGGTCAATCGAAGACTGCTGGTGGAGGTGATGCAGTAATGTCGCATTGTCTCAGCTCGACTCTCTCGATTCATGTGTAAAGCCATTGGAAACCGCGGGCGTGGGATGATATGCTGCCAAGTTGCAGTCCCGACTCTGTTTACTGGCCAGAACTTTTGGATATCGAGATCGACGTGCTCTTTTTTGAACGTCATGACCCAGATTTTTAGACGGAGCTCGAGAGGAAACTTTGGGAACAAGGTGAACTCTCCAAGCTCCTCTGATATTGACGCAGCCTTGTTCTTAGCGACGAGGGAAGATTCTATTTGTTCGGTTTCCACTTTCTCGAGAGCTGGTACAAACATGTCAGCACAGTCCGTTGGCGCGTGTCCTAGAAGCGAAAGTGAGATAGATAGGTACCTACCATCTGATTCTTTGGTTCTCTTGCCGGCGGCGCCCCAGCCATGACCCTTCTTCTTCTTGCGCGTCCTAACTTGCCTCCACATCGTGGTTGATGTTTGATGAAGAAGATGACAGATCGTTGCTGCACAGTCGGGGAGGTGTCGGCTTGGAAAAAACTGTTCATCTTGAGGTTCGCTTCGCCAGACATTAGCGAAGTGGTCACGAGCGCGTTCACCTTTACAAATTTCAAGAACTGCGGCCAGCTGGATCTTATAAATGCGATTTTGTGCGAGACTTAAATTTAGATTCATTCATGTTTCCTTTTAATATCTAAGCAGCGCCTTGCCAGTTCTCTAGAAGGCACTACTCGCTGCTTTCAAGATCCAGGGGAAAGAGCAGGAGGAGTATCGGAAACTGGTAATTGACAGAGAAATTCCATTGGTCTATAACTAAGTCGGACATTCCTCATTCAATGGAAGCAATCATGTATCGAAAGCTAGAGCTTTCCCAGAACACCTCAGCTGAAGGCCCCCCAAATACGACGCAACGTAGATTGTTTCTCCTACACTTTGTTAGTGTTTGGTTTTCTTTGATGCCAACTGATTTGTCTAAGAAAGGCCCAATTAACTTACAGTTTCGAAGTCGAACAGAATTTTCAGACCTTCGGCCAATTGGAGACAGCCAATGTCATCTGCAAAGAGTCGGTTAATTTCCTGCTTCTGCCGTTCGATTTGTTGCACATTCTCCGATAGTTGGTTTGTCAGCAAGTTCGAGCCAACGAATGTGATTTCTTTCAAGCCGGGGAACCTCGGAAGAACTTCTTTCAGATGATCAAAGCTCCTGAAGTAATTGCTTATTGGGATTACCGTAACTTCAAGCCTCTGAATGGTTGGCAACAGTCACCCCACAATGCTCTCCATATTATCAAGCCATTGAAGGAATACGAAAGACCGAAAGAAGAAGCCACAGCCTCTGGTTATGGATGCCATATCACGAGTCGGAGAGAAGCATCGTATCCATGACAAGCCACTGTCCTGGGGGATTTCGTTGTTGAAGAGCACGTAGTATTTGAGGGTCTCGGCGCGGCTTTCGTAGTCGATCCAGAGCGTGACAGGAAATTTGGGTTTCTCATCAAGACCAAGTGGAATGGTTCGAGGAGAAGGAAAACTGTAGCGCCAGATTCGCGATCGCAGTTCGAATGGCAGCTTTGGGAACGTTGCGCCCGTGATCGCGCCTTCGAAATTTGGCACACGATTTTGGGCCGACCTGGGTGGCGATGGCCATGGATGCTGCCGTTTCTGCCGTCGTAGAGTTATCTATTGGCCCATTCTATCAGCAAACATACGACACTAGCTTCCTTTTGAGGACTTACCTGAATATCTATCTCCAGGATTATGTTGTGGAGATTGTGTGGGAATCTGGAGGGCTAAATTTTACTCCAGTCGCGATCTCGCTTAAATATTGTAGCATGTTGGTTAGCGCGAAGCACCCCCCTATTCACTTTCGAGTTTGTTTTCGTTTGCCAAAAGCGAACCAAGACCGTAACCACAAATTATTTTACATACAATAACCATCATTTCATCTCATGCAATGGCCTTGGTCAACGAATAATTGACACAAACCGGAAGCCAAGCCCCTGTTCTCAGCCGTTTACTCGAATTGCTCCCCTCCTTTACCAAGGGTATCACGTACGTCAGGACCCTCTGCATTCAACCTTCTGACAACTTCTTCTAGTCACAAAACTGTTGATTTTGAAACCCTACTCCTCAATTACGTTCCTTGACCAATATGGTGTTCCCAAACAAGCACGACGGACAAGCAGAACAACACACCTCATATTCCATCGAACTATTCGACGGCCTCCTAAACACCTCCTTATTCTCGTCCATGTAAGCGGCTACTATACTGAGTGCCCTGGGGGATGCAATCCATGGATGGAAGGTTGAGATGATTAAGTTCTAAGTTCTTGGAGAGCCATACGGCGGTTGTCAGACGGGAGGTACTCGAGCTCATTTTTTCTCTATGAAGGACTTCCTTTTGCGTTCCATAGGGGGAGACAACAAAGGGAGCAAGCAGAAAAGTACGGAGCACTAGTAGAAGACAGGAACACTGCTATAATTACCCTGCATTCAAGCCAAAGAGGAGAGCCATCGATTAGAAAAGTGGCACCAGTCAAACTCGGCCTCACAAATGCAAATTGATGCCGGTGAAAAGGCTCATATCATTCTGCCTCGAATAACCCCAAAGCATGGCTCTGTCTCCATCAGCAGTCCCTTAAGACAACTTGATATATCTCCTGCCGGTTGCAACAATCCGCATATGCAATCCCCAGCTCTCATTCTGCAATGCATCCCCCCAGTTCATTACCCTAAGCAAAACTCTCACCTTCCTTGGTCTCTGATATGTCTAAGACACTTGGAAATAAACCATAGAGAGATGAGCAATGCCAGAGGGACGCCGACCGCCATGAAGACTAGAATGGCCACGTATTCGTTTTTGTCGACCCCATTACGTGCAGCATCATTGTTGCTGTCAGACACTGTTGTGTATGAAAAGCTGACGCTTGTAGAAGAGGAGATGTAGGTGACTCTGCTGAATGCGGCATCGGTCGAGGCTGATTTTCTCGCAGTTAGCCAGTGCCGGGACAAAGGAAAGGAGAAAAACTGATAGATTATGTTCAGGGCATTGACGTTTCAAAGGGATGTTTGGATGTAGGAACAGGTTTCAGAGCTACCGAGAAAGGAACTTGCAGAAAGCAGAAGTACATACAGGAGAGATTGTCTGTCGTTGGGGTTACCAAGTCGATAGGACTTGCGGTTGGAGTGGCCGTGGTGACGAAGTCGGTTGACCTTGAGGACACTGCAGAAGCAATAGCGGTGGCGATGTTAGGAGTTCTCACGACAGTGGCGGGTAAGGCGCCTGAAAGCACGATACTAAAGAGGGTGGCTGCGAGGAAGACGAGGAGGATAGCGCAGCTCTTCATTTTGTCTGTAACGGGTGAATTTTTGACGGTTCGTGGATGATTTCTCTAGATAACATCTGCCTTTGAAGTAGCAGGGCTTTGGTTATTGTGAAGCGAAACAAAGGCAAACGGGTTTAGTGGGTCACAAAATTTCGTCTAGATAGATAACATGGAGACGGTTTGGAAGTTCTACATCGCAGACCCTGTTCTGCAATAAATCTGAATTTTCTGGACCATTTTGCCCGACCGGCCCACTTTAAATTTATTGTTGAAACAGAACAGAAGTATACTTTGTCCTTAAATATCAAAGATGTGAGCTATCAGAATGTTCAAGAGTTTTTGGTAAAATCGTAATGCTGGTGTAATATTTTAATGGCATAAAAGTTTAGATTATATGGTTTGGTGGACACCTGGACTGAATTTATGAGATCACTTGAGTCTCGTTGTATTTATATCTCTGAGTACTCTATCCCTAGTTCTGGAGATGGGTTTTACGGTTCACCATCCCGAGACACTCAAACCTGCGATTATCCAACAGGTCGATCTTCTCCGCTTCAGGCCCCAAGGCTGTGAAAGCAGCACATCCACAATGCGAAAAGTCCAACACACATAAAAGCCATCCCAACATAAAATCCGGTGCTTGGATTTTTCCCGCTACGTTCGTGGTCTGTAGTAGTGTTGGTCTTTGAGTCCGGAAATTCCACCGCATGGTGACCGGAATGGTCTTGACCAGAGCCGGCTGGGCTTGGTGGATTTACAATAATCGAGCTGGAAGGTGAAAACATGTCTTTTGGTGAAGCTGTTCTTGGAATACTAAGTGAATTTTGAAATACAAGACAATACCCAAGTGTTGCGAGGACAACAGCGAGGACGAAAGTGGTCTTCATTTCTGAATTTCTCCGGCAGAAGAGAAGATAAACAAGGTAGTTGAAGTTAAAGATAAGTAAAAGGATTTAATGGCTTTATCCTCCACAACTTAGCTCGTCCTCATTCCATGCCTTGTACTGTCAGAATTAACACTGATCAAACTGCTTCTCGGTTGTGATTCAACAATTGAAAGTGAATAATTATTAGGTGGCAGAGGTTTGATATCGTGATGAGAAAAACATTTGATTCACAATTGTGGTCTTGTTGATTTCCCCGTACTGATTCCATGTAGCCATCAAAGCTCCACATGATGTTATTCTCTTTCAATTCTGAAGTCGGTCCCCTCCCTCCCCCCTTTCTAACGTGATCGGTACACCGTTCCAAACCCCTTTTGACAGCAGTTTCCAAGTCTCTGGCCCTGATAAAGTCGGCGAGGTTCCTGTGCCAACTAAGAACAGGCGCACTTCAAACACATCCAAATAAGTGCCCCAATCAAGATGAGGCCCCCAATCGCTCCCCCAATAGCCATTCCAATGATCTGATCCTTAGTTATGGGACCAGAACTAGGTTCTATATAAACCCGCGTTCCAATTTCATGTGTACCGTCATTTCTTGCTGAGGTAAGGAAGGTCGGCAAAGCTGAGGTCTTGGTTGTGTACAGCATGAGAATAAGGAGAACAAGGAGGATGATCCTTGTAGCAACTTTGTTTGTTTTGAAGCTTGATAGTAACATGTTGTGTTCCTTTTGATTCTGCTAGTATGGCAGGACGTTATTTGCTCTGGACCAACCACGAATTATCCCATTCACGAATTCGAACCCTCCCATTCACGAATGGCATACCTTAGCGCGTATTTCTGAATGGTATATGCCATTCGTGAATGGGAGGTGTGCCAGCCAGGAATAAGTCCTATTCACGAATACGTTACTATTCCCGGCTGGTATATACCAGCCAGGAATAGGTTACCGTAGTGGATATTCCTGGTTGGTATAAATGAGGCTATTCGCAACTGGTATACCTCCTATTCGCGAATGGGAGGTATGCCAGTTGCGAATACACCCTAAATGAGGCCATTCCCAGTTCTTATATGCTAGTCACGAATAGGGAAGTAAATGAGGCTTCACGATTAGTTTGTGCACGAATGGGAAGTAAATGAGGCTATTTGTAGATAGTATATACTAGTCGCGAGGTTGGGGTAAAGACGTTGTGAGCGGGTTTTTAGGGTGGTAGGTATTGCGAGCGTTGAGGATATACTATAATGCCGGTGGGATAGTAGGGGCGTTAGTTAAGCGGATAGTAGCTTCACCGCTACTGCGGGGTTATAGACTAAGTACGGTATACTGTAATTACAAAGTGATACTATTCCCGACCGGCATATGCCATTCGTGAATGGGAGGGCATTAATTCGTGAATGGGATTAATTCGTGACTGGTCCAGAACATATAGTTCCAAATCTCAATCATGAACGAGGCTCAGATTATTCTCAAGACTGAAAATGTTGTGAATAATAAGGTAAAAATTTGGACGTGAAATCATACCCAATTTAAGTAAAACAGAAATATGAGTAGTTATAATGAGTTAGGATAGTACGGCATCACGTAACTACAACTGCGTCAGAACTATCGTAGGAGGTAATCGCAAATCGTGAATCGTATATATGACGAAATCGCAAATCGTAAAGACCAAAAAAGGTAATTATAGGATCGCAAATCGCAAATCGTAAATTCTGATTAGTCGAATCGAGAAGGGACGTAAATCGTAAATCGTAAAGAGAAGTCTGTAATAACTCAATCACATATTAGCTATACTACTATCCAGAGCTTCTTTAGTAATATAATATAATATATTTGAAGATATAATTGTCTGAATATAAAGAAATTAGGGGATTCTTAACTTAGTCACTATACTTTAGTATCTCACATATCTCACTTGCTTTAAACTTCTCTTCCAATAGCCAATCTTATACTTCCTCTCTCTTTTATCAATAATACCACTAATAATGATTCGCCTATTAAAAGCTCTCGAAGTGTATAAGGGTCTAATTAAGGAGTTTCGTAATAATAATATACTATTTCCAGAGATCTGCCAGATTCTCTTTAGGGACCACGAATATAATATGAGTAAAAGTACTCTGAAATGATATCTCTATAACTGGAACTTCCTTAAACAGATATACCTTATCGAGACTCCCGAATTATATCTCGAAATCGTTTACTTATTCAAGGATATTAGTCTGCCAGATACGGATATTATTCAAGTCTTAATAGATAAGGGATACGAGATTAATATTCGAAAGGTTCAAGAGATTCGAAAGCATTTAGGACTATAATATTATTTATTTCGGGAGAAGATTAATAAGGCTATTAAAGAGATTCATTAACTTTTATAGATTAAGATCTATAAGAATAGAGAATTTGGAATAGTTTAAAGCTTTAATATCAGATATATATATATATATCTGAATACTTGTAGTATTAATAGGAATAGGGATTATAAGATTAATTATATTATAATTTAAATTACTTTTCGAGAGATTAATCCCGAAGGACTGATTTATTACTAGTATAAACTGAAAGCTACTCGAGGAGAGTTTATTATACCGGGACTGAACTTTATATAGAGTATTAACGGCTATTATAAATTGAGGTTTATAGGAATTGAAATATACACCGGGATTAATAGTTATACTCGATTTATACTCTGGTATTACTATAATATATCGAATGATATAATAGTTAATTCTTTAGTATAATATCTTAATATTACTAAAGAGGAGAATATTATACTATTTTATATTCGATCTGATTAAGGCCCTGAAATACTAATAGTAACAGATACCTATTATCTTCTTTATTAAACTATTATAATTCGAAAAGACCGGGAGTTATACAAGTTTAATAATATATACTAGTTTGGAATATCTATTATAAATCAGAGAATCGAGATATAATAGAAATAATTTACTAAAGGATCTTTAAATAAGTAAAAGATATACTTTCAGGATTTATATTAAAGGAGATTATTTTCCAGATCTAGTTTATTTTATATAATTACTATATTATATATTTATATATCTATTATTAATTATATTATTAATTAATTTATTTATTTCTGGAATCGATATTAAATATACCTTTAAGTTAATTATTTATATATTATTTCTGGAAGACTATAAATAAACTATAATTATTCTCTCTTCGGGATTCGTGATTATAATATTAGACCTGATTAGAAAAAGATTATATAAATAAAGGAATTATATTCAGATTAGGATATTAATACTTTCTTGTCTAAAAAGATATTATAATAGTACTATTAGACCCTATAAGAAATTGGATATTAGTTTTCAATTAATTATATAAATATAATTAATAAGACTCCAAAGTATATCTTAGTATATATTGACTTTTATATAGAGTTTATAGTATATATTAATAGCGGAAAAGACTCTCAATTTGGACTATTAGTCAAACTAATCAATTCCTATAACTAGTAATCAGATAATGAAATTACTATTAGATTAAAAACTACTTATAAGTAAGAACCTGAAACTGGAATTCAGTTTATAAATAAGGAATATAATAATCGATTATATAATAGAGATATAGATTATTTATTATCAGAAGATAATAAAAGAACTTCTAAGAATAAAAATATTAATACTCTTAATATTATCACTTCTGGAAATAATAATAATAATAGAAGGGAATTTATATCTAATAAATATACTTCTCTAATAAAAAATAACAGAAAGGGCAATTTGGGGACTAATATCTAGAGGAACTAAACTATAATAGTATAATAAAGATTATATATTAATAGTAAACTATTAATTAAAAGGAATAAAGTGTAAAAAAGAATAGAAAATCCATTTCTCAATTTGAATTAAAATTATAATAAAGATTAAAAGGAATATTCTTATTATTATACTATTATTATATATCTTATTTTACTTAAAAATAAACTATTTTAATATATTTGATTTTTTTTTAATTATATTATTTATATCTAATAATAGTATTATTCCGCCCGATTAGACTTAGTGACACTTAATAACTAATAAGATCACTTTCACGTGAATTAGACAAGATAAGATTATAAAACCTTTTCTTAAATTACTAATTCTCTTTTAGTTATTATCTAATTTAAAATCAAGCTTTCAGGATAATTAATTATAATATAATAGATTTCTATAATCAGGGATATTTTCTAATATCTTAAAAAGATAAACTTCTTCCAGATTCCTTTTACTTATTCTTTAAATCATTAAAAAATAAAATAATACTCGATTTCCTTCCAGAATCAGACTATAAAGTGACCGAAATCAAGTATTCTAATATAAATATAATACTCAAATTATATCCTTAATATTTATTCTTTAATCCGAACTACTATTTAATAATTATATCACTGTAATGGCAGGAACGGAGTAGAGGTTATAAGCCAAAGATCTCAATTTCAAGGTCTAACTAAAACTTAAAGCTAAGGAGAGAAGAGAAGGTCGAAGGAAGAGAAGTTCTTAAACTGTAAGCCTGAGACCTGCTCTCTTAGTTTGAGATATTATCGTATTACCAGATATTGGATCCTCAGTCTGAAACTAATAGTGCAGTAAGTATATAACATGTACTGTCATATTATCCCCTTCTCGAAAAAGAGCTCGACCCCGAGTAATAAAATGCCAAAGTGATAAAGGGAATAACAAAAAGAGTATATATAGACAAATCCTTGAAAAAACAGTCTATTTCCAGATACCAGATATAATATATCATCTCTAATCGATCTCCGGTCGATTAGTTACTATTCTATCCATCTTAATCTCCAATTCGCTCCTAGTCCTATTATAAGAACTGTTATTAAAATCACTACTGGAATCCTCGTAATCGTTATTGTTAATGGTAATAATTGTAATCTGCCTGCCAGTACTAGTTCCAGTTACCGTTCCAGCAAGGGCAATATATGGATTCAAGGAATAGTTCTTGACCCAGTAATCCTTCGAGCCGTATCTAACATATCTGCCTATTCGTCGATATTCATTGTGTAGCTCTAGTATTATTGAACGAGCTGGTATTTTCAGTGAAATCGGAGGATCAGAAGGAGAAGAGGGAGGTGTCGTAAAAGTACCAATTATCACTTTGCTAATATCCATGGGATTATGGGCAATTTTCGGGACTTGAATATAAGGAGGAGCGGCAGTTTTTGATAAAAGCTACTGGGCAGTCTGTAGGAATTCGATGTAGATTCGTGGTAGGTTGAGCTGTTAGGCCAGCCTGCTCCGTAAAGCGCTATTGAGACCATTCCCGAAACTGGATATTTTATTAATGTCTGGCCAGCTTTGGCCGCCTGCTTCGTATAGTGTTCGTTCGAATTTGGCTATAAACGCAGGGAGGGAATCAGTTCCTTGTTTCAGCTGGAACAGCTTATCCTCGGCCTCCTGCTATTTGTTCGGGTTATCGTATACCCGCGAGAGCTACTCAAGGATTATATTATAATCCCACTACTATATCTCCTCTACCTGAGCCAGTTATGGCAAAACTATACTTTGAACGGAACTATCGAGATTGAGATAGACGTAATAAAATTGAGCGATTTCGTCTCCTATTATAGGACTATTGACTCGTAACTTGGCCTTGATTGAGGGGAGCCAGGTATCGAACTTGTAGATCGATCCAGTAAACTTCTCGGGATCAGGGAGTCTCGCTCGGTGTGGTGTTATCGACTATACGGCAAGCTGAGCCCATAATATCATAATCTTAACGTGTAACTGGTCGAATTCGCGCTGAACCTGTACTTGAAAAGGATCCATTTTCAAAGGAAGTCATAAAAATCGAAAAAATCGTAAAACCTATAAGGGTATACTAGCGAAGTTCGTATTTTCGTTAACACTAATAATAATAACCGTAACGTGATAATAATAATAACGTGATAATAACAATAACGTGACAATAACAATGACATGACAATAACATGACAATGACAATGATATAATAATAATAGAATTGTTTAAGACAAAGTCGTAGTCTATTACATACTATACCCGCTACGGAAGGTAAAGGAGCTTTAAGTAATGTGACGGCAGGAACGGAACAGAGGTCGTAAGCCAAAGATCTCAATTTCAAGGTCTAACTAAAACTTAAAGCTAAGGAGAGAAGAGAAGGTCGAAGGAAGAGAAGTTCTTAAGCTATAAGCCTGAGACCTGTTCCCTTAGCTTGAGACGTCATCGCATCGCCAGACATCGGATCCTCAATCTGAAACCAGTAATGCGGCAAGCATGTGACGCGTGCCGTCACAATCACTTTCTGTATATATACCGATTGCAAATACTATTATAATTATTATTATTATTAAAACTATCCCTTCCTTTAATATCTTAATTACTATTTAATAGTCTATTATAAGTTTTATAACTTATATTTCTAAAGGAAGAGAAGAGACTAGATATACTATAATAGAAGTAAAGAAGATTGGATATATAGACCTTTGGAATAGAATAATTCCTGGTATAGTAAGATCTTCCGGAAAGATTAAGAAAGTATAGAAAATCATAGATTCTCAAACCCGGATTAATACTTTTAATAGACTAAAGAAGAATAAGAATAAGTTCAGTTTTAATTCTTATTTTTTAGAGTATATTCTAATTTGAATAGAATATTAAATTAATATAATTAATACTAGAATTATCTTTATAATATAAATCTTCTATAAAGTAATTATATAAATTAATAATAGTAATATCCAAAATACTCTTATTTACGAATTTTTCTTTTAATATAATAATATTATTCTTTATTTAATTAGTAATTATTATAAGTTCTTTGATAAAGACTATACTAATACTTATAGTATTATTATACTTTAATGAAATTAATTAGGAAAGTTTATTACCTTTTTAATTTAACTAATCGAGTATATTCTACAAATTAGAGAATTGAATACTAGAATAATTTTTCAACTTTCACGTGTCTATATAATAATTACCTTTACTCGAGATATTAACTTTAAGTAAATATTAATAATAAAAGTTAATAGAACTTCGTTTATTAATATTTATAATATAAGATCCTTTTATAAAAAGGCCGGGTTTAAGAGAATAAAGGGGAATAAGATATATAATATTTATATTATCTTCAATTATAATTTGGGAGTTTATATTTAACAAGAGTCGGCTTTTGTAAAGAAGAGGATTAAGGGTATAGATAAAAAGACTCCTGTTATAATTATCTTTAAAGAGAAGGAGAATATCGATTCTATTATTAATAATACTAATAAACCGGAACCTGATTTCAATAATAATACCAATAATACCTTTACTAAATACGAGAGGATAACTCTGAATAGTTATTATAAGAAGGAATACTTTCGCCGGGAACTTCGAGATATCCCTATTACTATAGTCTTTTCAGAAAAAGATATTATTATTATATTAAATAAGATAATTAGAAAGGAGAAGGAAATTCAAGAAAAGGCTCTAAAGGCAATAAAAGTTATAAAAGAGAATAACCTCTTTATTTCAAGTAATAATACTAATATTAATAACGAGAATAGGACTCTTTCTAGTATTCAGACTAAAGGAAACTTTATTACCTATAAGGATAACAAGGAGACTATCCCCGATTAATAGTTCCAAGAGGAGACTATAATAGAGTATAATATCCCGGTAATAAAGTATAAGAAAGTGCTAATTACATATAGTCATCTATTAATAAGATTATAGGGAAATAAGAAACAGAAGAAATAGTAAAGAATAGCGGGAGTAATACTTAATATTATCCTTATAATCGCTAATACAAGAGATTACGAATAGCTTCATTTCTATTATTATAATTGGATAATTTTATCGGTTTTTTCTATTATATAACTCTTTATCAAGCAGATATATAATTTTGATATTTTTATACCAAAAACCAAACTCCTGAAATATCTATAAGATAATCCCATTTATATCTTCAAAACTACTAAAGTAATTACTACTAATATTACAGATTTCAGCTTTACGATATACGAACACCCTTCAATTACGATTTGCGATTACATCCTTACGAACTGCGAATACCCTCGATTTGCGATTTGCATCCTCCTCGATTCGACCAATCAGAGCCTACGATTTGCGATTTGCGATCCCATTATTACCTTTTTTGGTCTTTACAATTTGCGATTTCCTCTTACAATAGTTCTGACCCAGTTGTAGTTATGTGATGCCGTAATAGCGGAATACTAGAACTAAGTAGAGAACTTGGAACTTCAGAAGTGCATTTGTAAAACCTGTAATAAAATTCGAAACTAGTTAGGGATAAGTTTTACGTTAACGAACCTCGGCTTTAGTCCCCACCCCCTCTTTTTGGATCTTTTAGAAAACACTTTGTTTAGTTAAGACCTGGTGGAGCGACCTGCCAACGCTCCATTCGTAGAAAGAGATGGGTCTTTACTGGCCGAGCGTGAGTGAGGCAATGAATCTCCTATTCTTGTTCGTTTAAACGCTTCACTAATTGGAGCATTATAACAATCCCGTTTAGTTTATATCCTCTCCACACTTTTTGCCGTAGGCTTCCTATTGTCCAGTGTCGCTGCACCTCGAGGTAACTTGCTGTGGTTCGAGAAGCCACGTTGTCGCGATAGACAGTATAACCTGTGAAAAAGAGAATATTGGCAGAGCTGCGGTAGGGGTTTGGACCGTCTGGTGCATGGTAGAGGGCAAGTTATGTTATTGGAGAACACGAAGATTATAAACGATTAGCATAGAATTGCTTCGAATTGTGTATGCATCTGTAACTTGAACAATCCGAAAGAATCCCGTATTCTCAATATAATAGTGATTGTGGCCAGCTGGTACCTTGCCGGTCTAGGTCAGCGAACGCTTTCCAACTCCAAGACAGTGGATCCACCTATACGGTGTCACTGATATCCCCCAAGCGAGAAACTCTGTAGCAGCCCAACTGAATCTACCACTTCGACTGTTCGAATCCCCGATTTCCCATAATTGAGCTTTAGCAAGTTTGGCCACGCCATATGAGAACGCCGAGGTAGGCAAGGATCACGAAGATACAAGCTGTAGTGACAATATATATAATACCAGTTGGGTTGAGTTGTCTCCTAGAGGGATTTGCCTGGGGGTGTAAGCTCCCCAAGACTATATCCATCGCTGGTAAATGAGCTGAGCCGGTGTGGATCTGAGTGTGGGAGGTTATTGGAAGACCAGTGACGGAATTCGGGTAGCTTGAGTAGAGGAAAATCTAGGAGAGAAGCGTAAATAGTAATTGATTTGAGATTCTCATGTTAGTTGCAGAATATGCGCAGTTACCGTTTTCGTTGTGTAGACGGGAGCAGAGTGAAGAGAACACAAGGAATATTATTTAAACATATGCTTGACAAGAATCAAGTCCAAGGTCCTTTGACTCAAACTTCAGTTTAGTTTCACGCGGATTTGATGAAATCTGTCATGCTTCAAATGTAGGACGAAATAGTGTTGAATATCCCACTAAACCCATTCAAAACAAACGCTAAAGTTCTCTCTCGGAATCACCCACCTTGTCCACATGTCTATTCAGGCCTCTACAGCGCTGCAGAGTCGATTTCAAACCTGGCACAAGTGGCAGGAGAAAAATATTGCTAATTAAGAGAGAACCCTGATTCCGAGTCCGATTTCTTGATTAAGACAAATCTATGACCCAACGCGACTACTAGACTACCCAACCCCTACACTCCGTACTTTAATTTCTTTTTTATACAGAAAACCGATATGCATTTCGAATTAGATTGCCAACAATAGCGCTTCACTAAAGGCGCCCCAATCAATAACCCCAAAGTCAGTACTTATCCGCATCAAGCATTCTTCCGGAACATACATTAGATAGAGTCTAAAATACGTGAATATTCTACGAAAAAGCTTCCAAGCTATTACTGGTCACTAAAGGCGTATAATCCTATGACATTTATTATTTTCTACTCGTTGTTTGCAATTTTCACATCTTGAACCCCAAAATATGTAGATAGTCCTTGCATATGATACAAAGGTCACGCTAAAATCTTCCCAAACATTCCGCCACTGTCAAGTCGAATCCCGTTCGGTAGCATAACCGTAATGTTCCAGACCTCCACAAGTTTCAGACCCACCACCACAAGTCCGCCAAGTACTATACACGGGGATTCTTAACAACCAAATAATTCACGCCTGTCACCGAGCTCTCAAGCCTAGTTGAACCACCAAGTAGCACCAGTACGACCCACAGCAAGGTCTTCAAGGTCCTGGAACGCTCTATTGGAAAGGTCTATCGCGTAGTTCTCGCAGCCCTTACACTTGTCCATAACAGTCGCTGTCGTTGTCTTGCCCGTCGATGTACAACGAATAGTGATAGTCTTGTCGCAGTAGGGGTTAGTGTTTGAAAGAGCGCCCATCAAGACATGCGGAAGAGCGACGATTCTCTCAACTGTTCCATCATTGGTTGCTCCACAAGCTCCTAGACCAGCCTCGTAGTGAGTTATATCACCCTGACAAGGACTTGCAGCAGTGCATAAGCCGTTAAGGGGATCTCTTGCTGATATTGGTGCGAGGGAGGTGGAGCCGGCAAGGGAGGTTGCAACGTAGGCGCTTGCAAGAGAACCATTGGTGAAGAACATTGCTAAATAGAAGAAGAATGCGATTGACGTCTGGGATTGATTCCAAGTTCATCTTCGATTTTGCTTCTGAATTGAAAGCGTAGGGTAGGTCAATTTTGAGTAGTTGCGCAAGTAATTCGGTTGTGTAAACCTTAAGTGCTTGATATTTTATGAAGAAATTTCGTGTGTAGAAGAAGGAAAAGAAAGCTTGAAAACAACGATTTTGATTGCTTAAGTACTCGCAGGTCTGACATATGATCCAAGGCGAAGTCTTAATAATCTTCAAAAGCAGCGTGAATCCCTCCATCGAATGTAACATGACCATGTTCATCCAAACCACCAAAGCATATCAGACATCGCTCCCAAGCCGCCAAGCACCTTCAAACCTTTCAAAATATTCACCAGTTCTCACTGCTTCAACACTTCCCACCACATAGCTCCTACCCTCACATCATCACACACATCCCACCCATGCCCATTTTAGAATCCCCATCACCCATGTCCTTTCGACTTTTGCATTTACACCATATAATGAAACCGACTACTAGCGCGAGTATGACAGCCACCAAAGCTGCGTGTACGTAGCTGAAGCTGAAGTTGAAATCTCCATTTGCACTCGTGAGTTCTCGAGAGATTGTCGAAAGCCCGTCAGATTTTTCGAAGTTTGCAGCTCGGAGATCAAAGGATGCTGAGCTAGTAATGGTGTTTAAGAGGGTGGAGAGTGGATGTGCTGTAGTGGTGGTTGTATAAAATCCGCATATGACGAGGATAATAAGACCTAGGAGGAAGTTGAAGCTTGAATTCGGGAGTGGGAGCTTCATCTTGATGTCCTGCTCTCTTATGAAATTTTTTGATAGTGACGAATGATGTATTGGTGATGAGGATTGGTTTGTTGTCTTGCCGCAAGAAAATGTAAGAGCCACAATATGTGGAGGCAAAGTCTTTTGCGATTAACTTGATGATTTGACTTGGTGTCAGTGTACAGTGTAAGTATAGAAGTGGAAGTTTCAGAAAACAAACGATCTTCTTAAGGTGCTCAAAAGATTGACTCATGAAAGGGCAAGTCAAGCTCCAAGACTATGCAAATGATTCCCATCAACCTACTATCATTTTTTAATAGATACAGAACGGGATCGGGGGAAATAAATCTCTTTTAGCGACGAAAATGGTACATACAGGCAATGATGAGCGCCACTGCCCTTTGCCCCACGAAGACAAAAAAAAAAAAAAAGGAAAACAATGGTGATACCAGTCGTAAAGTGAGCTTCAAGTGCACATGTAGAAGGATAGTATTCAGGGGGCTTGCCGGCGATAGCTACTCGGGTATCGGAAGAGTTTTGGTCAATTCCGTGGACTTATGGCCCGCTGCGTCTAGCACGCAGATGGGAAGGGCAATGCCTAGGTAGAAGAAATTTGACAATGAGAGCCTCATATTGGGTTTTGACTTCATTTTGGTGAATCTCGCTAATGTGACTTGGATTTTAGAATGGAGATTCAACTTGTTGACTTCTGATAGAGACAATTTAATCTAGAGCAGCAAAGTAATCCACGATAGCCTTGGTGCCTTTATGTGAACACAATCCAAGCTCGAATTGAACGAAGAAGAGATATTAAGGGTCACTGTTCTATTTCTGAAGTACTTTAGGTACTGACTACTTCTTGCTAAGATAGAGCCAAACCCCAAGTTCAGGCAACATTCCCATCAACTTCCTCTAACCATCCACAACTAGCTATCTATGCCGGAGTGAACAAGCCACCACCCTCAACCACGCTTGCAGTACAGCATACCCCAGACAAAAAATATAACCCATAAGACACCTGCGACTAAGATCCCGATGATGCCGCTAGTTGAGAGGCCGCGCTTTTCGAGACCTCGGGGGCCGGGAGACCGCCTAAGAAGATTATCGAAGGTTGCTGCCTGGACATCGATAGTTGTAGAAGGAATACCAGTGGATGAAATAGAAGAAGCTGGCAAAGCTCCTACTGTTGAAGAGAGTATTCCGCAGAGAAGGACAAGACTGATGCTAATGCATAGTAGACGTTCGATTTCTGGAGTCAGGAGCTTCATGCTGAGGTTTCTGTATGAAAATTTCTGAATTTTTGAGGGGGTTTGTTTGAGGTAGGTTGCGGTGCTTGGTACCGAGCTTAGAGGTCGTTCGTTTTTGAAGAGTCTCTGGCAGTTTTCTGAAATTTGGTGATCAGGGTAGAATTTATTTATTAGCACCTTGGGATGGCAGCTTTATATAATGATCACATTAGGCTTGTTAGTGACGTCAAAGAATGCATGTTTACTCACAGTAGTCCATAGCGTTTCGTGATTCATGATTCACGCTTCTGGATCTGGTAAAGGGCCTCTCCATACCATATGCAGCTCCAACCATACAGAAAATTCGCGAGCACAAAACAAGATGCCTAGACAGACCGGGATGACAAAGAAAATACCAACATAGGTAACCACCTGCTGACAAGTGGCTTACAGTCGGTACACTGTCAAAAACAGTGGAATTTACAGTGGTGTACATTTTTGTCCCCCCCGTGATGAAATTTAGTGAGTGTGTTTCGAAATAAGATTAGGAAGGCTTTTGGGTATCGGTCCGCAGTGTGAACAATTGCTAGCAAGAAGAAGAAAACTTATGTAAACTTGGGTGGAAATTCCATGCTTAAATAGAGCCTCGAGCGTGGAAGTGAATTTACAGGAACGCGTGGTGAGGAAGATTTTCCGTACTCCAGCAAATGCACCTCCAATAAATTTCCCAGTATCCCTGCCTTAATTCCTTCCTCAATATTTGAGCAAAACACAATATTTCACCAATATCAGCACTCTTCACAATTGCGCACATTCCCACTACCTTGGTTCACCTTCCCCTCACCTTAATCCGCTTTTCCATCGCCTTCATCTCCCTGGCCACCACCTTCATATCCTTTATCCTCTCCAGCCTCAGCCTCCTCTGCAGCCTTCCTTTCCTTGCGATCGTCGGAGCGAAGATAGCTATGGACCAAGCAGTAGAGGAACCCCAGAAGAACAATTACCAGGGTTCCAATGATAGCGAGACCTTTTAGGAAGAACTGGGTTCTATTCACTGCTTCTGGGTCATAGCTCAAAAGGGTGTCGTTGGAATTGGAAGAGCCCCAGAGCGCAATCCGCGGTGAATGTGGGTTAGCGGTAGGCGCGTTAAGTGAGAAGCTGGCTGGTGAGGAGAGAGAGAAGGCTGTGAGAATGGTGATGACTATGAAGAGGTGAAGCGTCATTCTGAATTTCGTAGAGCGTTTCGTTGAGCGAGGATCTTGAGCGAGAAGTCGAAGCTAACTTATTGATTTTCTCAATTGACGTTGTTGCTTTAGGTTATCTGTCAAGACTCAAGAACTTGAGGATTGACTGTGAGCTTGACGGCGTAGTCTTTTGATGAAGTTAAATTGAGAAGGCCACTTCTTCCTATTGAAGTTGATTGAAAAGGAAGAAATATACAAGAAGGAGAAGCCATATTCAGGCATTAAATAATGCAAACTTCATCTGAATTTTCATGAAGACAATCATGTTTTGGTGTTATTAAGTTCACAATAGAGGCCATGGGATGAATTGTGAGCTCATCGCTGGTATTGATGCTAACCATATGCTTTTTCAAAGTCCAACGCCAAAACTGTGAAGCTTTTTGTCCCAAAGCCTCCAAATCCCCCCCCCCCCCCCCCCCCCCCCCCCCCCCCAAAACGCCCGTAATACTAGCTCGCCAGATCTCCAAGGTGTACAAAACATCGTCGCCGATACAAGTCCTCCGTTCTCGTCATTAAATCTTTCCTAAATGAATTTCGTAGCTGTTTTCATAGCTATGCCAGCAATCCCTCCCTTGTACTTCCAACCACAGTAGCACGCCAACACCCCAAGAATTACTACGACGAACACGACGAATAAACCAGCAAGTTTAAGCCCCGTGTGATCGTCAGAGGGAGCAGGTTGTGGCGGAGGGTCGTCAAACAGGTGTGCACTGCTGTTCTTGTTCATGGCTTGGATTGAATTCCCAGTGAAGTTGGTGGGGACGCTGGCGATAAGACTGGTCATCTGCGAATACGGCAGCGTAGTGGAACTGGGAGCAGCAGAGATGCTGGTTGGAGAAATTGACTGCTCGACTGGGCTGGCTTGTACGAATAATTGGCTGTGGATAATGATGGCCCAGGCCGTGAACAAGAGAGCGAGGAATTGTAGCTTCATACTGACACTTTTTAACGTTCTCTTGGGGTGGCGTCCTTGACGAACAGCTAATCCGGGCACGGCTTGCCGGTTGAGATACTTGCCGGAGTTTGCTAGTCGATTATTTTATTCTGAAATGACGAGCTCTTCTTCGAGAATTTCGAGTGCTTCTGGAAGTTGGGGTTCGATTTAAATATATGGTTTGAGGCCCAATATCAACTTCTAAGATAAAGTTCTTAAATGAGTTTTTGGATCTCTCTGGGAACTCAATTATTGAAAAACCTTGAAAGTTTGTTCCCGATTGACAAATGAAGCAAGAAACATCGCATACCTGTACCTTAAATAGATCGACTTCGTCTGAAGCAGGAACTGTGCAGCAATTTCCTTGTATGACTAAATTGGGTTCGAGTGTGAGTGCCTTCAACACCAAGGCCGTGATTCAGTACTGAGATATTTCAGAGAAACCATGTCTGGGAATCTCGCAAATGTACGGAGCAGAGATAGCAGCAAGCAACGGAGAGTTTGAAGACATTGATTCTCTACCTTCCCTAAACTTTCACGACCTTCAGCTCTATTATCTCTCGCCCTTCTCCCTGTCAACCTAACTCAATCCTCAAACGTCACTCTATCTTCTCTATCCCCCTCTGCCTCAAATCGAGCCCCACGTCTCTTCCGCCACGCCAACCCTTCGCCTACAAAAATCGCCAGAACCGTAAAGATGATACATATTTCGCCAAAAACAGCTACACCCTGAAGTTCCTGAGCTAGATCCTGATCCGTCAGCTGTATTGAGCAAGGAACAACCGTATGGCTTGTAGTATTTGTAAGATTGCGACTGAATAGACTGAATCTTGCAGCTGCTGCCCGAGAAGCTGTGGTGAATGCATCGATGAGAGGAATGGGTATCGAATTAATGAGATCTGCTAGAGCTTTCGGGTAGGATTCGATGGTCATTAGTATTGTGACTGCGAAGAGGAGAAGTTGAAGCTTCATTTCAAGTGCCTTGAATATTCTATTCGTCTTTGAGTTTAATATTTGAGTGTATTGAGGTGTGGAGTAGATATACAGTTAAGTAATAAATCCTCAGTCACTTCGAATAATGGAGATAATTTGGTGTTATTAGGTGGACAAAGAAATGGACTTTTGCTGTGAATCAATCTAAAGCATCAATAAGTGATTGATTGTAGCCCCGAGACTTAACTTTTCCCAGTTACTTGGATACAGACAGAGCGCCACAGACAAATACATCATCTAAAGAAGTTCTAACCTCAAAAGGTTTCTATCCGCGACTCCTCCCCTAGACATCCAGCAAATACTCCCTTCGTAAAACGACCTTTGAACCAGAACCCATTCGGACCTCTCGTCTCAAGTTTCAGAGACAACTCCAGTCACCTCATCTATGCGTGCTTTGTGGGGCTTCAGCCAAGCATAAGTGACCCTCAGAGGCTCAGAGCCATGAGGGACCGGCCAGAATATACAGTACTGTACAAGATATTCATTTCGATAGCAAAGCCATGGTGTAACAAAGTAGATCTTAAGACGTTCAAGCGAACGGAAATTCCATGCCAATGTGTTCTCAGGATATCGTAAAAAGTCGAGAATATGGTTGCTGAAATGGAGCGATGACAAGTAGATAAAGATTGAAGATGAGTATGATGATGTTGATTTGAATGTGATGTTGGGTCTGAGTGCTGCAAACAGTTATGCTGAGAAATAGGTGCTTCATCGTGTGCTCTTTTCTCCATTCAAGGGGCATTGCTCGAAAGCTTACGATGGATCCCGTCATATTTCTAAGCAATACAGCGTCCTAAGCCCTATAATGCACTGTAAAATCTCACAAAATCACTAAAAGGTCACTACATAAATTTAAGAGAACCAATAACATACCGTGCTTGAAGCTTTAGGGATCTCCCCCTGAAATTTAGTGATCTGCGCCCTGCCATGTCTCTTCTCTACATGCCCCCCAAATCCGTGAGGTTAAAAATCCATTCTGTTCAGCTCTTGCGGGAACCCTGACCGAATTTTTGAACATTTATTTATTGTTTCTCGTTTTGTTCTTCTAATGCGATTTCCAAAACACCACAACCTCCTCATTATTAACAATATCGACGCCGGTCAACTGCCCTCCTGCATCCCCAATTTCAATCACCGTTGTGCCATCCACCCCAACCGTTGACTCTTCGGTCGTCGCCACACAATTCGTAAACTCCACCGTGCCAAAATCCGCAAACGCAACCAACCCCCCATTAACCTCGAAATCCTCCACAATCCACTCCGCGTTCTGGCCTCCCAGCGCATACGTAGAACTCAAATCTATGCTCGCTTGCTGCCCCGTTGTAACATTCTCAACTAACGCCGTTCCTTCCGTGCTGGAAGAGGCAATGACTGTCAAAGTGATTTCGTCCCCTGCGCTGATAGTGATGTCGTCGAAATTATACGAGTAATCTGGATACCACTCATACCAAGCACTGAACGATGGTGTACCATCAGCTGCAACAGCCAGGTCGATGCCTGTTTGGAGAATGGCGTTGGTGTAGGTGTCGCCGTCTATTCCTACCCAAACTGCTGCAGCGAACGACTCCCCGGTTCCCATGCCATTGGCAGGAATGGAAGGTGTGGGGACTTTGAAGGAACCGGCGACGGCATTGAATGTTTGGCCCGCTGGAGGGGATTGGATTACGGCGCCGCCCCAGTTTGAAGAGTAATCAACTGTATTGACTTTGGATTTGTTTTTGGATTGCTTGGTTGAGAGTTTCCTGGGAACGCCTTGGAGATTCCGGTTGTTTCTTGGGGTTCCGGGTGTGGTTGTAGTGCTATTCGCAATTGATGTGAGGTTTTGAGGAAGCTGCCGCCGTGATGTATGGGAAGCGGCGAGTGTGGTGGAAATGAGAATGGAGCTGAGGAGAGCAAGTGAGACCTTCATAATGAATGATAAATATACCGATCTAGCTGAGAGACTGGAATAACTGATTGAAGGATAAATTTAAAAATGTTAAGATGAGGAACGAGTGAAATTGAGATGCTCAAGCGAAATGAATGACTTGAGGACTCTATAAGGTAGAATAAAGACAGTGGTGTAGAGACGGCGAAGCAGAAGCGTGACTTGAAAGTATACAACATGAGCAGACACAGCGCTTCATAAACAAAACCGCGCACAAAGAATCCTAAGCTGCATGAACATAATTCCTTATCCACGCACCGCCGCTTGGTTTTCATCTCCGCATAAAACAGCATTGTACATTCACAGCCCAGCTCTAAGCTCCCTTCACTCGCTGTCCCTGTCAAGCCTGCGTCAACATAATGGAGACCAACCCAATCGACGAGATAACAGGCTTCAGATCCCACAGGCCTTGGCAATCTGAAATTGGCTGCTCCAAAAATGGATGCGGCTTCTCCACTCTGCTGCCCCTTTCAATCAGAACGCGGATTGCCCTTGGCCACAAAGGGATCACGGCATTAATCATAATCAGATGAACATGGCAACGCATAAAAGATCGCACCAGCAGGCCCCAGGACCAACGGTGACAGGTGAACGAAGTGGGCTGTGCGGAAGAATTGAAGACGCTGACCTGCCTATTGGGTCTTGAATTGACAGTAGCGTGTTACAGATTTAAGCGAGAGTTGCACTGCACACTGCCCCTGAATGCGGGACTCCCCCTTTTCGCTCGGTAGAGCCCCTCCACTCACGTGACAGAGCCATGAAGCCCATGAAGCCCATATATCTTTTATTTTGAATGGGGCTATTCTTGTCGCGCAAGACTGCCTCTATGACGACTCGGTTCTCTATCCACGGCCAGCGTTTCATCTCGGCCAGCGCAGCAGATCCTCGATCTTGCTTCGGCGTGAGCCCGACACTAAATTGGGCCTCCATGGGAACCGTAACCTGCTGGCCCATCCCCCTTTCTATTTTGGCATTCATTTCTTTCCCCAACTTGGTACCTGGACACATTCTATCTTTTTTCCTTCGAGTGTTCATGTGTCCGTCATCAACGATCAAATGAAAGAGTAAGACAGAGGCCCCGAATAGTGTTGTTCGAGATCTGTGCCAATGGTGTCCGTAGCCGAAGCATTGAAACCTTGAGCTAAGCCGCAGCCATTTCGAAGTGTCTGTTATATCTGTTGTATTCAGTGGCACATCTTGGCCGCCAGTTGCGCCCGTGAAGACGAATTGGCCTTGAACTCCTGCATCAGAAGTTCGATTTGGTAGAAGGAAGAATGGGGCGCTGTAGGGAAAGGAGCCATCGCCTAAGACCATTTTTTCTTTCTCAAAACGTACATATACTCCAGCATCGTTACAGGCAGACCCCGCTGCATCATACCTTCCTTGATACCTTCAGTCTCTCATCTGCCTTCTCAATCAGTTTCAATCAAAAAGAAATTTCAACTGAGCATTTTACTTAGGTTGTTTAAGGTTGATATATTCTCAGGAAGGGGAAACATGTAATGATGGAGATGATATTGACAGCTTTACCGGAAGGGATAAAACAATTACAGTACATGCTATCTTAGGCAAGAGGGAAAAGCGTTTAACTTGGCATTGAAAAGGAGTCGCTAGGGTATCATGTGACTGGTTGAGTGGTCCAAAACCGAGGTCGATGGAGCAAAGGAAATTGGATAAGGAGACCGACGAGAGACATTCAAATGCATAGGCACACTGCGAAAGACATCCATTGTGAAAAAGACTCGACTCAAGAGAATTTTTGATTTTCTAATGGTAGATCTCTATATTATATGTAAGAACCAGATGATTAACGCCGCAGGAGCACTTATTCTCCGTGGTCTGCACCTTGACTTGAACTCTATTGTGTCTAGACTTTGGCCTTAATCTTAAAACCGACCTGGGCAGTTCTCGAGAGGACAGCGAACAAAGTCCCAATTAGTGATGTAACACCGGCGAAAATGATAAGTCCAGAGTATCTGCCGTGCTGAGAATTCTGTATTGCTCCTCCGATGGGACTTCCCACAAGGACGCCAATAGATGAGAACGCATATAAAGCCCCACTTCGAGCACCCAGCTGGTTAATCTTTCCGAGCTTAGCCACCATGGCTGGAATAATTGACAAGGTACAGCCACTTGCAAAGCCATACATAATCGCATATATGATGATGAGTGCATTTGCAGCTGCGGGTAACCAGATGGCGAGGGTCATGATTCCACCAAATGCTGAGATGACGATCATGACGTTGAAAACACCGAAAGTATCACCGACATGAGCCGGGACAATCCGACCAAATGTTCTATTCCACTTATTAGTATCATCAAAACTGTTCAGTCTGTGGCAGCACTCACGACACCCCGTTCAATATTGGGATCAAATAGCTCGCCAATTTTGTTGACATTCCTGATGCTTCTGCTTGGACGATGAGGAAATTGAAAGGAAGGAATCCGCCAATGTAGATGAAGAAAGACGCTAGCGCAAGTAGTAGGTACGGCTTTTCCGTGAAAGGCCTCACTAAATCCATGAAGTCGAATGCTCGACGAGCCGGCGGAAGGCGGGATTTGATGGTGAGATTGGCAATGATAAGGAGACCCAGGAACATGAACGCGACGGCTCGCATCGTCCACCCAAAGCCGATTCTAGGTATGAGGTGCTGAACCATGATAGGCAGCACAACACCACCAATGCTCGATCCGGAAACCATGATGCCAAATGCAAGGGCGCGATGCCTAAGGAACCAGGACCCACAAGCTGCAATAGCTAAAGCAAAAGTTAGACAAGTTTCTCTATATTGGGTTTAGAGATGTACATACCTGGATAGAACAGAAAAGAGCATCCTAGTCCACTACATACGCTCTGTGCAAGGAAAAACTGGTAGTACTTTGTCGAAATCGAAGTCATCATTAACCCAAAGATGTGTAAAAAGGAGCCGAGCAAGATCGGAATTCGTGGTCCCAGTTCGTCTGACATTTTTCCAGCAAAAAACCCCTAGAAGTGAAGAGTCAGCATCATGAGAAGTCATAAATTTTCTTGCTCGACATACTGGAAAGAACAACATAAACGACTGAGTTGAAGGGATCCAGGCGATTGTACTCGAGGAGTATTGCTTCAATTGATTTTGCTCATAGTAATTCTGGAATACACCGATACCTTTCTGATGTTAGCCAACGATTCTGCTTTAAGCTCTAGACCACTGCTCACAATTGATCCAGCCAAAACTACAGAATATCGCACAGAATCCTCCCGCAACGACTGTCCACGCTTGAAGTCCACCATCGGGAAAATCATCGGGATTGGGAGTAATTAATTCTGTCTTCAACTTTGTCTCAGGCTCTGGCCGTGGCTCTTGCTTTGTTTCAGCATCTTGCTCAGACTTGGAGTGCTTCTCAATATCCTCAAGTGAGGACTCTGACTGATGCATGGGGAGATTTGAATCGAGGAGTTGATTTTTCAGAGCAACGATCGATCGAATGACAACAGCAATGCACTAATCGATAGAACAAAGTAATTGAGAGGAAAAGAGCAAAATCTACAAATTTTTTGCTCTGTCTAAGAGGAAAGGAAGGGCCTCTTTATATATCCAAAAGCAGAGGTGATTAGAATTCAAATGTTGTTGATGGTTATGCTAAGATTTGACGAAATGCTGAGAATCCCTGGCGACATGCTCGCGGAACTTTCCCAAGCGGGTTAGATGGCTGGAGCTAGCCATAGTTCCGATAGAATCTACATCTCGCAAGTTACAAATAATGTAAGATACGGATATTGCGGATGTACCGAGAGCCAGAGAGTGGGGACGTGATAACCTTGTCGTTGCGTCGCGCAATGTTGCCAAATTAGGCCTAGGGTCCAACACCCGTCAGCACGTATTTTAGCCTCTGCGAATCACGACGTCGAACCAGGACTCAAGTCAGCATCTGATTTCAAAGCCTCACGCCACAAGAATAACGTCATCGTAGTTGCGCTTCGAGTTTCAATCCGGTCTACAATTCTTCAACGCGACGATGCATGGATCAGCGCCGACCAATAGACCCATCACCAAAGGTTCGAGGTCTGGGGGAGTAGGTAAATCTCGGCCCTGTCACGACTGCAAAAGACGCAAAGTGAAAGTAAGACAGATACCCATTTTTACTACTCATGCTGACCTCCGCCGTTGTGTGATTACCGAATACCGACGTGTTTAAGGTGTGCGAAGGCCGAGATCGCTTGCAAGGGTTATCAACGAGATACAATCTTTGTGAACCGAACTCCTGGGAATGTTTCAACAGTGCTCAACCGGGGAAACATCCAACTCCCCGTTTCTAGGAGTTTTGATGAGGATCTAGAAGCGCTCAAATCGCAAGTTCAGAAGCCGGCGGGTCCAAGGACACAATTTCGACGTCAAGCCTTGGAACTCCTGACAAAGCTATATTTACCTCAGCCGAGCCCAGCCAACATAGGAGAATGGTCTCTATACTCCTGGCTTCCAAGTGTTTGCGAGCTTCAAGGAGAAAGCCAGGCTCTTGACCATGCTCTCCTCGCATTCTGTGTGGCACAAGTTGCTGTCACAAACACTGGCAGCGCTTCTGTCGATGAGGCCTTAGAAGGCTACAACGATGCTCTTCAGAAGCTGCGTGGGGAAATAGAAGATTTTGGCGCCGGACGAAATGACGAGATTCTAGCTACTATTTCTGTACTTTCCACTTCTGAAGTACTTCTCTCGTTGCAACCATCTTCGAATGCAGAACTCTAACAGAACTAGATATTCGTTTGCCCTTTGGATCATGCCTGGCGCGCTCATTCTCAGGGCATTTCAGAAATCTTGCGTATTCGAAGTGGCATGCAATCTCCCACGCCAATCTGCGCGAGCTTCTGCACACGAATTCGAGTTCTTCTTGTACATCTGCCGATTATTTCAAAGATTCTTCGCTGACCAGGTTTTATAGCTGATGGAAGCCCTTTCAAATCGACGTACTAGATCGATGATGATCTTTAATTGCCGCCAGCTCAGCCAACTCATGTCTTCGAACAGCCAACACGATTCATTCCACGACCTTCTTGATATTGCTTGCGAAGTACCTATTCTTCTTGAAGCTACGGACAAGCTCACTGCTAGTCCCAACCTAATCCCGAATCAATGGAACCCGAACCTTTTCAGTGCTTCCCTTGACGTACTCGAGAAGCTCAACAATTGTCACGAGAAACATAGAGCAATAACTGGGAGACCGCTCTATTGGACAGTGCCATCAGGCGTGAATAACCCAGCAGATGAGCCCTATAATAGCAAGTTGTTCCCTTTTGCTCTCCAATTTGACTCTTTGCAAACCGCGAGTCACGTGGTCCTCTGGTGGGCAATAATATTACAAGTTTTGTGCAGCATGATAAACCTCCACCAGCACGTTTTAAGCGACTCGACACTCTCACCGGCATTTGATCAGTCAAACTTTGAAGATCTTATGGGACCCGAGCTTCCTTTGAACTCGAGATATCCTACAATGTCATCGGTCAAAGAAGAAGCCGATAAGCTGGCTCGCTGCATCTGCCAATCTATCGAATACTGCCACAAAATCGAGAATGGAACTATAGGCCCTCACATGACAACCTACGCGCAATGGGTGTTGAAATCTTACTTTCGACGATTCAATCAAGAGCGTGAGCTTGCCTGGTGTTCGAATATCAAGAACATGAGAGGGCCTGGGTTCCGTCACGGGATTGAATTGATGGGGTTTCAGGATCAGTGAATTGTCTATTGGAAAGGCTTCACAGCGCCATAAGCCAACACTCCCGCGCCCCTCCTCCACCCATCATCCTAGCACAATACTCTGGATTCAAGAAAATCGACGCTTGCAGTATATCCTACCTCTTCGCTACAAATTTGTGAGGCTAAATATCGAGTTCGCATTGGTTGAGGAATAGAAGTGTGTTGGGCAGACATGTGTTTCGAGAATATGCAAGGAATCATCTGAGGCCCGGTGCTGTAGGAGACGAATTGGTCTCTCACTTATCATCGGTCTTCGACGGCAACTATGACAGCGACTGTCAGAACCTGGGGTTAGGTCGCGTGGTGTCGCGAGAAGCGGGGTTCAGGCGCTTCGTATTTAGGCAAAAGCCTTCACCAGATCTTCAACTACATGTTTATTTTCATGTGAAAACCGCATACGATCTTAAAATCGACATCATTATGTTCTAGTCCTACTCAGAATTCAAGAAAACCAGAATCATCTGGTAAGTGTACTCCGTTTTAGCGACTGGGCAGGGCGTCTGAAATGCTCGCTTAATTTAGGGGTATGTCCTTACCGATATAGGTAATCTCAGACGACAATTGAGCCCGCCAAAGTTCTTTTCCGTCTTGGGACCTGAGCAGTCGCCACTCTAACCTGAGCTGAGCCCTGAGTCCTGAGCACGCTAATGAGTCAGCTGGATCATGCGTATGGATCCCTTTCTGGCTCTCTCAAGAATCGGTTATAGTTTCATTTTGCAGATCCTGGTGTCTATAACACAGCCACCTGCTTAAGCCTATCAAGATGTTGTGACGGTGTCCTTTCTCACCCCCCCCCCCCCCCCCCCCCCTCACATTTATCAAAGTTCCTGCCGAGCCGATTTTGGTCCCCGATGTCCAGCCTTGCAACGACATTGTAGGTTCGATCTCCATGTGCTGCGACACCAATCGCGATTCTTCGTACCTGCCTGTCACCCCCGACACCTGTCTTCCCAACAGCCTTTGCAAAACGTTTTCACCAATACGATGACCGGACAGCTTGAGACGAATTATTGACGGGAAGCGTGTAGTGTAGCGATGCGAGTTGGAACAGATCATACTGCTTGAAGGCAATATGTACCGCTCCTTCTGTGGGTGCGGATTTCCAGATCGTGTGGGGATGGGGGGCTTTTGTAGTGTCTGGCTTCCTCTTCGCTGACAAGTTAATTTGATTGCAGGAGATGGACGGCTTTTACAGCGCAGAATGACGCCCCGTGACGGTACGCCCACATCGTTGAAACGGCGCTGTGGATATCATGATATTAAGTGTTGTTGGACGCGTGCGGAAATCGTGCTCGCTGTCACACTTGGCGCTTCTGCAACAAGCTCGAGCACGATTATAAGCTAGATCAGTTCAAGCACTACTAGCGCTACATCCACTACAATTGCTTCGGTGCCAAGTCCAACATCAACCCCAAGGTCACCAAGTGGATTATCCATAGGCGCAAAAGCAGGCCTCGGAATCGGAATCGGTTCTGTGGCGCTGGCGGTACTGTTGTTGTTCTATCTGAAGAATAAAGTGAGGGTGATTGAGCATGTTGGCAGAGTATCAGGTGAGAGTTGCGGTTATCTGCATGAGAGCAATAGTGAGTCACCGAGCATGCTGCGGTATCAGCAGCAGTTATATGAGATGAGGGGAGATCCTAGATCACCATGTCATGGGGAGTGCTAAGATACCAGCGAATTGGCGAATTCCAATCATAAAGTCTTGTTTTATGGCTTTTTCATCCAGAAAGAAATGATGTGTGGTCAATTAATGCGGCCGTCCTTTTACCCAAGTGTTCAACTTCAATTATAGTCTACACATATATCAACGCAAGAAGTACCCACTGCTATGCCTTCGAGTCCCGACAGTTACAGACCTCGAACCCTGGAGTCGCTTCTGCTGTTTATCAGAACGTAATCGTCGCCATTTCTCAATCACAACCTCTTTAACTTAGTGCTGGACTTAGCCAACTTCTTGGTGGACGGCCGATTGATATTCGTATCCCCCTCCACCTTTTCCCCGCCAACCATTCTCTCCACTAAGTTCAACAGGTTTCCTTCGAACACTCTGTCCTCCTCCAAGCTCAACGACGCCTGTTACTTCTGGTTGTATATTCTTCCCTCCAATTTCTGCGACGTTATGCCCTCTTCCTTCCTGTGGTGGAACGTCGGGCAGCTGCGAGGTTGCTCGTCGACGTTTTTGTAGAACGAGGAAAACGAGTAAGCCTGTGAGGAGGGAACCGACTAGAGCACACCCGATTCCGATGCCAGCAGCTGTCCCAGATGATAGGGACGAGTGGTGTGTCGGGCCTAGGGTAGAGCGGGTTGAGCTTGTCAAGGACGTCGTTGAGTTTATTAGGCGTGAATTTGCTAAGCTCGTAGTGCTTCCAGAAAAGATTGTTGAGCTTGATAAAGTGCTTGAGGAGACTGAGTTACAAACACCAGCTGAACAGATTCCTAGGCCACTATCGCTAGGAGCAGAGCACACCGCTCCACAAGCTCCGCAATTGATAGGATCTGTGAGGAGAGAGGCGCACGTGTCTCCACAATTTGTCCATCCGGATGGACACGATTTTTGTGAAGATTTTGATTTGGGGGAGGCAGTTGGGCTGGCTGATGAGCTAGTTGACGTGCTTTTCACAGGAGTACTGGAGGTAGACGGAGAAGCAGTTGTAGCAGCTGTGACACCGGTAGAAGCGACGGCGGGAACACTGGTCGTGTCTGCAGAAGGAGGAATGACGCCTAAGCTAACGCTTGCATTGCACTCGGCAAGAGTAGTTCCCTCAGGACAACAACCGTTATTTGTACAGTACTGTCCTTCTGGGCAGTAATCTACAAGAATCAAAAAATGAGCGACATTCAGGAAAGAGAAGCGGGAACGCACCTCCATTAGAACAGCAAACCTCTCCTGCAGAGGGATTATAGCAGGTTGGCCATGCGATGCATATTCTGAATGCTGGGCCGCAGGACCTCTCGCATGTATAGGGCGGCTCAATAGGAGTACAGTCTTGTACTTGTCGCTCGAAGACTGACCTCAATGCAAACAAGGCTAAGCGCTGCCCAGCTGTGAACTTAGCTATGGTAGAGTAAGTCGACATGTTATCGAAGAGCGATAAGTATTGACTTCTCAAGTGAAGATCGCGCGCTGGAGAAGTTTGAACAGTAGGTTAGGGGCCACCGAGAAATGGTGGGCCATGCTTTTAGCCATTAGTCACTTTTATGAAATATCGCCCCAATTCTTAAGGTAATATCTTACGATGGAGCTCAATCAGACGCATAGCTGCATGTGGCGCAAAACTGTCCCGCGTATCAATGGTGCTCTTGTCAGTCAGGAAAGCCAAGCTGAGGGCAATGTCTCAGCCTGGTCACCCCGCGTCCAACAATATTGTGTTGCGCTATTTTCAGAAAGTGTCCCTCCGATGTTACACGACATACCAGAACTGGACCCAGACCACCACATCCTGCTGGGGGTCACCAGGGTTCATCGATAGCAAAAGGAAAGAAACAAAGATGAAAAGTTTAGGGGTGGGGTACTGGAGAGCGATGTCCAATCCAAGCGCACTGGAAATTCCAGATATCCAGACTTAGGCTTTACACTTGACTTACGAGCTTCTCTACAGGGATTTCTAAGATTGAGGTTAAGTTTGCATATTTTTATTAAAGGGATATATTTCATTTTATTATAACTATTCTCGAACCCTACTCCTTTAAACGCTTTAAACCTAGGTTACTTCCTTATTCTCCTTTTTTTTACTTATTAACCCAAACGTTAACTTATTAATATTTAAATAATTATAAGACTCGCAAATAAAGCTCTTAGTCACATAAAGTTAATATCTTATTAAATAGTATTAAGAATATTTGAAATAATATTTAAGTCTTGAGAAATACTATAAGTATATTGTTCATTACAGACAAAGACTAATGATCGCGGGCGGGTTAAAAAATATGTGATTTGTCGGTTCACAGAGAGGAGATGTTTCTTTTTTTAAAAAAAATAAAAAAAAAAATAAAAAAAATTCTGGTAAGAGGGTAGGAATCACATATTATTGTGGCAAACTGAAGCATTGTATTTCGGCTGTCAGCAATCGTGATATCAAAAACTTCGAAGATTATTCAACCCGTAGCCTCCAAGGAGACCTCAAGCCAACAAAAGTTTCCCACCTCTTTTGAATCGAAGTACCGACTCGCTTCCCAGCCGTAAAAGCTGCAGAAGCTCACCGAGTCTCCTGTCCTTTGTATCGATCGTCATAGCTTACTCGTTATCCTTGACGTCAACAATGGTTGACTTGAACTTCCTGGCAGGGACCCTGCGATTGAACAAGATATCGCTTTCACGATAAGAGCGGTGCTTGAGCTCAGGAAGGAAGAAGAAGGCCATAATCCAGCAGACGCAAGCGGTACCACCCCAGACGTAACCGCACTTGCCTGCGAGATCCCATCCGGTCGGGTTGAGCATCTTTGAGGCAAGATAGATCATCGGGATTTCCGCGACATAGTAGGCGGCGCGACCGACACCGGTGCTCAAGGCGCGAAGACGGACGGAGGACGTCTCGGCAATGATAGTGTATGAGATCGGTCCGAGGGTGCCGGCAAAAACGAAGGAGATGATGACCCCTAGACAGGCCTGGGCGTAGTTGGTCGCGTGGGTCTTTGGGATAGAGGCACAGATGCCGAGAAGGAAGAGCAGAAAAGCGTTGGTTGCTGTGCCGTAGAGATAGATGGTTCGACGCCCGAACCATGCGGATAGAGGCCAAGAGCACGCGTTGGCAACGAATTGAAGACACGAATTGATCAGATTGAGCTGGAACGATTTGTTGGTCGAGATCCCGGCTTCTGCGCGGGGAGTTAGTCTTCATCCACGCTTGAACTCTGTCAGGGTAGCTGCTCACGCTCGAAGAAGAAAGTTGCCTGGTTGGCAATTAGGTTACCAGCAAAATTCTGTGATGCATACATCAAGCAGATGATGGTTGTTCGCCTCAAATCGGTGCCTTTGACAAGATCGAGGAGGGTAGGGGTACCGCCTTGCTGAGCTTCGATCTCGACGGTTCGCTCCATCATGGCAAGTGTCTGTTGAGAGTTCTTTCCGGATTTCTCGCCGAGGCGCTCGATAGAGCGAAGAGCCTCCTCTTTGCGTCCGTGACGAATAAGCCACCAAGGAGACTCAGGAGCGAGGAATATGAGGACTAAGAGGGGAGTCTAGACGAGTCAGCTCTCGTAGGAACAAGATCTTAAAAGACTGGCTCACGGGGAAAACCCATTGCAAGGCAAGAGGGATTCTCCAAGCCCATTGATCACCTCGCTGGTTGTAGCCATAGGTGGCTCCAGCGACAATGATTCCTCCGATAGACCAACTCATTTGCAGTGTAGCCGTGCAGGCACCTCGAAGGGCGAGAGGAACGACCTCGCTTGCGTAGGCAGGCGAGTTCGCAATGAAGAGCCCCCAAGGGACACCTTCTAATGCTTGCCCGACAGTAAGAACGGCCAGTGAGTCGGCCTAAGTGGATGTGGTCAGGAAACAAGCTCAACCACAGGAGAAGGGCGAGGCTACTTACAAAGAAGGAAATGAAAATGGTTGCATTCATTAGCATCAGGGCCATGATGGTCGTCCAGCGGTAGCCGAGACGATTGGTGATGGGTCCGGCCAAAAACACACCGACAAAAGCACCACATTGTCCGGATTGGAAGAGCGCGCTCTGCCATCTGGTTGGGATAGTGAAGCCGTCTTGTCCAGCCACTTTCACACCGTACTTCTTTTGAAAGGCTGGAAGCGCAACAAAGTTACCGTTCAGAAACATGTCGAAAGACTCCATGACCTAGTTGATGGGCATCAGGTGCTGTTCTGCACAAAAGAAAATTGGATGAAGGCAGACTTACAATGGTGAAGCACATGATGAACGCCCAAATGCAAGCTTTGGGGTGGGATTTGGCCGCTGCCCACATGTTCATATCATGCTCGCGATTCTCACCATCGACAGCGTCGCCAAAGAGATCCTGGTTGACCAAGACCTCGGGATAGAGAGTGTCGACATGCTGGCCAACTTGCTCCTTGGACTTGATGTTGCCAGTCTCCAAATTCCTGGATTCCATTTTGGGAGGGCTCGCTACTTCACGGTGTCAATAGGAGATGCCGAGTGCATATCAAAAAACAAAGCTAGTAGAACAAAGGACGAGTCCCGGCCTTATGTCTTCTGACTCTTCTTCAACAGGTGCGCAGCTGATGTTCCAACATCAGTTGTTTCACTGGATATGCACATCCTTCCGAAGGTCTGTGTTAGTGATACGTGGATTAATCTGTATGCAATCCTCGGTCCGAATATTTCTATGCAATCCCTAACCCCTGCGATGTCCAACAACTTTCCATCCTTCGTGATAATCTTTCCCCGCTCTTCTCAAATTCACGACAACAGCAGCGACAGCAGCGGCGCAGCAAAGTAACGCCCCCAAGCCTCTGCAATATCTAATTGGTGCGCATTTTATCTTACCCCGCTGTTTCGTAACCTCGTGACATTGCCAACGACGGTTACGGCGCAGCGGCGTAACGCCAGACGGCTAAAATAACGTCGAAGAAAGTTCCATGCATACGCCAAATAGGCTTCCGTCAGCCCTGCTATTTCTGAAAGGCGCGCACATGTTGTACACAATGATATGAGCGTGGGTTTTCCCCGGCTTCCCCGTTCCCCGCTCTCGAAGCGACACGCGAGGGGGTTCTCTCGATTTACTGGCCACATGGCAGTTCAATCCATGTAAACTCGTATCACCGAATTTGGCCAAATCCCATTCCCGTTGGCTAATAAATCGCGTTTGACCATATATAGGACCTTCACCGAATGTAGGAATTTCCACCTTCACAACTCTCACTAGATTACGGAATTACACTGACCCTCGAGTAACTCGTCAAGCACTCGGCTCAGACCTCCGGGCTGCACAGATTGCCAGGGCGCACCGTCCATTACGCTTCCCTAAAATGCAATTCGAAAAGAAGAAAGACATCAAACAACAGTTCCCCGCCGCTGAAAATTCTCTAGCTCTGTCGATGATACATTTGCTACTGTATCACTCTAGCTTGGCACTGATCATTCATCTTGCGTGGACTTACGAACTCTGAGACTTCTCAAGATCATAAATAGAAACAGCATCGGAATCATTTTCTTGGTTTTAGCGTGAAAACAGGGACTGGGTACTCAGTTGGTTACCCGCAATGGGAAAATACACACTTTGGCGTGTTGGAAACGGCATACGGTTGGTATGTGAGAAGCCAACAAATTGCGGAGGCAAGGACTCTATCTCAGTCTGAGTCGGTAGGCCGCCTCATTAGTCCACGGTCTGGAGAATTCCGTTGTCTTTACTTAAGACAAAGGTTACCATAGCCTCTTGCATTCAAAAGATCTGGACCGACAAAACACACGACATAAGTCTACAGAGTAGCTTATTGCCCCCTATTCGGTCCGCTGCCGTTAGGAGCGCCCTCGGGTGAAGTATTGTGCCTGTCAATTTGAAGCGAACGAGAAGTCCATAAGGTAGATAAGGTTAGGGTTGTATCGGAATTTTGACAAGTGAAAGTTCGCTTATATACGTACTGGCCAAGAGGTTCCTCGGCTCTGCGGATCGTGTAAGCTACCTATGAGCAACCTCCAATCGTCGCGTTTTAGAGAACGCAACGCCCTCGACAGTGGGCGTCCTTGGAGGACTAATAGACCACAACAGCTATCGAGCGTAAGGCTCAGCAAATTCATGCAGAACTACTCTAAACAATTGAAGAATTGAAGCACGTGACTTCGAAAATGTGATTCGTCCGCTTGCAACCCAACCTCACCGCACACCCCTGTTCTTCAGCTTCCCAAAGTATCTGCAGCCACCCGACGTTTCACAGCGTCCAGCCACCTCGAAAATTGGGCACATTTCAATCGTCACCACCTACTAATGAGCGAGATCTCTCGATGACCTGTACCCGAATCAGACCTATCTCGTGACATCTGGCGTTTCCTCTCCTGCTAGGCGATGCAGTGGATGACACCTCCTTCGCAAGCCTACGGCGGTTCTCCGGGGCTGAGCTGTCAGCGCTTATTCTCATCCACTCTCCAAAATGGCCCCTCGCTCTCAGCCTCGCCAGCGACTCCTGTTTAATCGACTTAAGTACTTTGCTACCGCTTGCATTTTTGCTGTCATTACGTATCGTTATGTCTACCGGAATCCAGCTCTCCAATTAGGGTCGAAACCGAGAGACGCCGCTGGTAACTCCACTCTCGGGGTGAGTTCCTCCCAACTCTTTCAGGAAACCACTAGCCACAATCTCATTTTTCGGCTCTTTTAACCTGAATTCCACAGTTCCAAAAGATTGTCGTTCTCTCGGCAGGTCCTAGCTGGAGAACAAGAGGTCTTGAAGCCGCTGCGAAGTACAGCGGTATCGACCTCAACATCCCCGTTCAGCCCTCGATCACCGACGAGCTGATCGATGCTTTCCACAACTTAGGACCAAATAGCGTCCCACATCCTCGTGGACGAGGCGAAGTCAGAAACTGGCTTTCCTTCCTCGACATAATCAAGTACATCGTGGCCCAAGACCTCGAAACAGCTCTGATCCTCGAGGACGATGTAGACTGGGATGTCTCGATCAAGAATTCGATGAAGCTGCTTTCTGATGCGGCAAGGAAGTTCACGTTGACTGAAAAGGAGGATCGCAGCCCGTATGGGCATTCGTGGGATCTGTTTTGGATAGGCCATTGTGCAGAGCCGACGAGAAACGACACGAGGAGACTAATTTACGATGACCCTTCCGCACCGGATCCCGAGAAGTGGATTAATCCCCCCTGGTTTCCCTGGTCAAATGATTATATGGCTGGGCTTGCGCCCGGGATGCGCTCGGTGCAGAGGAGCCATCATACAGACTGTAGTTTCGCTATTGCTCTCTCACGGCATGGGGCTGTCAAAGTATTGAAATTCGCCGGAAAGGGCGAAGATACGCAGTTTGATACTCGGCTGAAGAACGGCTGCAAGAAGAAGGATTTGTCTTGCTTGGCTGTTACGCCCGAATTGATGCATCATTATGTGCCGCCGGCGGAATTTGGGCTTATCAGTAGCGTTGCGGAGGCGAATAATAGGGGGAGCAGGGCGGAAGAGGAGGAGTTTGAATATGTTATGGGGAGCACGCCGAATATTCTGAGAAGTGCAAGGTGTAAGGTTCTTTTTGATAGTACATGCCCTGCCACGGGTCAATGAGGCTAGCGTGAGGGTACTTGGAAGCGTGAGGGATTTACAATAATTGGTGGAAATTTGGAGTATTTAAAGAAGGGATTTCAAGTGGCTTTCTGTTACCCGTTTATCTGCAGTCATCTCTTTCTGCAGGTGCGAAAAAGTGCAGCGACGGGAAAGGTAGTAACTTTTCCGGAACACAACTTTCTAGAGCTTCATTTTAGCAACTTTTCTGAGTCCGAAGTCTCAATTCTCAAATACCTGAAGTTTTCTCTTCGCACGAGAAGCTTGATGTCATGTCCGACCTTTCAGTCCTCATCACAAAAGAGAGCATCATACCCAATTGAGCTGTTTCTTCCATGTCTAATCTCTAAAATACCATCATGCGTTGAATGGTTGCCGAGGAGAAAGTCGCTCGCGCACTTGGATGAGTCCCGCCCATACACAGGGCAAAATACAATTACAAGGAACATGCACTTGGTGCACAAGCAATCTTATCGATGATCAGCGAAGGGGCAACGGTATTTCTTTTGAATTGGAGGATCTTCCGGCAGAGCCATGATCCCTTATGGGGTTTGGTAGCAGTTATTCGCAGCGGGGCCGCAATGTTCTCCACGCTCCACGAACATGGCGGCCAATAACGATATTGGCGTGGCAAGGTTCGAGGTCATCTTGGTAGGATGACAGCGGTATCTGGAACGTGACAAACATTACCAACATCTTCGCTAGACTATTCCCTTTGTCGCTGCTATCACCCCGCGCCAACGGTCAGAGAGCAGCGACCCTCGCGAACTGGACCGTCGTCACCTGGACACGAAAAGGTTTCATTGCAAGATACTCTAGTAGTCCCAAGTGGCAAGCCCATTGGGCAGAGTTTAGTTGAATGCAGGCTATAGAAAGCCAAAGACAACATCGCTCAAGTTCTTTGGTTTGAGCAAGGAGAGATATTTGAACGGGAAGGTAGCGAAGGTCAAAATCAGAGAATGGGTTTGCCTCCCAGGCAACGAAGTGTCAAACACAAGTGGCCATTCGAATTTAGCACCCAGGATCCTCTGAGACATCAAAAGGCAATTGTTTATCGATTCAAGCCTAGGAAGGGGCCATGTCGCGATTCTGTTCTGATTCATGTCACTACACATTAGGATTGTTCCTATCCGCTGACACAACACTTCTAATTCCAGACCTCGATGTCATAATAGGGGCTGAAGACAAGCGAACAAATCAAATTCGCATTTGCTCCTAGAAACGAGAGATTGTTGTGGCTGGGGCATAAGCACTAACCACATGGAGGAAAGATTTTCACGGGGCTTAGTGCTTACCCGTACACAAAGCCACGTCCAGTGCCTCAACCTCGAACTTTATCTTTCCTGAGAGTTTTCAAACTTTCTTTCCAACTCTTCCGTGCACGTCTCTTTTTTCTTATATTTACTCCCCACTAATTCAACTGATCAATACATGTCATAATGACGACCACCCACCCCGCACAACTGAACGGCGGTGTCTGGACGTCTTGGCTGCCTGTAACAACAGCTTGGCCTACACAAGCAGCCTGCGCGACTGAGGTCTGGGCGAGATACGGCATTCAGTTGACCAACGATTTCTGGCCATATATCTATGATCCTGGATACGCGCAAACAGTCGCCAGTCCCGCAACATATTGTCTACCCCCCGAGGCGACGAGTTGGTGGGAAGGAGGTTCTACCGTCTCAAATACCATTACGAGTTACAGTATTGGACCAATTGTGTGTCCCGCGGCATATACAACCTACAGCACGATCCTTTTGTCGAGTTCAAGCACGTCAGTAATATGTTGTCCAAGGTGCGTATCCGTACCCCCAAGTCCCACTTCCTAGCATTTTCCCGAGACTAACTAACATCGCTCGTACAGTGACTACACTTTCGCCCGCGATCTCCCTTCAAACGGTGGCATCGACGGTGTCTGTGCCTCGACCATGACTCCCGGCCAAAGCCTCATCTACGCCTCCCCACAAGGCAACAGCTACACCTCAGCAATAACTACCTTCACCGAACCCGCAACCATGATCGCCGTCCCGGTCGAAGGGTACAATTTTGCAGCACCAACAACGAGTTCATCCACCTCATCTATATCTTCAACAGGAAGCACATCATCTTTACCTTCAAATAGTAGCCCGGCATCTACAAGTGGGCTATCGACAGGTGCGAAGGCTGGGATCGGGGCCAGTATTGTGGGGCTCGTGGTGGTGCTTGCTGCACTGGGAGCATTTTGGTTTTTCAAAAGGAGGAGATACCAGGCTGCACCCACTAGTGAGCCACCTGGAAATGCCCAAAATAATGGTGGTGTTGCTCCTATTTTTGGAGGTGCCGTTAATAAATATAAAGAGGCCCCAGTTGAGGCGGAGACCAATCCACCGAGGCAGAGGTGGGAGATGGGCAGCGAGAGCCCGAGACCTGTTGAGATGCAAGGTTGAAAATGGGATAACAAATATTGGAATACACTATTCTCTTCTCGTACGTCTCATTTCCTCGAGAATTCCTTCCCTTGTCTACATCACCATATGCTGATTCTAACCTTCTGAAAGTACGCAGGCTGCACATCTCCAAATGGGAAACAGGTGATGTCCAGCTTCAGCACTTCCCCCCTACCACCATTTAAAAAAGGTTCCACGTTGAACATCATCAAGAATAACGCCATGCTTCCCAATGCCTCTTGCTCCACATAAAATCACCCTTTACGAATCTTCCGTCTATATCCATACGGAGCATTCGACCCTTCAACAGGGCTGATGGTATATCCCCACTCGTCACTCCTCTCAGCATTTTTTTGAACCTCTGGTTAAAAATGATTCTGGCATTTGAGGTTCACTCGAAGGAATCGGAAGGATCGCCATAGCACACAATGGACCTTTCAGCCCAAATTCTCAACAGATTGGACCTGTCCAGTCAGAGGTCCTTCATTCCAGACAATAGGATCGCGCCGTGTAGGCCACGCGGAGACACAACTCCAAAGAGTTACTTGGTTTTTGGAAAGGGGTGCAGCCCGATCTTGAGGGATTTATTCATTGCGGCGCAAGAGAGTGAAGTGGCGCTTCTGAGCCGTTATTCTTCACTGTATATGGATGAAGGTGTGGTTTGCCCGGAGTGTTGGTATATCGAAATTCATTGAGTTCGAGCAGTGGCATACCTTTCTTTCACCTGTCATGCAACCAGTGCCCGGCCCTGGCTTTATTCTCTCAAGAAATCCAAAATATAGACCGCATATTTGCACCAGGCACTTGAAAGGCACGACATGGCGACTCGGATCAGAAGGCAAGTCAAAAAAGAAGAAAACCAGCAACGATTTGACTGTGAGGCGAAAATTATTAGAGTCAAGGAAGATCGCAATACACTGATCACGAAGGAATCCGCAACGGTGTCTTGAGAGGTTCCGGAAACATCGCCATCATTCACGTAAGAGGGAAAGTACTGCAAGATCCCCGGCGGGGTATCGAAGGAGGCGAAAATCACCAAGTCGCAGGAACTTGTGAGACACTTGAAGAGATTGGCTTCGGATTCAAGATATCAAAATGATGCATTGCCATTGTGGAGAAGTGGAGGACATTACACCAGCTCTCATACTACTACGCTTCTCACGTTCTCGAGGATAAGAGGGTCGCCGCTCTCACACAGGAGTATACTGAGGATGGCTTCGAGCATAGATAGGTCAACGTCGATTTTGCAATAAAGCTTACGAGCCTACCCGATAAAGTCTGTGTTTTCAGGCATTAAGGCACGCTTCCCCCTAAATAATTCACGACCAGACTTAATTTAATTTTGTGTTGACCACCCATGGCGTTCCATAAGTACAGTAACCCAATGCTCTTGCTTTAAAATCAGCTCATTAATCCAATCTTGTGGTATTCTATCCCATTCTTCAAGTACCATTATCTCCATCTCGGCCTCCGTTGTGGGTTGGTGGCGTCGTCTGTGCAGAGCCTGCTTGATTCTCCGCCAGCATTTCTCAATTGGATTCATATCAGGGCTCGTAGACGGGTGCGGCATTGATATAATACCATGCTCCGTACGCCAGCGAGCACAGCAGTTGCGGGTTGATTTATGGCCGTGAGCTGAGTTGCTGTCTTCCATAAATAAAGGCTCGACGGAGGGGTGTAGACGGTGGGTGACTTCTGCGAAGGCCTCCAAAATTGGCTGGATGCTCGAGAGAACCTGGGAGAGGTAATCCTTTTGCGTAAAGGCTCCCTTCTTGCCAGAACCATGGATAAATATCAAAGGACTCTTATAGCCATATCCAATTGCCCCCCACGCATTTACTGGTGTTGTGTGCCTGCGATGGAGCTGGTGTTGTATACAAGTCGGGTGTGTGCGCTCCCCATTCTTTCTCGTCACTCTCTCTTTTACTGTCCTCCCTCCAACTAGAAATGTAACCTCATCAGACCAGAGGACTTTCAGCCATTCGTGTGTCCAAAATATGTGTGTAATAGCCCAAAGTAATCGTGCTGTGACTTGCGCAAGTGTGAGGTAAGGTTTCTGGCATGCGACGCAACGATGGTATCCTCTCTGTTTAAGTCTCAATTCCAACCCCGCCGCGCTACAAGGTAACTTGAGCTCTTCCACAACTTCAGAGTACTTTAATATCCTCGTATCCCACGATTCGGAAAGGTATTCAATTATCTCATCGACCCGGGAATCGCTGAGAATTGTGGGACGGCCAGTTCGGCCAGCTCGCGAGCGTTCTGGCTTATCGTAGCTCAAAACGCGATTGATTGACGATTTGCCAAGCCTATAACGGGCCATAAGACTCTCAATTGGGACCTTTGCAAAGCCATAAAGCTGACGTATCGCTTCCTTGTGTTTCGTAGGGATTTCCTGGCCTGGAAGGTGGTCAAAATCGAGGGGAGGGGTGGTAGGAGGCATATTGGTAGGGTTGTTGTGTGCGGCTCGCTTAGAGGCCTGAAAACACAGACTTTATCGGGTAGGCTCGTTATGAAGGGTGCAGGGCCAACCCTTGTGTTGGGATTGTCAATCAAAGAGCGTTCTTTATTCTTCTTTCAGACGTACCCGTGCTGCTTTGGAGTCTACGGCAGCTCCTCATTGTACTTAATGCTGAGAGTCGGTGAAACATAGGGGCTAATAAATAGGTGTCACTTGGAAGTTTGAGCAATTCCCATCGCCTTTAGAGACGGCTCTAGGTGTGACACAAAAGGTAGGATGCTTGTGACTAGGATTTCCCTCGGTGATAGGTTAGCAGTCCTAGGAACAGTAAATTAATCACAATTACGGCAAACTGGTTCAGTTTGTGAAGGCGACCATGTTTCTGTTAAGTGCATATTAATACTGGTTGAAAACAGTAATATAATTTATTGGCTCACGGAATGCGAGTCTGACAGAATGTCAAGATGTATGTTTTGTTAAACAACTCTTACAGTGATATCTTGCGGCTTCTGTGAGAGAATATTTAGCGAGGTATAGGAAAACCAATCCCTCTAATTTTCCTAAATCTTTCATTTTCTTCATCCCCAACTTACAAATCTCTTCTTGGCCTTAAAATAAACTTAAGACAAAACAAGTCATAGTGTATGCGAATATCAAATTATATTGATTCTCTACCCCGATCATACCTACACTTCTCCAAACACGAGATGATTATAGATTGCCCATTGGTTCTACTATGGTGGAATGCGCAGGGTTTGAATTCAGTCTCTTCTGAAGAAACACAGATCAACGTGATCTATAGTACTGCTGAGACCCTCATATCTTATTGTTGATATCTGCGAGGTAAGCCACCATGGGAGGCGCCTAAGCTGCCTCCAATACTATCTGATACTGATTGTGGCTACATAGTCACCAAGGGAAAGAAATGACATCGACATTTATGCTGGGTGATTGTAAGGGCTTTGAATTTTAAGATCTGCATGGACAGATGTTCCAATGCTAGATCATTAGCAATAGGTGCTTTCATAATGATTCACATCCCCAATTTGAATTCCAGAAATACATCCTGTCAATATTTTCTGGTAATGATTGTAGAATAAACATAAGCAGAGAACTTGAGAATCAGGTCTCGAGAAAACCTGAGGCAGGACGGTTATAATAAAACAAGGAGTGCTCATCCACAGCTACATGCAGTCCATAGCCAACGTTATGACCAACCTGCCTTGGCCGAAGAGAGACGTGAACCATCCTTCCAGAGCTCAGTTTGTAAGAAATACGATCACTTTTGGTTCCTACTAGCTTGTCTATCTCTAATGTGGTATACTTCTTTTTGTATTCTTCTCTTAGCGAACTTCCTGGAGAATTGAGTGATACATTAATTACTGAAGATCTTTCATATCCGAGGGTGGACTGCACAGTGAAAGTATCCTCTCCATTATCGAATAGAAGTGCAATATTGCGCGGAAAGAAGGGAGATGCTGAAGCCCACGATAAATCTGGGGGCCACGTTTCAACAAGCCGGAAGCCTTGAGGTCCCATTTGAAACCATTGAATGTTTGAAATCCCGATTCTGTTAGGAGTCATTCTCTCGGAAGAGTCCAGACCCCCTGTTGCGGCAAATATAGTAGTGCGATCACGATCCGAAGGTTTATACATCTTTGGATCAAGCAAGACAAGTCCTCCAATAGGTGAATCAAAAAATCTGACGAATTGATTCTTTGGTCTGCTCGCTTTATGTTTCCCAGGAAAACCTCCGGTAATGCCAATCAAACCTTTTGAATCCACATTATGGCAGTTTAGTACAATAATGTACGTTGTTTCATACTCGTAAGTCCATTCGAATGGTGCGCCATCGATACAGAAAGCTCCCCTGGTGTCGCAAGCCTTCAGAAGCATAACTTCCATCCGTAAACCCATATTTGTTACCGAAAAAGGTGTGGTACGTTGCGTGCTACCAATTAGAGACTCATGCTGATCGATTAACGCAGAATTAACAAAGTTGTCTGGTGAGTAGGCCAACAGCCCAGGGTAGTCTGGAATACTTCGCATCTCCCAAGCGAACAAAGTTTCATCAGCAGATACTTTCATAAGCTCCTCCTGAAGTCTGAAGAATGCCCGGTTTCCCTCGCCGTACAAAAGAGGCATGTTGATGTTGAAGAGTCCCATCAAGCTGTAGGCTCTGTCTTCCACTCTAGTCGTTTTTCTCCCTGCAGCCCATGACATTTTCTGGGAGATACAATAATAGGAGAGCCGAACCTCTCGGAGGAGAACCGGAGACGGGATCCTAGTCAGGTTTGAAATCACATCCGAAAGGCTTCTTTGTGTGCCTAAGCTAGCCTCCTGGCCACGGGAAATCCATTGGTCGCCGTAGAACTCCAGCACATGGGGCGCGATCAGTTCCTGCAAGGTCCATCCCCTCGTAAACCATCTACTTTGCTCGAACTTCTGTCTTTGCGTTGTAGCATCGACATCATTTGGGACATCGGCCAAAAAAGCATAGCAAACAGCGCAATCCTGATACCACCGGTACATCGAGTTGATAGCCTCAGAAAGCTCCGCACTGCTCCGCTTGTCGATACAGCAGGTATCGACCCAGGCATATTCAAAACCATCACTGGCTGCTTGGCCGCAACAAGCTTGGATCTTCTGGTAACCTGACTTTTGCTTTATGACTTGTGGTGTGTTATCGGAGTTGAGACCATCGAGCTCATGGAAGAGAACTTCGTCGGGCCCCCAAGTGTGGGACAGGATTGCGTAGACGACCACTTCGTGGTTGGGGAACTCACGAAATTCGAGAGTCTTGGAGTGAAGGAAGCGCATAATTGAGGCAGAGAATTGAGGGTGAAATCTAGAAGAGGGTGTCTTTCGATGGATGGCTGAAGCGAAAGCAGATTGGGGGCTCTAGCTGCAATAAACAAGTCGCCGTTTGTTTGTAACTCCTATGGAGTGAGGTCTGGTTTATTTCTTGACGATCCCTTCGGAAATGATCATAATTTCAAATGAAAGTTTTGTAGGAATGAAGCCCGAAAAGTTGAAAGGTGGTGGTGTTCAGCTCTTCATGCACTTAGTAAGCCTTGCAGTTTTGCTCTGAACACCACCGGCTCAATGTCCAATTACCATCAGACTTTTTATCAAGGTCAAGGAGATATGAGCAGAATAGCATTTGGTTCTTATATGACTTTCGGAAAGTGTGGTAGTGATGTAACCATACATAATATAACCCTCTATGAATTTGCTCTAAGGGTTCAACTTTAGATAGGGATGTATAGTAAATAGATGCAATAATAGATATGCCCTGAAAATCCCTATATTAACCCGGGAAGTTACTTTAAAGCGTCAAGTATTCTAAGATAGGCAATTCCGGATCTAAAATCTTGTCGATTTTTATCCTTATATATCGCCTAGTAACTAGAGATTATTATTATACTCTGGAAATTAGGTCCTTTACTGCTATTTGTGGATAGTCTTAATTTTATAACATTTTTGCTAAAACACGTACTTTCTGATATGCCATTTCGCGGCCCTGCTCGCTCTCGCCTCTTCTACGTGTAAGACACAGTCATCATTCGCTCTTCTCATAAGCTTAAAAAAGTATATCCTTACTCGACACATAGACCCTCTACCTTGAAACACTCTAAAACACCTGGCCCTGTAACGCGCAAATAAGGGCGAACCGAGGAGAAGGAGGCCACGCGGCGGCCGACGACTGCCGAGACTGCCCCGGACTTTCAGGAACAAGAACGGCCAGGAACCTGAAAGTAACTCCCGAACGCCCAGTAACGCAACGCCCTCATAGCCTTTCCAGAAACCGAAACGCCTAGTAAGCATAGCGCCCTCCCAGCACTCCCAGTAGCCCGTAGAATAACCCTGTAACATCGCCTGTAGCATAACGACAGCGCCTAGCACACCCAGTACTCGCACCTGCCCTAGTTGGTCAACAATTTTTCTGGCACAAAGGAAATTTTGCCGCATGAACCCCAAATATTCCTACTTCGTACACCAACTCCGATTCTGCATGTTAAGGTACCCACGGAATCCACCTTTAAACCTTATGCTCCTGAGATTCCGTCTAGAAAGCAACATTTTTCCAAGCCCACCAGTCAGAGTGCAAAGATCTGCTGAAGGAGCCGCTTGTGATTGGTGCGCTTCAGGCGAGGGCTCGAAATTGCGGGGTCTATGTTCATCCCTATGTTCATTCATCCGAAAGCCGCAATGACATACTGTTCTTCTGAAAGAGGCTTCGCATCCCCGGAAAATCTATTATTTATAATATCGGCTTCTTTACTCACGGTAAGTTCTGAGGCTTGTATCTCATTTGCTCCACGTCAACCGCCATCTCTCAGTCCTCCTTGTTCCTCATCTCAATGCTTTCACGATTTTCGTTCAGGCAGGTCATTCTGCCCTTCTTCTCATTCATAACTCTGACCCACGGAACTTTGTCTCCGCGACTTAATAATGATCTAGCGATTACACCGCCAATGGGGTGAGTCTCCTTTCCCCGCTGCCAAAGCCAAAATTGATGAGAGTTGTAGATGGAATTCCTATAATCATTATTCCTGCGCCCCAAACGAGACTATCATCCATTCAAATGCACAAGCTCTTGTAGACCTTGGTCTTCAGGCTCTAGGATATCACTACGTGACGGTGGATTGCGGATGGACCCTGCCGAACAGAACTGCAAGCGGCACATTGACGTGGAACCCAGCAAGATTTCCAAGTGGGTATCCTGTCTTGGGAAATTTTATCCATGGTCTTGGTTTGGGATTTGGAGTATATCAAGATGCAGGCCTTCAGACTTGCATGACAGGAGAGCCAAACCAAGTTGGAAGTTTATGTATGCATTTCACATTATCCCAGATGTCGAGATGCTAACCTTCGTCAGTTCACGAAAGTACTGACGCCGAAACATTTGCCTCATGGGGAGCAGATTTGTTGAAATGTAAGATGATCATTGTTCTACGCAGCAAAATCTCATGCCTTCAGATGACGACTGCTATTCAGAAGCAGCGACTGGGTATCCCAATGTCGACTATACGCCAGTCGTATCGCCTTCGGGTCGCTACGCTAACATGTCTTCCGCACTTCTTGCAACCAAAAGACCAATACTGTTTCAGATTTGTGACTGGGGTGTTGATTTTCCTGCACTGTGGGCTCCCACACTGGGCAACTCCTGGCGCGTCACGAACGACATCATCCCATACTATCGCACAATCCCTCGAATTTTGAACCAAGTAGTCCCTCAGACTGACTTTGCAGGTCCCGGTCATTGGTTAGATCTCGACATGCTTGAGGTCGGAAATGGTGTATTTACGACTCCGGAGGAACAAACGCATTTCTCGCTCTGGGCTATCTTGAAGAGCCCATTGGTCATTGGTGCGGCGTTGAAAGACGCTTACACCGGTATTCCCCAAGCTTCACTAACTATTCTGAAGAACAAGGATATCATTGGGTATAATCAAGACAGTCTGGGTGTTGCAGCCAGCTTCAAGAGAAGATGGACCGAGGAGGGGTATGAGGTCTGGGCTGGCCCGTTGAGTGGAAACAGAATGGTGGTGGCCCTCACTAATCTCGAAAATGAGTCGAAAAGTTTGAATTTGGATCTCCCAGTTGTGGGTTTTCAAAAGGCTGGATCTATCAAAGACATCTGGAACGGAGTTACTGTTAACAATGTTCTCACCTCATACACGGCCCAAGTCGCAGCACATGGAACTCTTCTCGTGGAACTAGGCAATCTGACGAGTACTGGATCTTATATTGCCGAGGATGCGGTCACAGTGGGGTAAGTCCATCAAAGTTTCGATAGATGTAAAATCTGACAATGACAGACAAACCACAACCTTTGGCAAGATCTACGGTCTTACCACGAGCGATAAGTACTCTGCCATTATCAGCTTCAATAGTAAACAGACTTCCTCCATCACTGTTAACGGCGATGCGTACACCCTCGACGGTTCCTCCATTACGGTTCCTCTTTCTCTCAATGCAACGAACAACAACACACTTCGCATCACCTCATCCGCAATTCCAACGTTGCTCTCGATAACGCCTCAAAATTACACGTTCTACCCATCCACATCATTCACGACTTCCGGATCATCGCAACTCGCAACTTGCTCCAGCGGGCTCTGTCAGCCCGTTGGTTCCAAGATTGGTTATCTGTCAGCAACAGGTTCAGCTTCACTCGCAATTCCTGCCCAATACCAAACAACTTCAGGATCTGCTGTGAGCAAATACGTCGAGATTTACTTCTGCAACAACGACATCGCTTTCTCAACTTCGTGGACTACTGGAACCAACACGCGTAACATGACGATCAGCGTGAATAATGTGATAACGAGAGTCGAGCTGCCATTGAGTGGGAGAAGCAGTGAGCTGTTTAGCCCAGGAAAAGGATGGGAAGATACCGGTATATTTGGTGTGCTGTTGGACGGCTGGACTGATGGAAGTAACGAGGTTGTTGTGGGTAACGTTTATGGGAATCAGGGGCTGGTCAATTATGCTGCTGATTTTGTTGGACTCGGTGTCTATTGGTGAGGACGTAAGAGGGCTAATTGTGGCCGAAAGTTGAGACTAAACTATCCATACATTGGATCTGTAAATTATGGATCTTTTGTATGAAACGATCCTGATTTCTATGAAACGTTCGGTCCGGTTCTGCCCCTTACCTATTCGTTGCAAGGATCTTAAGCGACTCGCTAATAACTCGTAAGGGGTAAGCTTAAGCTATCGAACCCCTATTTTCACCCCTCACTCCTTAAGTTGCAAATTGAATTTCTAGTGGGGCCTAGAGAACTTATCTCCAAAGTGAATCTTCTGAATGTTTCGTAAGTTCCAAGTGTTCCCCAAAACATGCTCTGAACGCCATTCCGTAGCGTGTCTACGGGGAGCATTCGCTTAATACAATGATGTGTCACACTAAATCTCCACACATTATAGTAGACCACAATTCAATCTAGTATATGCACTCCCATATGCTTCTACGCTAGCCCGTGATTAAATGCGTCGTTACAGAAAGGACAGTGAAGAATTCATTCGGACTTTTCATTTATTTCTGAGTTTTAGCAATAACTGCAACTGAAATCTTCAAATCCCAAGCAGTATAATTTATATAAGTAACAAGTTTATTTCATTGATCCATACAATTTGTAAACCTCTCTTTCTAGTTCACCAAATGTTTTGGTAACCAGCTTATCACCTGGGGGCAGGATCTGAGTGACGAACAGTCCTGCTAAGCCTGAGGTACAATCAAGCCACTACAAGATTCATTGTTAGCATGGATTGGTAGAAGAGACGCGATGAGCGTGAGAAGATAGGTGGTAGAGTAAGTTAGATGACGGGAACAGTGCAAAGGGAAAATTCAAAACTCCCCCAGAAGCAATAGGTAACCTACAGCATGAACACCTGGCATACCCTGCCAATTAGCACTATTCGCAGCTCTTCGACCAGGAAAGTCTGCTGCATTGATGGATGAGCTGAGCCCAAAATCACCCTGCGCTCCCTCTGGCCAAGTCTGACCGAGATGAGCGCGACTCGTGCCACACACGATGGAGATGAAGTGAGATGGATCTTCAGTTTGCGGTCGCAGCAATTCGTCGAGACCACCTTCGCTGATGATCCCAGCTCCGCCACTCAAAAGAGCAGAGAGGAATTTCGTCTGGTCTGAGGGAGTACTGTAGAGGCCGACACCACCACAGCAGTCAGGGGCTGGGTAGCCGTAGGGAACTTTCCCCTTGACAATGGCACCAGTTGGAGTGCGTATCGCCAATTCGACGAGGTTTGCCTCGAGATCAGGTCGCTTCCAAGGTTGGAAGGTCGTGGATCCCATGTCGAGCGGGGTCCAGATGTTCGTCTTCATGAAGGTTTCAAGGTCTTGCTTGGCGACAACCTCGATCTGTAGGCACATTTAGTTTGACCTGTACTACTCTCTAAACACGATGGTCTGGGTTCTGAAGTGAAGGAAATGAGATGCTAGCGATAGTACGTGGCAAGTAAAGAACCTACTGTTCGACCTGCCCAGTCCATCCCAGGACCATAAGCCCAGCCTTGGCCGGGTTCGAAGATCAGCGGTTGAAGGTACCCCGTCTGTAGAAAGTCTAGAGTATCAGTAGTTGCCCAATTCTAATTGAATTGGATACGACTAGCCAAGGAGATGAGCTAGCTCACGTAAGATCCGGTAAAGGTGTTCTCCGTCTTTCCCACGAAGGCAGCCCATCGTTGAAGCCCCTCGTGTTGCTTGTCGTAGCAGAAGCCGCTACTGTGAGAAAGCAATTGGCTGAGATTTGGTATTAGCGTGGAGCACGAAGCCTCCGAGACAATCTTGCTGGAATCTTTCTCTTACCGGAGGGAGATAGGCGCGGTACATTTCCTCAGAAGTGGGACCGAATTGTCGTCAAAGCCTTCCAGAACATCAAGGTCTTTCAGCTCGGGGACAATGTCTCTCACGTTCTGGTCCAGGGTAACCAGGCCCTGTTCAACCGCAATCAGAGTCGCGACAGCAGTGGAAAGCTTGGTGAGCGAGGCAATCCAGAAGAATGAGTCCAAGCTAATGGGCTGAGACCGGGCTAGATCCCGCGAGCCATAGGCTGCAGAATAGAGCGTGCCTGGTTCGTGAAGTATCATGGTCAGTGATAGTGCCCTGTTAAACACGTGATTTGCTAGAACAATTGTATTCACCTTCTGTACCAATAGCGCTGAAGCAGGCATTGTGCAGAGATGGCTTCTCGCCCTCGACCTGCTCTTTCAAAATCCGGTCGATAAACTCTGTGTTTGGCGTACCTATGCTCGCCATCTTGACAATTTAGACTTTCTTATGACTTGGTCGTTTTGGACTTCTTTCTCTTTCTGGGTGAATCCAGGCCAATTGACTACCAAAAATTTAGGAGGCTGGCAACAGTAAGCAGATGCAATCCTGGCTTTTCTTCAAGTAAAATAGCATCACGGAGGTTACTATTGCACCTTGTAAACCGTTCGGCGCCGGCGCACGCTCGGAAACACGGGCATCGCATCTTGTGTAGACATTTAGAGGCGCGAAGACCGTTCAGCCTGCATGAAGCCCGAAGCCCGAAGCCAGGTAAGGTGTAGGTAGGCTAGTAGGTACGAAGGTTGCACGTCGGCGACGAGGATATTCAGGCCCTGGGCACCCTCTCACCGTCTTACTGAGTCAGTATCTCCATATTAATCAACTTCTCACCTGCATTGCACGACCCAACCCTAGATATTTAGGCTTCCTACCCACCCAGGTACAGTTACTAGGTAGGGCTACCTTCATGGTCAGTGGAGCATGTAAAGACGAAAGTGGAGGGAGTTGCGACACATAAGCCGATCGTCTTGGTAGAGAACTGTTGAAAATCAGGCGGACTGTTGGTCTGATCTCTGGCTACGACATAGCATGCTCGTGGAGGTTCACGGTTGATGCTCTACTTGATGTTCGACGTTATGATTGATGATTAAGTAAGCTATAGGTACTGTACCTTATACTTGATGTCCCGCGCCGCCGCACTCTTTCTTAGCCCCAAGCAAAGGGAGGTGTAGGCGCGCGTTTCTTCCCATGTCCCACTCCCGAGCCGTCATTTCCCGGGTCCGTTCATCCGACATACTGACTACACTCCTCAAACGGCCTCTGCCCAAACAACTTGCGGCCCCCGATATAACTCCTGCGAATATTCATCCCGGCAAATTCCCGCATCGTCTGTTCAAACTCCCCAATGCTCGCTGTGGAGATGCCCTTGGTAGCAATAGTCATGGCGAGATTCGCTCCGTCCACCAGAGCTGTCACGGCGCCCACGCCTCCACAGGGGCTCATGATATGGATGGCGTCCCCAATCACCGTGACCTTGTCGGACGGCGCCCACGGCTTGATGTCTGGCTTTGCAGACAAGACTCGGAGTAGACTGGATTGCGTCTTGTCCTGAAGGTGCAAGATTGAGCGGATGTTGGCATCCCAGCAGTCGGTGATCTGAAGAGAGAGTGCAGCAACGTCCTCGCCCGTGTATTTGGACAGCGGCCGGTCTTTTGGGAGATTGAAGATGTGCTTGCGCGCGATTAACACCCAGTACATGTAATCGGCTGGCATGTATTCGGCGAATTGCTCGTTTGTCTTGGGGAAGCGGATCGGCTCCAGCAGGAGGGTAACTGCTGTGTCGTCGACATCGAGCGTCTGCGTGATGGGGGTGCGATCGACAACGAGTGTCATCCAGCGCATGGCGCGAGAGGGAAACCGCTCGACCAGTTCGGGCGTGATGAGCGTCTTGCCGTAGATACAGGTGCCTTCGGTATCGAGAGGTTGATGGGCCGATTCCGGGAGGAATTGCTGTCTCGTTGCAGAGTTCTTGCCATCGGCGCCCACGAGAAATCGGCCACGGGCAGTCGTACCGTCCTGGAAGGAGGCGACGACACTTGATCCTCCAGCGACAATCTCGTAGCTGAGGAGCTCCTTTCCGTATGATATCTTCCCCTCGATCCCCGTCATGAGGATGTCTCGCAGCACCTGACGGTCGCAGGTGTATGGCTTCATCCCCTTCATAGAGGGACCACCACCAGCGCGGCTGGCGATAATGGAACCATCGATAGCGTTGATGTCAGTCTCGCCTAGCTCGGTGGAACAGCATGTCTGTTGAAATCGCTCCCATAATTCTGGAGAGAGTGTCTCTTTGAGGGCGTTCGCACCCTCGCCATTGATGCGGAGGCGATATCCTTGAGCTCTCCAGGATGAGTTCACGTCACGCTCGAACACGCGGAAGGGGACACCAGCTTTGTGAAGGCCTTGCGCCAGGCATAGTCCGCCCAATCCGCCACCGACAATGAGAATGTCTTCCACCACAGATCCCATGGTGATTTTGGTTGCGTTGTGGTAATGAGTTCAGGATAGGGATGGGTTCAAAGAAATAAATTTTCGGACGGTTTGTAGGTTAAATTGCGATGTCAGAACTAAGAAATTTGACCACCAAGCATCATCATTCTACAGGATTCTTTTCCCCCTCCGATCTACCCGAAGTTTGACTTACGGGACGACATTATGGCTTATTCCTTTGACTTCGGGCCCATTTACCTGTGTTTCGTGCTGATTGCGAAAGCCACTGCCGAACACCGAAGCCCGGCCAGCATTCGGTACTCGTAGCCGGGTCTCGCCCACCCCAGTTCCTGTAACGACGCTACGATCGATATATGCTCCTATGGCTGTCTAGGAAGGCGATCTGCTTTTTTTTTTTTTTTGGCTCAGGGAGAGGCTGTTTGACCCCACATATTGCACTACCGATTTCCTTCCCGCCTTGCAGATATCCACTACTGTATTTCCATTGTCATTTTTTTTTTAATTCGTCACCGCAACCAAAAGCACCTTTCAATACCATTCATTATGGAAAACGGACATCAAACCCAGCCGATGCTCTGCCTCACCATGTGTGCCTATCGTAGGGAGGGTATGGATGAGGAAGACTACCGCAAATATATGACTGACGTCCATGCGCCACTTGTTAAGAACCTCATGGTTAAGCACGGTATTGACAAGTATAGTATGGTAAGTCAAATTCCCTACGACGCTAAATTGCGTATGGAGTACGGCAAGAAACGGGAATCAGCAAAAGATAGTAATGTTAGCTGAGTCTAACAAATCATCTGAGTTTCGCAGACACATACTCCGCTTGTCACCCGCGCCTTGATGGGCAAATTATTTGATCTTCAATTCGCCAACGTCGCAGATTACGACTGCATTGTGCAGATCCAGTTTCGTGACGTGGAGCAATTTGTGGCCCTCAAGTCGGACCCCGAGTATAAGAAGACTATCTTTGCCGACCATGAGAAATTTGCTGATACCAAGAGATCAAAGTAAGATGAGAACTCCTCCTTCCTCCAGGGTCATCTTGAATGTAATTTGATTGCTGATCCACTTCCTTTTTCTCCGTAGGATGACAATTGGTTGGGTAACAGACATTTTACGAGATGGAGCCCTTGTGTAATGTTCCTATATCTTCAAGATTTGTACTCAATTAGGGGCTTGTGGTAGGGCGTCTATCTCAACTCAAAATCATATCAAAAAATATCGCAACAACTGGCCTAGTAGGGAAAAGGCAGGTTGCGCACCCTGCATGTTCGGCGCTCAAGGGGGGTTCTACGCCTGATCTTTAATTAGTCCCTCTTAATTATCTTTTGAATTATATCTATGTCAAGTTATTAGCGTCTCTTATATATTATGTTAGTTTATTAGTTTCAAATAACCCCTATAGGGCCGGTTGTTCAGTTAGTACCACCCCTCAGTCTCCCGCTGGTCAGTGCCGTCTGCTAGTCGCTACAGGCCTGTTGTGTAACCCTTATGGTATCTGTTCAGGGATCTAATCAGGAATCCAACCCGAGACATGAGCATGCGTTTTGTGAATAGAAGCCACGTTCCTGTCATGTTTCCATGTCAGATTCCAGGTTAGATACCGCGTTTTGGGAGGGGTTCTTAGCTGCGTATCTCGCTTAAGCCCCTTTATTTGCACCCTTACCTTACTACAAGCTATGACTAGCGCTTTCTCAATGCATCGATTACTGCAGACCCCCTCATACAATTTCGCTCGAAAGAAATAAAAAACAAACGCAAGAAACAAAGGGAATTTAGAATTGAGCATAGTAAGGGGGGAAAATGTTCTCAGATGCAGTCTGCAGATCATATCTTGAAAAAGGCACAAGAGATAAGAATAAAAAGAATAAACTCAAGTAGGATTTCACTTCTAGACAGAAGTTACACGATTGACCAGGACCTCAGGGGAGTAGAAGAGATTTTATTCAGACATAAAGCTTTAGTACTCGTAAAGTGAATTTATATATTAATGTATGAATGATATGTTTATTTACTCCCACGTACAGCACAATCGAAGCGAGTACATGTGCCTTGCCTCGCTATGTTAGATACCTTATCGCAAGCACAACCAGATGCAAACCGGCTGTCTAAATGAAAGTGAACAGCGCGGCAATACTTGCAATTACGGATCTACTGTTCTTCTTCTGAGGTAGTCCTTCCTATCCAATCCTTCACCCCTTGTAGTTCAGATACTCGGGTGGCGTTGTTGGCCAATGGTCAATACCATCTTGTATCACAATGCTCATCCCACCTAACAGATGAGATTGGATATGGCAATGGAGGAACCACGCGCCTGGGTTTGTGACATGATAACGTACGGCGGTCCATGTTGGGCCGCGCGAGGCATCGAGGGTGGAGAAGCCGTCCCGTTTTGGTGGGTCTACCAAGTTAAAGCTTTGCGGGATCTCTTGCTTCGCCGCTGCGACGCTCGGCCATTTGAAGACGCCATGGCCCGAACCGATCAGCCACATCTTAGTGCTGTGTTTGTGGATCGGGTGGGCTGGTTGGGGGATATGGGTGGCCACGAAAATGAGGTCAATCCATGTGTTGTTGCGGGTTGTGATCGTGAGGTTGTTCAACAGGTTAGGTTGCGGCTTGAAAAGGATTGGGTTATCTACGTCGAGTGTTTGGGGCTGCGACGTGCCATTGAGCGCCCATTTGTAGGCAGCGTCCGTGTTACCCATGGTGAGAATAAAGGTCTGATCCGCATTATCTGCAACTGGTGAAGGGGGAAAAGCCTTTTGCATTGTCTGGTTGTAGAAGACTACAGTTGGGGCCAAAGCTGTTCCCCCTTCGTTGATATACGGCTTCGAGGTTTGGTTCTTTGGGACCGGTTCGCGACCATCACGGTATGATAGCGTCGCCTGCCCAGCTATCAACTGGACTGGTAATGTGGACGCATGGCGGATGGTATAATCCCCAACAGTATTCAGTTGCACCAAGACCGAGTATCGGTCTCCGTTGGTGATAGTGATCGCGTTGACGAGCTGAGGTATGATATACTCGCCATCGACGGCATATACCCACATGGGCAACTCATCGATGGAGAAGGTCGTGGTAATTGTGCTATAGGCTCCAATCACGTTGAGTGCAACCCATGTGGTTCCATTCCTTGCCGTGGATTCAGACTCGCCCTTTTTAATTTCGATGACTGTCTGGGAGCCCGTAGTCGGCGTGCAGATATCGAATATCTGGGGTGGGATACCAGAAATGTTTGTTGGGAACCCAGCTGCGATAACCTTGGCATCGATCACTGCGGGAAGACAACTATAGACCATATTAGTCCGAATCCTGATGGGATGGGAAATGAGATAACATACGACTTGGCCGTCATGGAATTGATGCCTGGAATGATTGCCAAGAGTTGCTTCTGTTCCGGACTCAGTAAGGAGGCGGTCTTGTTGGCGGACCAGCAGTCAACCTTCCCCTTACCATTGATGAGAAGCGAGTCGTAACATGGCACCTCCATGTTGGCTGCAATCTCGATTTTTCGAATATCGTCTGAAGGAAGATGTCGCCACTCGGTCAATTGTATTGGTTTGGCATTTGCGACGGCGTTCTCGATAGCGGTGATAGTGTTGCGATCCTGCGATATGAGACTGAACGGCGTTGGGGTGTTCTCCTTTGGGTGGATAGTGAGCGGGCCGTACTGGCCATCGTCGAGCTGGCCATGGCGATGGGCGTGATACCAATATGCACCATACTGGGTCGCCTTCCACTTGTACAGGAACGACCCTCCGGGAGGAATCTCGCGTTGCGTTACTCCAGGTACACCATCCGACCAAGGGGTGTTGAGCATTTCGATACCTGAATAGATGGAGTCAGTGTCTATTTGCCATAGCCAAGAGCCCGGACAAGCGACGGGATCGCTCGCCGGGACGTACCATGGTAGTGCATCGTTGTAGGGAAGGGCATCTGGTTGAGCACCGTCACCCACACCTCCTCTCCTTCATTGATCTCAATTGCTGGGCCAGGTGATTGCCCGTTGACCAAAATCATATTGCGACTGAATCCATCAGGGGAACGATTCTCCCACGTGACAGTCAGCTGGAATTGACGAGGCGAATCCAAACTCAGTGAGAAGGGCAGGATTGTGGCCCAGGCCAGGCCAGACACGAGTTTTCGCAACATACTATCTAGTAAGTCTCAGAGACAAGAGACGTTTGGAAGATTGGTAGGGAGAAAAGAAGTATGCACCCGCGGAGACAGTTGCTGGTCGTGATAAATAAGCACATGGCTTGGAGGGATCGTGATTCCATATTCACATATGAACAGCTTTTCCCTCCCCAGATCGCTCTCAGATGTCAATTTCGGAATTCGGGCATCGCATAGGTAGGAGATGAACATGTCACACTAGACCTTCATAGCAATGAACCGACACTCTTTGGTCATCCCCGACATGCGATCCCCGAAGACCACCTTTAGCGAGCTCCTGAGCCCCTGGCCTGCCTTGCCAATAAAAGCGATCGGCATGCATGCGCGCTGCAGGTACCTATGCTGTGATACCCTACCTACATAGGCATTCGAAATCTCGTGGCAACGTTTCCGAGTACGGGAATGCGAGTAAGGGCACAGTTGTGTACTAAGCGAATGCTGACTGAGCAGTAGCTATAGTAATGAACATTAGATAAAATGTCTGCCTCGCAATCTATCTCGTTGACGGTTTTGGGACAATAAAGCAAAATGAAATGGTGCTCAAAAGCTTAGGTAGGCCGATTGGACGTTTGTTCGCTAGCGAGCCACCCACCCTGAAGTGATCACTGTAAAATTGAGCGTGCACGCCGGAATGCCCTGCAGTGTGGCTCTTGGGGGTCCTTACGCCAAGAGTATGAGGAAGCATGAGGCCCCCAGATCTTGGAGTGAGGCCACTATCGCACTTAGACCCAACTCGATGTCAAAACAAAGATTTCAAAAATTTAATCACAATAGACTTCCACAATATCACTGAAAGAGGAATCTATTTTTGTCCAATTGCCATGCAACGATCGTTTTACGGGATTCTTGCCCCCTATCTCTTTCTTTCTGTTTCAATTCCTTCTATTTTCAATCACCTAAGCCCCATATACCTTGAATCTGTCCTCCACAGGATCGAATTCCTTCACGGCAATCCGTGGGCCTGCAGGCTTTCCAAATACCATTTGAGCCTTTAGGCTCCAATCCTCTGGGATGTTCCACTGCTTGGCTGCCACTGCATCCACCATCGGATCATAATGTTGTAGACTGACCCCGAGACCTTCAGCGCACAGCATAATCCACACAGCATGCTGCAACATCCCGCTTGCGTGCTCCACCCCTGTTCATAGCAGTTAAAAACTTTCTTATTACTTGTTCTGCTTTGCCATAACCTCGACTAGGGTTGCATGGCATGATATTGTATTGGTACTCACATCCAGGAAATTTATCTTTCACGATGGGCACTTTCTCCTGTGCCGCCTTCATGGCGTTGGTACTTTCATAGAATAAGATCTAGACAGACACAAGTCAGCACAGTTTTCTTGGCATAATCATCTATATCTATTAAGAGGGGAGACTTACTGTACCATATCCTGCGCGGAACATCTGGATGCGCGGCGCATAGACTTTCTCAAAGATGGGTGGAGCTACATTAGCCTTGCCGGCGTCGTGGGCCAGGTCCCAGAATTTCTTATGCTCTTCCTTCAGTAGCACCACGGCCCGTCCCGACTGGCAGTTGAATGGGGTGGGCGAGTGAAGGATGGCGTCACGAACAATGTCTTGGATGCACTCATCTGGAACGTCGACATCGTCTGTAACCTTGTGTAGCGAGCCTCGATTCACTATGGCCTCGCCGATGCTGAGTGTGGATCTTGACATGGTGAGATGGTGAGTGAAAAACTTCTGGTGGGTAATCGTGTTGAAGTGTGCGTTCGTGGAAGTCGATGTTCTTGTCAAGCGAATGAAGTTGAGGATAGCACGTATAACGAGAAGGACGGGAAGGATAAGAGTAAGTTGCGGTTTTCAGCCTCCAAAGTAACGTCAGCTCAGTGTGCTTTGCAGCATCCAACATCCAACATCCCGTCGGGCTTCGGGGCTCGGGACACAGCTAACCAATCTCGAAACAAGCCACAAGCCCTGCCGTGCAGCATCCAACATCCAACATTTCGTCGGGCTTCGGGGCTCGGGACACAGCTAACCAGGCTCGAAACAAACCACAAGCCCTGCCTCGCACATCTACCTACGACTACAACATATCAAGCCTATTAAGTGTAGCGAAATGAGGATGGAGGCATTTTCACAGGGGAGAATTTACCAGGCAACCGTATTGTTGACGAGCCGCTTTTGCTCTCAATAAATAAGCCTGCCATATAAAACAAGGTAGTGGACCACCAAAGTTAGACTCCTTCAAAGCGGCCCTGGAAATATTTGAGGAAGAGTGGTTGGCATGAGCCAGAAACCACCCTGGCTTGCCAATTCTCGCTACACTTAATGTGCTTGATATGTTATAGGTAGGTACCAGTGATCTGCCCCTCTATCTCAAGCGTGATGCAACCTACGTAATCTGCATATCTATAGCCAATACGGAGCAATCTCGATCCGAGACCCGACTACCGATGACTGCTACCACGGTATTCGTTCAAACAGGATCAACGAAACACCGTAGCCGGTCCGGAGGATGCCCATTACCCATTCACGAACAGGAAGAGAAATTCAATAACGGGCTCGTCAACCATGTAAGCCGAAACCTAAGTGTTAAGTTGATGGAGTAGTCAGTAGATTTGACGAGGGTCAATCGTCCCTCTGAAAGAAAATCTCTTTTGCGTCCCCCTACCGTTTTCTCTTTAGAATGGCTTCTGCACAAGTACAAGCAAGTTCGGTCCTGCTGCAAGGCAAGATCGAAACCTCCTCCAGCAACCTGTTCCTTTTTCCAGGAGCGTTCGGCACAGCCGATATGTTCAGGCCGATCCCTCTCATCGATTCCAGCCGGGTGGCCGTCTTTGGGTTGAACAGCCCGTTTGCCAATATCCCAGAACAGTTCACCAATGTCAAAATCCCAGAAGTCGCAAGTTTGTACCTAGAGGAGATCCAGCGTCTCCAGGCCCACGGCCCTTACTCACTACTGGGATACTCGGTCGGTGGCTGCATTGCATATGAAGTGGCTCGACAGTTGATTCTGGCCGGGGAAGCAGTCGAGCGAATCTATCTCATCGACTCTCCCTGCCCGCTCGTCATCCCACCAATCTCAAACGGTTTGATGAACCTCGTCGGAACCGCACAAATGAAGAAGATGGTCGCAGAAGGTGTGCCAACGGGACCTTGGAACCCCAAGGGACTCCTACACAAGACGCAGACACTCAACAGCCTCGACACATACATGCCTGCACCACTTCCTCCATGCCCAGGTCATCCAACCCCCAAAACCACATATTACATCGCCAAGCAGGGTCTCGATCCTCAGGGTTCCATAGAGCGACCATCCCAGGTGTCAGAGCGAGAGCAGAAAGTCACGTCGTGGCTGCTTGACGACCGTAAGTGCCTCGGATCCACTGGGGATGGATGGGAGAGCTTGGTGGACAGAACGAAGTTGAAGGTCATCGCCGTGGATGGAAACCATGTCAGCATTGTGAAGGAACCAAATGTGAGATAGGGGCTAGCAAACCACCCATCTTTCTGCTCATTCCCTCATAGAAGCAAATGGCTAACTACTTTTCTACTATAGCTCTGGGAGTGGGTAACGGAACTCCGCTGTTCGTACTGGGATTCCTCCTTCCCCAAGATCAGAAGCACCAGAAAACGGTGGTGAAAATTCCCACACGGTGTAAATGATGAATTCCCCACTTTCTATACTGTATTTACACCCTTAATGATGAAAGCAATGAACTTCTCAGCTCACATGCTGCCCTCGTCCTCGCAAAGCGAAGCTTGACAAATCGTCCGAGATCGGAGTAGATGCCCCCCTCGTTGCTCGAACTGTTGTCCCCCGCCCCCGCCCCCGCCCCCGCCCCCGCAGCACCTTCGCCTTGGCAGTAACTCTCCGCAAATAGCTGAACGAGGCATTCCAGCTTCGATAACTCATGCAAGACCAGCCGCGCTCTCAGCACGCATTCCAATTCCCCATCCATCTCAAACGCTCCAAGCCGCAGCGGGACAGCCACGAAAGCGTCCTTCCCCTGCTCTTGCTCTCGTTCTTGCTCCTGCTCCTGCTCCTGCTCCTGCTGCTCTTTTTGCAGTCTTTGGATGCTGCCAGAATTGAAGGGTGTGGAATCGTCTACTTTGGCGATGGCGGCATAAGCTGCTAGGAGTTTGGAAATGATGACGGAGATTAGGAAAGGGAGGTGCGCGTCTACTTCGCATCGACATTGTAGAATTTTGATTAATTGTTTGCTGATACTCGAACACATGAGTAATGCCTGGTCGGTTGTGGTTATTCGTGGTGGTGCACCATCTCGTTCGGGCTCGATGATCTCGCCTCGAGATGCCAGAGCGAGGACTGATTGTTGCAGCTTCTTCGTAGTTTGGAGGCAGCTGTGTTCGTTTTGTAGTGGTGGTGGTTGCTGTTTTTGCTGTAGTAGAGCTGGATCTAGAGGTAAGCCATTATCGTTTCCAGTGTGGCTGATGCTGCTTAGGGTGGGGATCTCGTTGGTCCATAGCGGTTGTGCTTCTGAGAGGTCAAATTGAGAGAAGTAGTTGAAATCCATCGGTGAAGGATTGAAACGGGAGAGTTGAAAGTCAGGGGAGTCAGACTCGATCCCTGGGATGGTGACGACATCAGCACTTGTGTAAAGATCGTCCATGAGATTCATGACACCGAGAGATGAGAAGCCTGTGCTATGCCTCGATTCGAGACTCAATTTACTGTTCTGAGCAATTGGCATAGCCGGAAACGGAGAGAATGAGTGGGGCAGTCCGGAATCAAGGTCCAGACTCAAGTCCCGGTCCTGAAATGAGCCTGTATCTTCTGGGGAGGGCATGGAATCGGAAGAGGACTGCGTGGGAGATTTCATGCTCCTTGAAGATGAATGGCTCTGGCCTGCCCGGAGCATCGACCGTAGTGACCTAGAGTCTACTGCTCCCGCGCCACGTGTATTAGAAGTTTGAGCAGTCCGTTGTTGAGGCGGCATCTTTGACATGCCAGCGTTCAAAGCCTTGACAAAGTCGATCGTTGGTTTCCCCGTTCTCATCGAGACCCTATACCGGCAAGAACTGCCTATACGAATGCACCGTTCACATTGAGGGTGTTGTTTGTCACAGCGGACTTTGGCTTCGGTACATAGATCACACGATCTACCCGGACGAATATGTTAGCTGCTCCTCCCGGGGCTAGCCAGTCTCGGACCGAGTTGGAGTGAGAAACTCACGAGCGAAATTTAATCATTGGCAGCTCTGACTGCCGAGATTTGCGAACTTGGTGGCCCATTTTCCCTGATAGTGGCATGTCGCATCTTTCTTTCTAGGGGAATGCTATATGAGAGGGAGCTAAGGTAAGGAGCCCTATCTTATTTGAAACCGTGAGAAGAATTGAGATAAACTGCGCGCGCCGTGCACCTTAAATGCTCCAAAAATAGCTAGCCAGCCAGTGCCTGCCAAACCCCCTGCCTTTGTTGGCATTCTGCTGCGCCGCTGGAGCGTTGTTGGTCGAAATATCCGTTGCGCTGCGGCACGCCCGTGTTCCGGGTATCAAATACTAAGTATACCTCAAAATGCAGCAAATCAGAGGCACGAAATCCCGTTCGCTTAAATGTGCACAGGCCAACACGGGCGCTGCCGCAGCTAGGGCCCGCAGCGCAAAGAACGAGCTGAAAGAGCGGTAAGACTAAATAGGAATCCCACTCACGAATTCGACATATGCCATCCGTGAATGGGAGGCCTTAGCGGGATGCGACGACTCAACACCTGTACACGGTGCATCCTACGAACCTCCAGCTCTCTTCTTGAGAGTCTGCAGAGCCAAGTTTGAGTCAAGACGTTCGATAACGACGAATACGCTCCTCGCCGCTATCGAAATGCTCTCACCGCCACCGACTCGACGAAGCTTCTCCCCCTCCGTCGACACTACGAAAGCACAACCTGTCTAGCTATTCGAGTCGACGAGCTTGGGAGCTTATAAGGGGACTAGAGGCTGTTGGATATAGGCCCTGGGCTCTGGCTGGCTGTGTATTTAGTGGTGCTAGAAACCCACCTGGTTGCACCTCCCCTAGTAAAAAAATCAAAACAACAATAAGCTCGAATGGGAGGCCTTAGCGCGTGTTCCTGACTAGCATGTGCTATTCGTGAATGGGAGGGGTGCCAGCCAGGAATATACGCTAAGGCCTCCCATTCACGAATGGCATATGCCAGTCACGAATAGTGTTACGTGTGGATCCCTGCAGCGACGTGTGGATCCCCACAAGGCCTACACGTGACCTGCAGAGCCACCCCTTTCCCGAGCTTCTCAGCTCTCAACCTCTCTTTAATCATAATAGAATCACAGTCTTTACCTACAACCATCTCGTGCCCTAACAAATAGCCAAGTAAATGAGGCTTCGCAATTGGTATATACTAGTCACGAATGGGGAGATAAATGAGGCTTTACGGTTTTTGGTATATGCTGGTCGCGAAATTAGGGTGAAGATGTTATGGGCGGGTTCTTAAGGTGGTGGGTATTAAGAGCGTTGAGGATATACTATAACGCCGGGGAGTGGGAGGGTGGGGGCGCTGGTTGAGCGGTTAATGTTGGAGACGTAGAGTGTTAGGGAAGCTTCACCGCTACTACGGGATTATGGAACCAAATACACTAATTCACGACTGGCATATGCAAGTCGTGAAGGGGAGGTAATTCGTGGTTGGACTAGAACAGATATCCGCGGTAACTTTCGAGATTCAAGATCCTCTTGTACGTTATACTAGTGCTGGGAGAATTAGGTGCAATATCTGTCTACAATTCACCGAGCCATCCAATGACAACAACAGCACACTTCTCGATACCCAACGATGACTTCGGGGAAAAAATTCAGATCTGCGGTTCTTACGCCCATCTGTCTAGATGGTCATACCAGCTCGCGCATCCTCCAACAACAAAGCCAGCTTCTCGTTCACGGGAGCCCTGACATTCTGCACCCAATTCTGGAGATCACCTGTGTAGCTTGCCTCACCCTTCATGTACTTCTTGTCGCCATTGCCATATGACCACGCGATGTTACGGGTCTGGACTTCATCGTACGAGGGTGCTTCGGCAAAGAACTGGCGCAGCCTGTCGTTCGCAGTCGCGGGGAGTGGGCCCTGGGGAATGTTTAAGGCGTAGAAGGCCACACGTGTGATCTTTCCAGTGTCGTAGTTGATGGTGGCAGCAAAGACGAATCGCTGGGATGGCAAGTATGCGCGCAAGTCGGCAAACTCAGCAGCGGTGGGGGGCTTGCACCCAGCCAGGGCAGTGTACGCAGCAGCCTGGGCCTCGGTGATGGGGCCTGGGACGGTGAAGTAGATGTTCATGGTGCCGCCGTGGTGGTCGACTGCCGCGAAGTGGACGAGCTTCAGGCCCAGGTTGTGGAAGGTGGTGCGGTGCACGCGAGCAGACTCAGGCACTTCGGAGGCGTCCAGGATGTCATCCACAGAGCGCTGGCCCCTCAAGAAGATCCAGGTCTTGGCTACACCCTCCTCGGGGTCCAAATCACACCATTGCACAGAGTCGCCATCGAAGAGGTCGCTCCAGCAAGTTGCCAGGCGGGCCATTGGGTTGCTGGCCTCAATGTAGCCGGCCTTGACAGCGAGGGCGACGGTATCTACGCGATGGCGGAGGTAGAATCGGTAGTTCAACTTGTCGTTCGCGCGGCTGGTGGAGCGCCAAATGACGGTTCCCTCCTCGAAACAGTTATCGAAGCTGGTTAGCGTTCCGGCAACGATCTTCTCGTCATATTTAGCACCAAGAATATCTGCCGTTTTCTTGTAATCGGCCAAGAAACGCTCTGAAGTAAAGGCACTTTGGCTTGGGAGGACGGCAGCGGCAGCCATGATTGATAGGTGTGGGTTGATTTGTGAAGGGATTTAGCAATTTCTTGCAAAGTACAGGTAAGTATCAATTAAGTGTTTCTGAAGTCTGTGGATCGAAGCGAAGCAAAAAATTCCAAAGATTCGTGGAACAAATGCGTCCTTTTTAGCTCAATTGCCCAAACCTGATACTGTGCGTAGGTATGGCACTGAGTGAAGTACTACAGTGGATAAGCCGATCCGCGAGCAACACCGGGCCTCGGGCTTCGGACACTGCACTGCTTACTATTGTTGTTTTTGACATTCACGTACAGGATCGATATTCAATCCCACATATAGGCATTCGTTTCAATACGTCCATCTGGGCTCCGATGATGGGTGTTCCCTCGGATTTGACACGCGGGGAGTGAAACTCCACCTAAGAGGGATTGTTTCGGGTTTGCGAATAGACGAACAAGCCCATTCAAAGTTATACTCACCAAGGAAAACCTCTCGTAACATTCTCATAGACGTTATTCACCTTTCTTCCTTTTTTCATTCTCTTCCCGGTCGATCGTTTAACCGTCGATGGTGATTAATTGCACTGCACTGCATTGCATGGCACTGTATCAAAACCACATGTTTCAGCCTACAGTTGTGGCCTCTCAGCCCGATGCAGCCTGAGTCCCGACGCCCGATTGTATATTGTACTGTGGGGGCACACTGCACGTACCGCAGCCTCGGGCTGGACTTACCTAAGGAGGGTTACGCAAACAAAGACCGTCGATCATTCTGTCACAGATAGTAGGAAGATACATCGAAGGATTCCTTCGTTCTGCCGATTGCTATGGGGGGCCGTTGTTCTATCTCGTGCTTTCTGCTGCTGAACCGTGTTACATCAAAGGCTGAGACCCCGCACCATCTGAGAAATGCACCCTACGGTACTAACCAATAAGTTCTCGTTCTTTTTCCCTTAGCGATGGTATGACTTTTCTCTAAATAAAATAATTACGTAATTACCAAAACTCGAAATATTATATTAAAATTAGGCAGCGAAGCCCTCAAGCAACCTGTACGTGGTGCTGCTACGAACCTGGGATTGAGCTATGCAATAAGATCCCAGAGGAAATGCTTGAGGCGCTGATGGGGCTGTTGTGGTGTCGTGGTCAACGGCAAAGGTCTTGTCGAGCACGTGACGGTCAGAACCGTCACATCTAGCTCTTAGACACGCTAACCCCTTACCCTCATCCGTGGACTAGATAGGGGTACGCCAGATTCGACAACCGCAGAGCAAGCTCCTAACCGACTATACTCTAGGAAGCGTTCTAATACGGCTTTGCTCTTAGACGGAAAGGTGTGAGGAGGTGGCTGCAAGAGTCACGAAATGGTAGGCAATAAGTCAACTGAATAGAATCCGAAGAGTATATTCACTATAGAAACTAATCTCTGCTCCTTGAGAGTCGCAGAGCAGGATCCTAATAACCGCAGGGGAAGCGGGGTAGGCTTACTCAGCAATGCTCGTTCTGGGGGTAATCTTATTCTGGCGACAAAAACATACTTCAAGCCCTCAAGGATCTGGCGAGAAACTGGCTCAACTTACGACCTTGCGTGCCATCCATCATCGTGAAGTGATTTGCTCCTTCTAGGACCTCAATTCTCAAGCGATCCGTGCCGACCAGTTGATCCCATCTATTGGGGCCAAAGTCGGTGCGGTCATTCAGCAGCCACTTCATCTCAGGTGTATCGTCAGATTGCTCCACCAACTTCTTCCCCCCAGTGGATCTGTAAACTCCATCTGCAGCCCAGATGGCGTGCGTTTTGGGAGCAGCTCCCGGAGCAAAGGGTGTCGGCTCATATAGGGCCAACGCATCGACGAAGGCGATGAAGTGCGGCATGAGCCACTCAGGTGGAGGCTTAGAACTGTCAGAACTAAACATGCCGACGCTGTTGAGGAAGTGGTACATTCGCACGGGTAGCTTTTCGAGGCGGATTGGATTGGGTGAATCAAGCAGGATTAAAGATGCAACTTGTTCACCAGCTGCCATCAGCTTAGCTGCGGCGTCATAGGCGCAAATGCCGCCTGCTGACCAGCCGCCCAGATCGTAAGGCCCATGTGCCTGGCGCCTGCGTATCTCGGCCAGATATGGGACACTTAGATCTTGCAGTGCGCATTTCAGATCTTGCGGCCGCTTCAGGTATGGGCAGTTCAGTCCAACCACGGCGACTTCGGGGGCGACACGGGGGAGGGTGGCGTATGAGGTTGCCGAACCAGAGCCGTCAGGGAAGAGGAACAAGACCTTACGTGCTGTTTTGATATTTCCTTGGAGTACAACAGAAGTTGCTGCTGGCATGTCGGCGGGGGTATTTCTGCTAGCAATTGGCTTGCATAATGTCGAGATAGGAGAAGGGATCTGGGGTTCGGGGCAGTCACCGAGAAGATTCTTCCGAATGGTCTTCATGTCGATATCAGCAAAAAATTCCGTGGGGAGATCAATATTCATCTCCTCTCGCAGCCTCCCGAGCACAGTCAGGGATAAGAGGGAGTCAAGGCCCAATTCAGCAAGAGATGGTGCGCTCCAGACCTCTTCCACCTTCACGCCGATCTCATCTGCTAGGATAGTGCAGATAGCGGATATAGATTCATCCGCCTTGTCCTCGTCGTCAAAAGTCGTAATGCCGCTGGACGCCTTGGGAGTGTCATCGTAAGAAAGGCTAGAGTCTGAGCTGAATGACTCGGAGCTGTCCTCCGCAACCTCCTCAGGCCCAGATATAACGCCGAGGATCCTCTTGAGGTCTTTCACTGTTGTATGTTCTTCGAAAAGGGTTGAGCTCACGTCAATGTTTAGTTCCTCTCGAAGTCTGCCGCTGATGGTCAGGGACATGAGCGAGTCGACCCCGACATCAGCAAACACTAGATCACTCGTCATCTCGGCCATAGTGATACCGGTCTCTTCGGAAACTATATTCATGGCTTGCACAATCAGAAAGGGTTCCGGAACAGGCTTTGGCTTTGGGGGCGCCAGAGTGGGGGCTTTCTTTGGCGTCTGGGGTTTCTCTGGCCGGCTGACGACAGGTTTCTGTGGGACGCCTGGGCGTGCAACAGCGGTAGTTGTTGGTTCTTTCGCGGTCTTTACGCCGTTATCCCTCACGGATTTCGGGAGAATGATGTCCAACACCTTACGGGGCACGGCCTGAAACTGCGAAAATGTTAGCAGGAGGCACATAAACTGCTTGGGACAAGGGCCTTGTATATGCTTACCACTACGCCTTGGTTTACACCAACAATAGAATCGCCCTTGAAGATGTAAACATCACCTATATATTTCGTTGTCCCTTCCACGGATTCCATCTTGACATAGGTATGAAACGTGTCATCGGGGGACATCTTGACTGCACATCGAATTGAATCCCAACCATGATTAAGGAATACCTGATGCTTGTAGTCGAATGACTCTGTAGCATTCATGACAAAGCCCGATAAGTGGCCAAGACTGTCGATATAGTAAGGATTGGCGTGAAAGCAAGTGCTCTTGTCCTTGAGAACGACTCGAGCCGTGGCTTCGTGGCCTTTGCTGTCCAGGTAGACCTCCTCGAGGCCTTGAAAATTTTGGCCATACTCTACGCAGTTCTCGAACAATTTGTATGCCATTCCGCGCTTGATCAGATGACAGCTGCCGTTTTGGGCGGCATCGCGTAGACCCTGCCTTCGAGTTCGAACGAGATGTGAGATACGCTTCCATTCGGACATCCAGGCATCTGGGTCTCCAAATCGAATCAAACAGGTGGCATGGTCTGACGTTTTCTTTCCGTTCGAGTCAACACTGTAGAAGACGAGCTGGGCCGTCTGAGATGCCCAGTCGGCCTCGGCTGACACCCGGAAGAGTTCCGACTTGCCCGGAGTCCGCATGAGCAAAGCCTTTGTGGTGGACATATCGGCAACTTCGACCCCTCGATTCGTCGTCACTGAATTGCCATCAAGCAAATAATTACCCAAAGTCATGGCAATATCGGCATAAACTGAAGAAGGACACAGGATTGCGCCATTCACCACATGTGCCTCGAAGACGGCCCGAAGGTCGGGATGAGAGATGTCCGACTCGATGAGCACAGATGACTTGCTCGGCCCTTGTTCAGAGTATAAAACCTTCTGACATGCAGCAGACAAGAATTCGGGTGCAGCAGTTGGAGGGGCCACAGCTTCAGCTATTGCGGCGGGAGAATTACCCTTAGTCAGGCACCAATCGTTGACGTATTGGATCCAATGAGTCTTGTAGTCCCAACTGTAAGCAGGTAAGGAGATAACCTTGTGGGACGCATCGAAGTCTCGGTGGTATTCACCCCATTGTAGATCAAGGCCGGCTTGATAGAAGGTCGAAAGAGCCTCGCTCAATGTTGCCCAGATGCTGTCGCTCTTCCGTACTGAGGCGATTATTTTTGTGGCGGAACCGATGGTAGCCTTCAACATTCCTATCACGACAAGATCGGGCCCAATCTCCAAGCAGATAGTGTCTTCGGACATGACCTTTTGTGAAAGCGCAGATTGGACAGCGCCCACAAGGTCAACTGTCTCACGGCAATGTCGGGAGAGATACTCCGGCCCAAACTCGCCCTGCTCGGTGACTACAGATGCCAAAAGGGGAGAGAGAACGGGAACAGTAGGCTTCTTGAAGACGATACCGCGGGCGAGCCTCTCAAATTCATCAAGGACTGGCTCCATCTGAGAGCTGTGAAAGGCATAATGAGTCTTCAACCTGCTCGTCTTGACATTGAGGCCAGACGGCCCCAGTGCCTCTTGGGCGCGATCAATATCAGCTCTGTGCCCCGCGAGAACATTCTGTGTAGGGCTATTGATACACGCTATCTCTAGATGGTGGCTTTGCATGACCTGGGCAAGTGCGGCCACGGACGCCTTAACTGCTAGCATGGCATGAGTTCCAGGCGTGCATTGGTCTTGCATAATGCGAGCTCGCATCCCAGCCAAGTAGACAACATCGCGGGCGGAAACCACGCCGGCTACGTGTAGCGCTGCATATTCACCGAGACTGTGTCCGACCACAACGCTGGGGACAATACCGAAAGACTCCCAGAGCCGAGCGAGAGCAATCTCGTAGCAGACCAGGGCCAATTGCGCAGCCTGGGGGGTATGATCAATTCCGGGAGTGGTGGTATCGTTGATGAGGGGCAGGAACGCGTCAAACCCGAAACTCCTGCGGATGCCATCAAGGCGCAGCAGCTCCTCGCGGAAAACTCTAAAGGACGCAAAGAGATGCTTTCCCATTCCTGCGTAACCCGAACCTTGCCCGGTGAATACAAAGGCAACCTCGGGTTGTTTGCGGGGCACGGGTCGGGTTTCCGCGTCGGCTTCGGCAGACTTCTCGAGGGCCGTTTTCACTTCGGCAATGGTTCGGCCGGTAACTGCGAGCCGATAGTTATGGTGCATGCGGCGAGCTGCCGTGGTGTAGGCCAAACTTCCGAGAGCCGTGTTCGGGTTGCTTCCGAGGTGCTCGGCAAGACGCTCGGCATTTTGGCGAAGTGATCGGGCACTCCGGGCGGATACAGTGACTACGTGAACGCTCCTCGGGTCTTCCGATGTCAGAGGCTCAAAGGTCACAGGAGCGTCCTCAATGAGAAGCGCTGAATTCCCGCCAGCCGCGCTGAAGTTGTTCAAGAAGGCCATTCGCTTCCGATCGGCAGGTCGCTGCCATGGTGTCGCTTCCATGGCAATCCGGATTCCCCGTTCTTTCAAATCTGTTGGGAACCCGGTATTGATCTTGGTTTTGATGCCACAGTGCGGTGGAATCTCGTTGTTCTTCATCATCAACAGCACTTTGATGAGCGACGTTATTCCTGAGCCCGACTCTGCATGGCCAACATTGGCCTTGACGGAGCCAAGATAAAGCGGCTTCTCTGTAGTGCGACCAGAGCGACTGCCTGTGAAGACATCGAGGACGGACCGCATCTCCACAGCATCACCGGCTTGTGTCTATTGGAAACACCAGTATCAGTCTCAAGAAATGTCTCTATTGAGGTCAAGTTCGCTATCACTTACTCCTGTGCCATGCATTTCAACGTAGCTCACGTCTAGGGCATCATGACCCGCATCATTCAAAATGCGACGGAAAATTGCCGATTGGGCACCAATATGTGGGCGCGTAATGGACTCTGCCTCGGCGGAATGGTTTGTGTACGCTCCGCAGATTACAGCCTGGATTGGATCATTGTCCGCTATGGCATCTTCCAGCCTCTTCAACACCACAGTTCCAACAGCATCAGCTCGGCAGTAGCCGTCGGCACCATCATCAAACGTTTTGCAATTGCCAGTTCGGGACAGGAAATGGCCCCTATCTAAGCCCGTAAAGTTGTCAGGATTGGTGATGATATTTGTGCCACCAGCCATGGCAGTATCACAATCATTTCTCCAGAGGGAATTGCATGCCATGTGAATGGCAGCAGCGCTGGACGAACAAGCAGTGTCGACGCTGACGCTGGGTCCAGAAAACTTGAAATGGTAATTGATCCGTCCTGGTGTGAAAGCGCGGTTGCCACCAGGAATGAAGTATGTACCGACATCTTGTCCGCTGTTGACTTCACGCCAATCATCGCTAGTCATGCCATAGAATATACCTACTCGATCACGTTGGGTGGAGGGAGTTCTATCGGGAACAACACCAGCCATCTCCAGTGCCTCATAGGCAGTTAATAGAGCAAGCCGTTGGCCTGGATCGGATTGGTCCGCTTCCTTGGGAGAATGGTTGAAGAAACGACAGTCAAAAAGACCGGGTTCCTTGATGAAGCAACCGTGTCGGACCTGCGACGTGTTCTTCTTCTTTCCTGTCGGGTCATAATGTGTGTTGACGTCAAATCGCTCTGGCGGAATCTCGCGGTGCACATCTTTTCCTTCGTGAAGAAGCTTCCATAGGCTATCGGGATCTACAGCATCTGGGAATCTACCAGAATATCCAATGATAGCAATCTTAGAGTGTTCTGGCCGTCCACCACTACTCGTCTGATGAGGTGTGCTGGAGTCTGAGCAACTTGCTACCTCCACCGAAATACCTTCGATCTCACCAAGAGCACTGGCAATTGTTTGAGAAGCATTCGTACCGACCGATAAGATAGTCCACCGAGTGTATGAAGATGCTTGGCAAGAAGTTCCGACGGAATTGATGATTTTATCCAGGCGGAGGGGCTCTCTGAGGATCTCTCCTAACGAAGTGTGAAGCAGGGATCGAAATGTGGGAACCATGATTGGCTCTCCAGTGGCGCCCGAGATGACAGACAATTTTTGGGCTGTCTCGGCGGCGGTAGCAGAAAGAGCTTCTAGGATTGCATCGACATCGGACCCGGAATATAGATGAGGCTCGTGGTATGGAGCAAAGACCGGAGCAGGAATAGACTTAACGTCGCCCATGACGGGTGAGCTAAGGAAGCCTTTCAGGACTCGAGGATGACCGAAAATAGTGACACTGGAATGGGCCACAGTGCCAATGTACGGCCTCGAGCCAATAGGTAAATTCTGCTTCGTATTAGCTAGGACTCAGAATAGAGTCGGAAGAAAAATTTGAAGGCAGCGAAATAAACTTACCTCTGATTTCGAGAACTGTTCAATCCGCGATTCAGCGGCATCAACTTGCAGCCTTGGGACCACATAGGACCAATTCTGTTTCCTTTCCGTTCCATTCTCTAGAAGATCACGAGTTTGAGTGACGTGAAGTCCTGTGCGAAATGCAATCACCACTGCCTCGACGGCTAGAGACACAAGCTCGCCTACGGTAGAGGCAGACGCGATGGCAGCAGCGGCGAGCTGACCCGTACACAACCCAAGTACGATGTGGCTCTGGCCGGAAGGATAAGATCTGGAACCATCCCCATAGTAGCTGAAATTCCGTTAGAAAGTAGAACAGAAACAGAAGACGACGCGTTCCAAGGATACCACTTACTGAATGAAGCTGCCGAGCTGGTAAATTGCCGTCAGAGTACTGGCAAGAATAGGGGCCGAGTCAAGTTCTGTTGAATATGCGGCGAGTAGGTCAACTACTCTGGAAAAGCGAGGTATCAACTCTTGGATATCGCGTCTCTGCTGAGAGACCTCTTGTCGTAATGCAATGTGCGTCTTTTCAAGGAAGGACAAAAGTAAAGGGCTATCTTTGACGCGTAGCAATTTACGCAAGCCAGAAACGAAATCGTTCGTCTGGTCTCCGAGGAGGTATAGGCGCCCTTGGTTGCTCATAATGCCTCCGCATACAAGTAAAAAGATTGAGGTGGGAGGTTTAAGGAAAATTGGAGTGAGGTGGGACGCAGCTCATACGCGCTGCTGATATGGTCTCCACAAGGACACACAACTATTTAACCCTCCTATATCTATATCGTAAAGCATATTTTTCAATCTGGGTTATCAAGACATGTGAAATTTGTTTTAAGCTGGTCTAAATGGGGAGTTTCTCAGCCTCACAGCAACACCGAATCCCGAGCGTACATGGCGAACACGCAGGCATCGCTGCACTCTTTTAGAGAACGGATGCAGCGGCCATCATTGGCTTCCAAGTTACCATGCAGAAACAGAAGAGTGGACCAGGTAAATGGAATATGACCGAGAGTCGTATTGAATTGTTTGGCCGGGTTTCGGGCCTCGGGTTTCTACCGGCCAGTCTTACCCCTATATGTCCTGGGACGGCACGGTTAGGGACGAACGTGCGACGAGCCTTGTGCTAGGCGCATGGCAAGAGCTGCACCCGATTGCCGCTAGAAGACATAAAGCAAATTGGTCATGTCGTCTTGGCTGATTCTGCATAACCAGGTCCCGACTCCCCAATAGCCGCACCATTTGCTAGAAAGCAGTCACCGACGTGATTAGGGAATTACCCCGATCTTCTCTCCCACGAAAGAGTGTTTTGGTACTTCATAACATCTTCGACAAAATCTGTCTTGTACATGTATAGTTTTATCTTTTGTTCTGGTGTTGGTAAAGCTAAAAAAAACGTGAGTAAAGGGATCCAGTTTCCAGATTCGAGGCATAGACTAACTTAATCAGTGGATTCTAATTAAAAGTCATGATGGAAACTTCAACGCCACCACCATTGCCTACAGGGCCCCGGCTGGCCTTAATCGTATTTTTTGCGTGTATCGCGCTCCTCCTCCAGGCTTTGGTACCTCCCCCACGTCTCCAGCCACGACATTTAAAGCTTCAGCTGCTAATATGCTCGAACAGGACACGACAATCATCTCGACAGCGATTCCAGCTATCTCGGACCAGTTCAACACAACTCAGGATATAGGTTGGTATGGATCCGCCTACTTCCTCACTATGTGCGCATTTCAGATCTTTTGGGGCCGGCTATACACATTTTATGATCTCAAAACGACGTACATCATAGCGATCGCCATATTCGAGCTCGGCAGTCTGTTGTGTGCCGTCGCACCTACATCCGCCGCTTTCATCGTGGGACGTGCTTTTGCCGGCGTAGGCGCTGGGGGAGTTTTCACGGGTAGCTTCGTCAGTATCGCATTCAGTGTCCCGTTGGCGAAGCGGCCTATGTATGCGAGTTATCTTGGCACTGTGTACGGAGTTGCCAGCGTCTTGGGGTGAGTATCTTTGCTTTTGGCGCTCCCATTCTTATTATTTCGCACATACTGATGGGCGCATGCAGACCACCAATAGGCGGTGCATTCACTACGAGACTCAGCTGGCGCGGTTGTTTCTACATGAACCTGCCCCTCGGTGTCATCGTGGTCGCCGGCTTAATACCTTTCTTTCCCTCTCCGCAGGCAGCGGTCCGGCTTGCAAGCTTACCACCCAAAGAGAAACTGAAGCGGATGGATCCGGCTGGCACAGTAATGCTTGTCGGTGCCTTGACTTGTCTGCTTCTTGCATTACAATGGGGTGGCGTGACGTACGCGTGGTCGAACGCACGCATTATTGTCTTGTTAGTCCTCTTCGGAGTTACATTTGCCGCATATGTCGCCTGGCAAGTATACCTTGGGCCAGTAGCCACTATTCCGAAAGCCATTATTGGGCAGCGCAGCATGTCGTTTGCGTCGTTCTACTCATTCACGCAGGGTGGTGTTAACTTCGGCGTCCTTTACTTCGCTCCGCTCTGGTTTCAGGCCGTTAAGGGCCACAACGCTATACGCAGTGGCCTTGACATAGTGACATTCATTGCAGGCATGACAGTGACAATGCTGGCGACCGGGTATATTCTCACAAAGGGCGGCTACTCGATGCCATTCATGGTGTTGTGTGTGGTGATAGTCAGCGTTGCCTGTGGCCTGCTCACGACATGGACTCCCAACTCGAGCGATGCTATGATCTTCGGCTGCTTGACACTGTATGGTCTCGGACAGGGTTTTGGGTGGCAACAGCCCATCCTTATTGCTCAAACGATGCTTCCAGCGCCCGACATTCCTACGGGAACTTCGCTCACAACCGTGTGCAAACTCCTCGGCGGCTCCATATTTGTATCAGTCAGCCAGAGCCTGTTTAGTAATAAGCTGCGTATCCTAGTCGCTGAACGCCTCCCACAGCTGGACCCAGAGATCTTGATGGCCATCGGCGCCACTGAGCTGCGTTCCAAGCTGGACGCGAGTCTTATTCCGACTGTTGCGTCCTGCTATAACGATGCTTTAAAGGACGTCTGGTGGCTGCTATTGGCCCTTAGCGGTATCAGTCTTTTTGGCGCTATAGGGATTGAATGGAGAAGCGTGACAGACAAGGTGGCGGCAAGAGGCCCGCCCGCCTTACCATCTACTGTGCAGTCGAGTGAGGAATTGAAGCAATTGAGAGATGCTGCGTCTCAGACGGAGGATAAACCCCGAACTGGCATCGGCGCCAAGTCCGATATGAGCAACACTTCGTTGGCCATACGAATGACATAAGTTTCAGGGATATCCAGGGAAAAGATGAAAATGTCATCAAGCTTATCCTTCAGCGGCACCTCTTGCTCCTCAAGTTTGGCTAAGACCTGGCGAATATGATGTTTCTCTAGGAAAGGTAACGGTCAGGGAATTGTATACTTGGACATTAAATACCATATTCTGGTGGGAAGACGTAAGGGCTGAGGGTGAAGGTCAGGTCCGAGATGATTCCTGAGATAGGCAAGGCATTGGTTTGCAATCATTTGGCGTACTTGAGCATGGCATATCAGCAAGGAAAAAATTGACGGTAAATACGCATCGTTCGATCTGGGTAGCTCTTTGCATACTTATTTAAACTTTGACAACCCGAGCGCGGCTCTGCTGCTGGTTTCGAAGTGGATCACAATTGAGATATTGTCACGGGTACACATGGGAGCGATGTCTGGAGCGAAAAATGGGGTTATTTATTGAATGAGATCTGTCATTTTAGGGCTTTTGTCAAGGGGACTCTCATTTCTTGAATTTAAACAGGGGCCGAAGCTTGTAGTATACAAGTAGTATCTAGTAACCTTTATGCTATCCCCTCTAGCTCCCAGAGGAATATTAGGGGGTAGATGGCCAGTGTGTCTGGTTAAGCGAGCAGATCCCATCAAAATCTTTATCCGCTCGTAATTAAAATATATCCTTCACTTATATGTTTTATTTATTTATATATTATATATAAGGAATATAGATAGATTTACTCATTCTTATATTAAATATAATTAAGTCTATATTATAGTTAAGTTTTACTATTATATCTATATATATTTTCGTGTAAACTGGTTTTCTAGGACTCACTTTATAAGGATACCCCTGAACTTGCTCTAAGAACTGGATGGGATAAGTGCAATGTAGTTAATCTTTTTATTATTCTTTTTCCTGATTTCACTCAGTTGAACTGATAATAAACCCCTCATTAATAATACAACTCTTTGACTCTATATAACTTATACTCCTTATCACTGCAAAATATAAAATATAACCGGAAAAACATATTACAATTTTTCCATAATGGAATCGCCTACTTGTATAAGTCGACTGCCTGTATTGACTACTAACCAAGTAGCAGTCAGACTGGGGCATGGATATACCCGGTGAGATCCACGGCCTATAGCGGATAGATATCCATCCGGATATATCCTTCTGGATGGATATCCAGGAATCGAGCTGGATGGGTGGTTTATTCGAGTAAAGGGTCATGTGACTAGTTCTAGCCAATTAGAGGGCTGGATTTAGCTTTTCCCGTATCCAAAAAAATGAAGCTATTTTCAGTATCCTCTCCTTATACTTCCTCTCCTCCTATAATACCCATAATCAATCTCTATAATAGTGTGATATAACTAACAAGTATTAGACTTTCGTGTAGTATTTCTGTTAACTCTTCCAGTAATACTTATACCTCGGGAAATATTACTAAAATGTCCCAGAGCGACTACTAGTACAATAACTACTCAGTCTATATTATCACCTAATTAACATCCTCGTATAGTCGCGAGATAGAGAGTTCCAGTTCTAAAGTCTATATAAAGTTATATATTCAGAGGTTTACACTTATTATATATTTATTATATAATAGAGAAATAGTATAATAAGATAATTATTAAATATATATAAGATAATTATTAAATATATATAAGATAATTATTAAATATATATAAGATAATTATTAAATATATATAAGATAATTATAACTTTGAGAAGATTATCGATTATATACTCTATAGGATAAATAATTACAAGACTCACTATCGGAAATATTATATAAATATTCTCACTTTTAAATTAGAAGAAAAAGAGCTTTTTAGATAATATACTATTAAGATAAGAATTCAATTAATTCTCTTAGAAATGCCTATTAGCTATTAAATATATAATAAGTAATATCGAGTTCTTTTCCTCAAATTTATTATTAAGAATAATCTCTCTTTCCGAATTATTAATTAGTTTAAAACTCGTAAGTTCTTTTTATTCCTTTCTCTAATTATAAAATAAATATTCTAAAGAACCCTTATACAAGACTTTAAAATATAATATAAAATTAAAAAGAATATATAATTTAATAAGTTTCAGGAATATATTTAATCGAGAAGGAGAATTATATTAATAATTAATATTTGAATAAGAAATAATAAATTAGATTATATAATAATTACTAGATATTATTAGATAAAGAAAGAGTATATATATAATATACTTTTTAATATACTCGAGTTTATAGAATTGGTCTATAATAGATAATACTTTATAGAAAAGTTAATTAAAGTCATTAATTAATTATAGATTATTTATTCTATTATCTTTATTATATAAGATAATATATTCCCGAATAATTTAATATTAAACGAGTTTAAAATAATAATTATAGAATAATAAAATACTATAATATCGCAAATCGGGACTATTATTTAAAGTACTTATATTTAATATTTAATTTATTTAATAATATTCTCTTTTACTCTTTTTTAAATACTTTTTATAAACTTCTCTTTTTTAAATAATTAATTATATAATAATATTACTATTTCTAATATATAATATATAAAATATTTTAATTAAATATAATTTTATTATATATTTAATTATAAGAATAGAGATATATATTATTATATATATATATATAATATTATAATTCAAGTAAATAAAAAAGATATATTTACTAGTTAAAGAATTAAAATACTTTATTTATTCTTCTTTTTATATATTTTTATATTATTATATAAAATAATCAGGACGCGATTTTCTTTATTAAATAAATAATTTTAATTAATTTTCTTTTCTTTAGTCCTTAAATTCATTAAAGTAAAATCACGAGAGTATTACTTTAATTATTATTATAAGAATAATAAAATATCTTTTCCTTTTACTTTCGAATATTCCGCCTTTTATAAATTCCGAAGTTTTATTATTATTTTTAAATTCCAGAAGTTTTATTATTCTTAATTTAAAAATATATATATTACTCTTAATATTAAATATAAAAATTTAATTTATAATATATTTATATAATAGAATTTAATAAATAAGATATTAATTACTTATCTAGATATAAAATTTGTAATTCGGACTATTTTAAATATATAAAAGTGAAATAAGTTTATAAAAATAAACTTTATTCTAATAAATAATAATTGGAATATATTAAAAGAAATAATTATATTTTTTAATATCTTTAAATATTTAACTATTTAATCTCAAGTTAATAAATATTCTATTTTTTATAATACTATTCCGAATTACTTTTATATTTAAAAATAATTTAATATTTAATAAATTTAAAATATATAATTTATTTTTAAGATTATTATAAAAGTAATTTACTTTATTATTTTCAATTATTATTTTCGATTATTATAATATAATATTCTTTTATAATAATTATTATAAATCTATAATATAAATTAAAGACTTTAATATATCTTTTTGAAATAAATAAAAGCGTGAATACACGGGATTATAAACTAATAAAAAATCACTTTTAGTATATATTCTCTTAATATAAAAGAGAAGTATAAACTTAATTAAACTCGTATATTAATAAATAGAAAATAATATAATTAATATATTTAATAGTTAAATGCCTATATTGGAATTTTCAAATCAAGAGTTCTAAAAAGAGAATCCTTTATATAAATAGAATAAATATATAATAATCCTCTTATAAATATTTATAATATTAAATAACGAGATTAAATAGTAATTTATAAAATCAATTCTATTATAAAATATAAAATCGAAAGTCTTATAATTCTATATATAATTAAAATAATACTCTTTTTTAATTATTTATTAAATTATATATAATTACTTTATAATTTCTATTATCTCTATTCTTTTCGAATATATATTTAATATAATTAATAATTTAATATTAAAAAAGAGAATAAGGATTATAAATAAAAATATATAATATATATTATATTTGAGAAATTAAGAAATACTAGATAAGAATAAGAATAAGAAAGAGATTAAATTTAATATAGAAAATAAGATTTTAAAATTAATTAATAAATTATTAATAGATATATTTATATAAAATATTCTTTTATAAGATATTATAAAAGAGTATATTCTATTATATTCATTTTTGGTATTTTTAGTCAATTTAGAAAGGTTATACTATAATAGTATAAAGACTATTATATGACTATTAAGGTTCAGGATATAAGGACTGATTTCTAATATAATTTATAGAATAACTTTATACTTCTTTACTTATTAATTACAATTCAGTTTTCTTCAATTTTGAACTTCTCTGTTATTATTATATACTTATATTAAACTGTTATTTTATAGTTTTGAGAGTATGTGATTCTAGGCCTTATTGTAAAATCTCACTTACTATTATATCTTCTCCCCTATAATATATATAAATATCCGAGTATACTACTATTCTCTAGTAGTGAATATCCTATCCAGATCAATTTCTCTAAATAGTAATCCATCCAGAAACTCCGGATTACTTATAGGTATTGTGACGGCAGGAACGGAATAGAGGTCGTAAGTCAAAGATCTCAATTTCAAGGTCTAACTAAAACTTAAAGCTAAGGAGAGAAGAGAAGATCAAAGGAAGAGAAGTTCTTAAACTATAAGCTTGAGACCTACTCCCTTAGCTTGAGATATTATCGTATTACCAGATATCGGATCCTTAGCCTGAAATCAGTAGTGTAGCAAGTATGTAATGTATACTGTTATATTATCCCCTTCTCGAAAAAGAGCTTGATCCCGAGTAACAAAATGCCAAAGTAATAAAGGGAATAACAAAAAGAGTATATATAGACAAATCCTTGAAAAAATAGTCTATTTCCAGGTACCAGATATAATATACTATCTCTAATTAATCTCCGGTTAATCAGTCACTATTCTATTCACTTCAGTCTCCAATTCGCTCCTAGTCCCATTATAAGAACTGTTATCAAAATCACTATTGAAATCCTCATAATCATTATCGTTAATAGTAATAACTATAACCTGCCTGCCAGTACTAGTTCCAGTTACCGTTCCAGTAAGGGCAATATATAGATCCAAGGAACAGTTCTTGATCCAGTAATCCTTCGAGCCATATCTGATACATTTACCTATTCGTTGATATTCATTATATAGTTCTAGTATTATTGAACGAGCTGGTATTTTCGGTAAAATCGGAGGGTCAGGAGAAGGAGAGGGAAATATCGTAAAAGTACCAATTATCATTTCGCTAATATCTATAGAATTATGGGCAATTTTCGGGACTTGAATATAAGGAGGAATAGCAGTTTTTGACGAAAGCTATTGGACAGTCCGTAGGAATTCGATATAGATTCGTGATAGATTGAGCTATTGGGCCAGTCTACTCCGTAAAGCACTATTAAGACCATTCCGGAAGCTGGATATTTTATTAATATCTGACCAGCTTTGGCCGCCTACTTCGTATAGTATTCGTTCGAATTTGGCTATGAATACAGGGAGGGAATCAGTTCCTTATTTCAACTGGAACAGCTTATTCTCGGCCTCCTGCTATTTATTCGGGTTATTATATACCCACGAGAACTACTCAAGGATCGTATTATAATCCTACTACTATATCTCCTCTACCTGAATCAGTTATAGTAAAACTATACTTTGAACGGAACTATCGAGATTAAGATAGATATAATAAAATTGAGCGATTTCGTCTTCTATTACAGGACTGTCGACTCGTAACTTGGTCTTGATTGAGGGGAGTCAGGTATCGAACTTGTAGGTCGATCCAGTAAACTTCTCGGGATCAGGGAGCCTTGCCCGATATAATATTATTAACTATACGGTAAATTGAGCCTATAATATTATAATCTCAATATATAACTGATCGAATTCGTACTGAACCTGTACTTGAAAAGGGTTCATTTTCAAAGGAAGTTATAAAAATCGAAAAAATTATAAAACCTATAAGAGTATATTAGTGAAGTTCGTATTTTCGTTAATACTAATAATAATAACAATAATGTAATAATAATAATAACGTGATAATAACAATAATATAATAATAATAATAATGTGATAATAATAATAATATGACAATAATAGAATCGTTTAAGACGAAGCCGCAGTCTATTATATACTATACTCGCTGCGAAGGGTAAAAGAGCTTTAAGTAATATAACGGCAAGAACGGAGTAGAGGTCGTAAGCCAAAGATCTCAATTTCAAGGTCTAACTAAAACTTAAAGCTAAGGAGAGAAGAGAAGGTCGAAGGAAGAGAAGTTCTTAAGCTGTAAACCTGAGACCTGCTCCCTTAGCTTGAGACGTCGTCGCATCGCCAGACGTCGGATCCTCAGCCTGAAACCAGTAGTGCGGCAAGCATGTGACGCGTGCCGTTACAGGTATACTCATATCTATATTCCAGTCTAGTAATAGTAATTGAATTCTGATTACGAGGCGGTATTATTTCTGACTCCTATAAGAAAGGAAAAGTAAAAGGAGTATATATCCTTGACAAATTGTAAATTTGATAATAGTGACTTTGAGTATTTCCAAATTGTCCCGTTTATCATTCAAGAATATATTATTCTATTAATATATTACTTTAAAGTATATAAATCTTTTATTAATATATATATTTATATAATTCTAATATATAATTATTTAAACTCTTATATATTAACTCTCTAATATAATAGAATTTTATAATAAATAAGTTTATTATACTATTAAATAAAGTCTAGTCTAGAAGAGAAATTAAATATAATATTATTTCTCTTTTTTCTTTATTTTATTTTATAAATAATATAAATCCTCTTCTTGAAAATTAATTTAATTAAAAAATAAATCTGATAATAAAAATTATATTAATAATAAGAATTAAATTAAAACTAAAATCTTCTTATTTCTATTTTAATTAAAATAGTCTTTTCTTTATTATATTAATCCAGATTTCTAATATAGAAATTATATTCAAATATTAAAATTATTCTCTTCTATTCTATATAAAATAGAATTAAATATAGAATATTAAATATTTGAGAATATAATATTATATATATTATTCTGAAATCAAATCCAAGAATAATATTTATATATTCCTTAAAAATAATATAATTTATTTATAAAATATAGTTTTTAAAATCTATTCTAAATAGAAAGGAAAGAAGAGTTTATATATTCCTGAAAATAGAGAATTTGAATTAATAACTTGAAATATTCCTATAACTATTCTATTTATTATTAGAGAATCTATTATTTTATTAAAATATATAATATTCCTCTTATTATAATTCGCTTTAATTAAATATTATATTTAAAAATAAATATTATTTATTCAAATTATACTAGTTTGAGACTAATTATTAATTTAATATTTAAGATAATATAATACTCTTCTCTCCTTTCTCTGATTCTTATTCTCTTATAAAGAATATAAAGTCTCTTATAATCTACTATAAACTTTCATTCTCAATAGTAATTTAATAAGAATAATAATCTAATAATAAAAACAAAATTGATAACAAGAATTATTAGATCAAAAACTCCCCCTATCTCTATCTTGAATCAAATAACCATTCTTTTCACGGATATTATATAGACCTCTAATATATATATTATATCCAAGCAGTTTGGATCGCCTCCTTGCACAGACCGGGGTTGGACAGAGAGCGCCAAACCTCAGATGCGTTTATCCCGAGCTTCCTCCGTTTCTTCCAGAGTATCCAGAGCTTCCTCAAAATCGTCAGCTTCGTCAACCTCCAAAGTATCCAGAGCTTCGTCAATAGCTTCGTCAGTATCGTCAGCTTCTTCAACGTTATCAATAGTATCAATTGAGAAGGTTCAGCTTCAGATTCTTGGCCAGTTATACGCAATACGATCTCAAGATCTCTCGTTCCTCCGTAAAAACGACCCCCTTTACGGATCACCTCAAAACCGGCAGTTATGCAAATCGACAGTTGCCTCACCTTCAAAACCGGCAGCTACGTATCGACAGCTGCCACACCCTCTAAATCGACGGCTACACAAATCGACAGCTGTTACAACACCCCAAAACCGGCAGCTACGCAAATCGACAGTTGCCTCACCTTCAAGACCGGCAGCTACGTATCGACAGCTGCCACACCCTCTAAATCGACGGCTACGCAAATCGACAGCTGTTTCACCTCCGAAATCGTCAGTTACGCAATCGACAACTGACACACCTTCTCCAGTGGAATCCAACACCCTTAAAGTCCTTCCAGTGGAATCGATCGTCGACGCCTTTACGGCTATAACAACCACGGCCGTTCCCCATACTTCCACTTCCCCGACGACTGGGCAACCCGGAAAGTCGTCCGTTCCCCACACTTCGGCTTCCCTAACATTTAAGAACCCTGCAAAATCGACGTATAACGCCAACGACCTGCACGAAATCAATGGCTTACACGAAATCAACAGCTTTGAGCACGGATATTGGGAAGGTATGGGCACACTGTAAGGAGGAATAGGCATACGGATATGGAGAAGACAAAAATGGACGTATTAGGTGGACAAGAGGACTGAACTAGGCCAAATTGGGAAAACAGTATGCGATCGGAAGGAGACACTGTTTTTGAGCCACTTTTAGAGTGGTTGCAGTGTCGGTATAGTATTATTGTAAATATTACTGGTCACGTGACAGCGCGCACGTGTTACGTGGCTAGTCCCAATTAGGCTTAGCCCCCCCCGGGGAAGGGTATCAACACCAAGGTGTTGATCACTCTTCCACACTTAATAATCAAGAATCAATCACTCATTTACACAACGAGCATCCACGACAAATACGTGACGGTATTACACGTAACCGGTGGGAACCGATAAAGTCTTTTTATAAGAATATTTATTTTAATTAAATTATTAATAAATTAATAAAATAAATTTATTTTATTTTTATTAAATAAAAAGAAGAATGAGTTTTAAAATTTAATATATAAAAGATATAAATTAAAAAAGATATAAAATATAATATTATTTTTATTTAAATTAATAATATTATAAAATTAAAATTATTATTTATTTATTAAATAAATAAAAAAGGAATTTATTATAAGTTTATTATAATTTATTAATATAATTAAAATAATATAATAAAAGGAATATTTAAATTATTAAAAGTAATACTCGAATATTCCTTTTTAATATTAATCTTTTAATTAAGTTTTAAAATAAAGTAATAAAAGTAAATATTTATTTTAAAAAAAATTATATATATTATACTTTTATTAATATTTATATAAATAAATTTATTAAAATAAATTATATTATATTATTTAAATATAAATATTATATTTAAATAAATTATAAATTTTTATTAAAATATAATTAAATTAATAAATTTATATATTTTAAACTAATTAATATTATTATAAAATACTTGAAAAAAATAATAAAATAATATAAAATATATATATTAAATTTGAAATATATAATTTAAAATAATATTATTAATTTTAATAAATATATATTTAAAGAAATTATTAATTTAAAATTTTAAAGAATATATTAATAAAAAATATTAAATATTATTTTAAATCGAAATCTTATTAAAAGATTAAAAAAGATATTTATTAAAATGAATCTTTTTTCTTAATTTTAATTAAATAATTTTGAGATTATTATTCTTTTAATAAATTTAATTAAAGAAATTTCTAATAAATAAACTTAATTAAGATTATTAAACTTTAAATTTAATAATATAAGAAATTTAAAAACTATTAAAAGTATTCCTGAATTTAATTTAAAATAAATTTAATTTATTAAAAAGATTAAAATAATTATTTATTTTAAATAAAAGAAAAATATTAATTTAATATTTAATTAAATAAAAAATATTAAAATAAAATAAAATAAAAAAATAATAAATCCGATTATATAAAATAAATAAATATATTTAATAAATTTATTTATTAAGATTTATATAATATATATTAATTATTATATAGGAAATTATATAATAGATTTATATATAATTTGGATTATATACTATTAGTAAAATGTTTATAAGTGTTTATATATCTTTATTCTTCTAATTAATTATAAATTAATTATATTACTATTATATACTTTATTAAATAAATATAAAATAAATATATAATCACTTATATATATATAATAAATACTTACTTAAATCTTTTAAGGGATTTAGAAATTAGTTTTATATTAAATTCATTAATTTTATAATTTATTATTTATTATTATTTATTTTATAAACTAATCTTTTTACTTTTTAATAAAAGATAATTTAATAAATAATAATATTAAATTACTATTCCAAAAGTATTATTTTGATATTTAATTAAATTAATAGAATAAATCAAATTACTAATAAGAATAATAAAGGATTATTAAACTCTATTCTTAATAATAGAGAATTCCAAATTCCTATTAATAATTATAATAATAATAATAATAATTCTATTAATAATAATAATAAATTTATTCTCAATATTCAAATTATAATAATAAGAGATATTAAAATACTCTTAATTTCTAATATTAATTATTTATAAGAAAAAAGACAGAAAATTAATATAATTAATTATTATATTTTAAATCTTTAATAGAAAAAGAATATTTTATAAAAAGACTTGAAATTAATTACTTTTATTAATAATTCATTTACTAATCTGGTTTTTGTCTCTTTTTGACTCTTAGATTCGGAGAATATTAAACTAGAATAGAAAAGTTCTTTTATATTTAATCTAATAAATATTAATAATTTTAATAATACTATTATTTCAAAATTATAATATAATAAACTTAAAATAGAATTTAATAAAGAGAAATCCTATAAGATCTGAACTTCTAATATATATTATAAAAAGAATCTAAATAAATAAAGAATTTTTATTTTCTTATAAGAATAGATCTTTAAGATCTAATTATAGATTTATAATAAGTATTTAGTTTAAGTAAATATTATAATAAATATATTATAAGATAATATTTATAATATCTAAAAGATTATATAAAAGTAAAATCCTTTTTTTTATAAGATTTATTAGAAAAGTTTCAAGATCTTTTTAATTAATATAATTATTATATTTTAAATATATTAATAAGAAGTATTTTACGGCTTTCGAGAATTCTAATAATTAAATAAAGAATCGGTTTTTGAGTTATATACTCGAATAATTTCTTTTAAAATAAATTAAAAACTATATTCTAAAAAGAATTAAATAAAGATCTTTAATATTATTTTAATAAATAAAAAGATTAAAAAGTAATTTATTTCTATATTTTATAAAAAGGAAATAAAATTTATAAAATACTAGATTAAATAAATTTAATAGATTAAAAATCTTATTTATTTATAAATAAAGAAAGGAAAGATAAAGAATTCGAATAAGAATAATTCTATTTTAAAAGATTCTAGAATTGAAAATTCAAATTTCCAGGAATATTAAAAGAAAAAGGAAAAGTCCAAATTATATTATACTTTTAAATAATAGATTTAAAAGTTAGATTTTCACTTGATTCACTTATATTAAAACAGGGGTTTTTATTAATAAGGGACACTAAAGTCTTAGTAAAAAAAGATAAGGTTTTTGCAAGATTAGTAATATGAATCTCCTGTTTGGGTCTAGTGTGGGCCCTTAAGTCAATAAGAGTCTTTAAATCCAAGGGGATAATCTCTCGAGTTTAAAATCACGTTCTTATTTAATGCGCTAGTATTTAATAAGTCACGTGATTTATGTCTGATTTAAATTATAGACCTGAACTAGGCCTATTCCAGGAAATTAAAATCACGTGCTTAGCCTTATTATTAAAGAAGTTATAATTTTTAAAAAAATTAAAACTAATATTAAGATTTTGAAATATAATTATAATAATATTATTATATATAGTAGGAACACCAAAATCACGATTTCTATCACTTATTTAAGACTTAAAATACTGTCTTAATTAATAGTATTATAAGGATTCTGTTTAACTAGTAATTTGGAGCTAATTGATAGGCTATTAGGAAAAAAAAGTATATATAGTTTAGACTATTATTCGTGATAATTTAATTTTTTAAAAAATGGGTACGGAAAATGGATACGAAATGGATACGAAATGGGTACATGGAAGTTATTATAGGTATAGTGACCTTAAATTTAAGAGTCTTTACGATTTCTATTACTTGTTTAATATTTAAAATATCACTTTAATTAAGTATTTTATGGGGATTTCGTTTGACTAGTGATTTAGGTCTAGTTAATGGATTATTGAGAAAAAAGTTTATATATAATTTAGACTATTATTCGTGATAATTTAATTTTTTAAAAAATGGGTGCGAAATGAGTATACGGGAGTTATATATATGCGATAGTCTTAAATTTAAGGGTATTCACGATTTTTATTACTTATTTAATATTTAAAATATTATATTAATTAAGTGCCTTGTATAGATTTCGTTTAATTAGTGATTTAGGCCTAGTTAATGGATTATTAAAAAGAAAGTTTACACGTGATTCGGACTATTATTCGTAATGATTTAATTTTTTAAAAAATGGATATAGAAGATAAATATAAAATAAATATACGAGAGTTATATAAATATAATAATCTTAAATTTAAGGGTTTTCACGATTTCTATTATTGATTTAATATTTAAAATCCTATTTTAATTAAATACTTTATAGGAATTTCGTTTAATTAATAATTTAGGTCTAATTAATAGATTATTAAAAAAAAAGTTTATATATAATTTAGACTATTATTTATAATAATTTATATTTTTTAAAAATAATTATAAAAAATAAATATAAAATATATAATAGTTAAGATATTTATTATATAATTAGTTTAATTATAATTATATTAATTTCAAATTAAGGGAATTAATATCTGGAAACTAATATCTGAAAACTAATATCTAGAAACTAATATTTATAATATTAATATTTCAAATTAAGAATATAAATAAATATTAAAAAGAGTAAAATATTTCTCTTTTCTTCTCTTCTTTTTAATTTAATATTTTCAATATAATTAGATTATTAAATATTATATCTTAACCTTTATAATATTTCTTATTATTATAAAATAAGTACGAAATAATATACGAGAATTATATAAGTATAATAGTTTTAAATTTAAGAGTCTTTATAATTTTTATTATTTATTTAATAATTAAAATATTATATTAATTAAATATCTTATATAGACTTCATTTAACTAGTAATTTAAGTCTAATTAATAGATTATTAAGAAAGAAGTTTATATGTGATTCGGATTATTATTTATAATAATTTTTTTTAAAAATAAATATTAAAAGTGAATATAAAATAAATATAAAATAATATACGAGAGTTATATAAGTATAATAGTCTTAAATTTAAGAGTCTTTAAGTTTTTTTTTTATTTATTTAATATTTAAAATATTATTTTAATTAAGTATTTTATAAAGATTTTATTTAATTAATAATTTAAGTTTAATTAATAAATTATTAAAAAAAAATATATATAATTTAAATTATTATTTATAATAATTTAATCTTTTTTAAAAAAAATATAATAAAGAGAATATAAGAATTAATAAATATAAAGATTTTAAATTTAAAATATTAAATAATATTTATTATTTATTTAATAATTAAAATATTA
>KZ613500.1:7015-28201 GCA_002865625.1 Hyaloscypha hepaticicola | reverse complement strand
TATAAAAAAAGAATTAATTTAATTTAATATATAATAAATTAAATAACTTTTTTATAAATTAAATATAAAAAGTTTTATTTATTTTATAAAATTATATTTTTAAATTATATATAATTATAATATTATATCTTTTATAAAATAATTTTTGAATTAATAAAATAATTTTTGAAATAATAAAATAATTTTTAAATTAATAAAATTTTAATTATTTATAAAATTTTATTTTTATTTTAAAATCTTTTAAAAAATTTAAAATTTAAAATTAATTAATATTACTGGCCTTGGTATCTAGTATAAATCTCGTTTAGGATTAAGTAATTATATATATAATATTTAGAGGCCTCGTTCCTGGTAGTTTTCTAGTAATTAATCTCTTTATATAAATATTATAATTTATTTTTATTATATACGTGATCTATTTCACAATAATAATTAATTAATATCACGTGATTTGGTAAATGAAAATACTTTAATTTAATATAAAATTAAATATAATTAAACGAATTCTTTATATAAATATTAAAATTAAAAAAATAAATAAAATTAAAATTAAAAAAATAAAATTTCCTTTTAATTAATAAATTAATAAAAAATCACGTGACTATTAATATAAACTTTTAATCCTTAAACCGTGAAGCTAATCACGTGTTTTAATTTTAATTTTAATATTTAATTTTAATAATTATTATTTTTAAAAAATATTAATCTTTTTTAAAAAATTAAATTATTGAAACTTATTATTAAAGCTCACGTGACTTTGCGTATATAAATGTATTAAACTAATATTTCTTTAATATGAATTAAACGAATTTTTAATATTTATTTTTTATTTTTAAAGATATATTCGAATTTTTTAATTTTTTACTTTTTATTAAATTTAAACTTTTATAAAAAAAGTAAACCTTGATTTAAAGACTCTTGAATCGACCGAAAGTTCGATTATACTATTTATTAATATTTATATATAATCCTTAGATTTATAAATCTTTTAAAGAATATAAAATAAGATTATAAAACTAGTTTATTCTAATAAATAGAAATAGTATAAAAGAGTTTTTAATTCTTAAAGAATATATTTACTTTAATATTTATTCTAGTCTATTTTGACTTTTCTAAAAAGATTAGAATAGAAATTAATATATTAAAATTTATAATTATAAGAATTATTTTATAATAATATAAAACTAATAATAATATTAAATAATATTAATATTCGATAGTATTTTAATTCTAAAAACTTATTAAAATTAAATATAATTATAATATTTATAATAGAGAATTTCTTATAATTATAGAAACTTTTAAATATTAATATTATTATTTTAAAAATATTAAATATATAATTGAGATTATTATTAATTATAAAAACTTTTAATATTTTATAGAAATAAAGTATTTAGAAAATTATTAAATATATTAAATAATATATTTTATAATATATAATTTTGAGATTATATATTATAAAAATATTTTAAATTTTATAAATAGATTTAATAAATATCTCGATTATATTAATAGTTTTATTAATATAATTTAATTCTTAACTTTTTAGAATAAACTTAAAAGAACTTTTATTATTATAATTTAAACAATTATATAAATTACTAAAAAATCACTTTTCGAAAATAAATTTATAAAGTTTATTATTTCTATTATAATTCGAAAGGATTATTTATTATATAAAGAATAAAGAGATTTTTATTTAAATTATTTATAAGAGAATTAAAGTAATAAAATATATTTTAAAGATATTATTTTAAATATTAATATAAAGAGAATATTTTTAATTTTATTATTTAAAAGTATTAAAGACTTATTTTCTCGAGTCTTTGAATTAGATAATTATAAATATTTAATTTTATAAATATAAATATATATAATTATTAAAAGGATTATAATATTAATTCCTTTATTTAAATTATTATTAGATATTATTTAAGTAATTTAAAAGAATAATTCCCGATATTAAAATATTATAAAAAAGAGATTTAGTAAAAGAAATATTAATAAAAAAGAAATTTAAATAATAAATAATTCGAGTCTATTTAGATATAAATTAAAAGTTATTATATTAAAGAATCTAATATTATATAAAATAATTATAAAGTTTTATTATAATAATCCTTTAATAGAATATTATAAAATTAAGAAAATACTCGAGTTCTTTAAAAGATTCTAGTATTGAAAAAATATAGAAATTAATATTTATATATATTATAAAGAATATAATATCTATTAAAGAATTAAAATCAAATAATATATATTATATAATCTATTAAATAATTTATTATAATCTGAAAAACTTTAAAATAAAATTTTTATAAATTTTATTATAAGTCTATTATTATATAAAAACTTAATAGAAAATCCTGATTTTAATATAATTCTTATTATTATTAATTAGTACTTGAAAATAATTAAATATATTATTTATAATAAAATAATTAACTTTTCGGAATTTATTAAATTTATATAAGAAAATATATTCTTATTATTTAATAGTATAATCGAGCCTTCGATCGATTCAAGAATTTTTAAATAAGGGTTTATATTTTTATAAAATTTAATATATCACATATGAATATTATAAGGGGGAAAGTATAATAGTAAATGAGATTTTATAGTAAAGTCTAGAATTACACACTCTCAAAACTATAAAATAATAATTTAATATAAGTATACAAATCACAATAAAGAAGTTCAAAAACTGGAAAAGACTAAATAGTAATTTAAAGTAAAGAGATATAAAGTTATCTTATAAGTTATATTAAGAACTAGTCCTTATATCCTGAACTTTAATAGTCATATAATAGTCTTTACACTATTATAATATAACCTTTCTAAATTGACTAAAAATACTAAAAATATATATAATAGAATATACTCCTTTATAATATATCACACGAAATGGAATATTAAAGTGATTACTGAAATGGTTAATTAAGGAAGAGAAGCTTATAGGGAGTATTTGAGAGAAATAAAAGGGAATACTATTAAGTAAGTCTAGTATCGGGAATAATACAATTATAAACTCCTAGTATTATAGTAATCAGTTACTTTAATATATAATAGAATAATATAAAGGGAAAGATATAATAATAAGTATAATCTTATAGTAAAACTCAAAATCACATAATCTCAAAAATATAAAATAATAGTTTAATATAAGTATATAATAATAATAAAGAAATTCAAAATTGAAGAAGACTAAATAGTAAATTAAAATAAAAAAGTATAAAGTTATTTTATAAATTATATTAAAATCCAGTTCTTATATTCTGAGTTTTAATAGTTATATAATAGTCTTTATATTATTATAATATAATCCTTTTAAAATTAATTGAAAATACCAAAAATCAATATAATAAGGCCAGTCCTATTATAATAATCTTATTATTATAGATATTCTATAACTATTATATTTAAGCCAAAAAGTTTGAGATCTTATACTTCTTTTTAGGACTCTGAATCAGATTAGTAAGAGAAGTGAAAACTATTATCAGAGACGGTTTATAATATATTAAAGTAACTAGTTTCAAATCCCAACTAGTATAATACTCTCTTATAATCTTCTCATTCCTATCCTTCTTATTCCCTATACCTTTTTCATTAGTCTAAGAAGATAAATTAATAGTCACGATTACCGGATAATTAGATAGAAAGTCTATATAGATAATCGGGCCAATATTACATTTATTATAAGAATCGAGAATATAATATTCCAAATTCCCAAGTCTTGAAAACGGGTCTTCCGTTAAGGTCCAGTTCTTTATACTAGTAAGTATTAAAGTATTTACTTTTAATTATAAATTATCTAAAGGCTATTCAGATATCTTATTGGAGAGGAGATTCCTTTATTCTACGGGATTTGTTTTATAGAGATTATAAAGAATTTTCTTTATATATTTATTAATATATATTATTATATAATATATTAAATACTTATTAAATTCACTATTATCTATAATAATATAATTTAGAGAAACTCCTATTCTCTTTAATATTCCAGGTATTAGGATAGTAGTAAGAATAAATAATAATATATTATTTTTAATATTTTCCGGAATAAATAACTATTTATACTTTAATCCTATCTCTTTAGTGACTTTATTTTATACGAAATTCTCATTTCTTAATGACTCGAGACTTCGAGAAATGAATTCTAGAATAGTTTTTATATTTAGGAAAATCTCAATATTATATTTTAGAGAATATCTATTTCCGTTATTAGTTATAATTGCCTGGTATATTAATTAAATCGAAAATATTAGCTCTGACTAGTATTTATAGGAGTAATAATTTATATATAGTATTATTAATAATAAGAGTATTATTTATCTAATCCTATTCCGTATCTAATAAGGAAGTCATATTAATAGTATTTTAATTAGGAATAGAAGATATTTACTAGAATTATTATTTGTAAATATATTCTTACTATTAGTATAAGTCTATTTGGTTCCTTTACTAGAAGTAGTGATTTTCGATAAAGAGTCTATAATTAAAAGATAATACGAGTAAGTTTAGAATAAGTATTATTGGATAAATTATAAGGGGAATGATATTTGAAAAGATATTAATATAATAGATATAATTAAAAGAATTAAAGTTCTAAGATATAGAATAAAAGTAATAGAGAATAAATAATTTAAAAGTTGGCAAGTATAACTTATATATACCGAGAAGAGAGTACATCACGTGACAAGTTTAAGAATGGCCCTTATACTTTATTACTTTTTTTTATATTTCTATATCTGATTCAAGATTAATATTCTTTTCTTTAATTTCCCCTTTTCACCGAATTCTAGTAATCGCCTCGAGTAGTATTAATCTCTCTAACTCGCCTATTAGTTCTGGATCTGGCTAGTAGAAAATATTCTTCCTGGTAATTTTGTCTTATAGGTATAAATCCTTGAAAGAAGTTAATTGGTCTAATTGAATATTTAATAAAATCCACTGGAAATGAATAGATTAAATATTAGTTATCTTCCCGAATATTATATTAATTTCTAGTTTATTTATAGAATAGTCTTGAACTTTGAAATCTATAATTACAAAGACTAGAGTTCCTGACACCTAATATTATAAAATACTCTTATTCTTCTTATTTAAAATATCTTTTATTATATTACTCGAGAGATAATGAAATATTAATTAGAGATTTTTTGGAAAGTCGGAATATTATAAACTATAGACTTTCCCGAAGTTTATAAATATACAAATCGGTAATTTAGAATAAAGTATATAATATTTATTGAGATTAAAGAATTGAACTTTAGAATAAATATAATTAGATATATATACTATAAAAAGTTAAGAGGAATATATTAGTATTATTTAAAATAATATCTATTATCTTTCCTATTTTCCTATTAAATAATCCGATTGAAGTCCTTATATTAACTAGTAGTATAAATAATATATTGGATATAAAGAAGAAAATTCTAGAGCTCTTATATTTCGAATTATTATTAGTATTTAATATTATTCCCATCGAGATTCTAGAGTGTTTAATGGCTTTCTTAACTCGAGAGTATATTATAGTGAATATCCAGATCTTTTAATTATTAATAATAGTAAATTTCTTAATAGTCTATTAGTTAAAATTATATCTCTCTTTATTTAATATATAAATTATAATAACTAGAATAGTCTCTTCTCGAGTAAATCTAGTCTATTATATTTTCGAGTTTAAGAAATTAATATTCGTATTAGTAAGACTAATCGCTTTGACTCTTTCAAGTACTCCTTAATAGTATAAGTTATTCTTCTATTATATTTATTTAATCAAAATGATTATATTCATGAAATACCTTTATACCTTAATAATAGTAGACTGATAAGATATAGTCTTATCGGAACTAGACTATAGAGGTATATTTAAGATAGGAGAAAACTGATTAAAATCTCCAAGTGTAATTATATAAGGCATTTCCTCTAATACTATACTCGTATTAGTTAGGATTCTCCAAATTTCCTTAATTCTTATATATATATTTCCAAAAAGGTTCTGATTAATTATATTCATTTTATTTATAAGAATAAATTTAATATCTTTATAGTAATCCTATAGTAATATAATATTAATACTCGGATTATCGGGAATCAAAAGACTATTATTAATACTTATTATAATATAAATAGTAATTTTACTAATATGAGATATTATAGATCCAGTCGAGACTATTATTAGGACCTGATGAGAATATTCAAGAATAGTCATTCCAAAAAGGAAATCAATAGTTAATATTATCTTTCCGGTATTATTCTATTCTCTAATATAAGCCAGAATCTACTCTTCGAGAATTAAGATATAATTATCTATATTGAGAGTATATTCAAGTAAAATATAGACTATAAATTTCTATTTCTTATTTAAATTATATCTTATATAAATTAGATATATTAAGATAGATAATAATAGATTAGTTTTATACAAGGACCTTTATCTGTTCAAGATAATTGGATCTATAAAGAGTTTATATAAATGGAATATAAATTCTAAAGGGACTTCTCATTTCCTGGACCCGAGAGACTTCTCGCGAGTCCGGTCTCTATTCTCTCTATTTCTCCGAGATTATCCGTATTCCCTATTAAACTCTTTAACTAGATTAGTTTCTAAAGTATTCAATTCCGGTTTGTTTTTATTCTTCTCGAAAGATTTAGTAAGTTATTCCTATCTCTAATCTATTTTAATATAGAAATTAATATTAATTCCAGAATAGTAAACTATTAATTTTAGAAGAAGACTCGAGATATAAATATTAATATTATTATTATTAATTAATTCAAGTCCACTATTCCGAATCCTCTAATAGTTAATAGTTTCTAAGAAACTATATTGAAATTCTTGAATTATAAAATCCCCAGATAACTCCTTCTCGGGAAGATTATTAAAGTCATTATATTATATATTTGTCTATTTGATAATTGTATTTTACTCTTATAAGTTATATTCAAGTCCTTGTATTTTATAGTCCCTTTCAGTCTCCTTCTTATTATACTATAATAGATATATATTTTCAGATAGTTTCTATAGGCGAGAATGTAATATTGGATATACAATCTCCCAAATCAAGGAATAAGTATCCCGAGGCTCTGGATAGTGGACCTTATTCGAAGTATATTCCTTAAATAGACTAGAAAGCTTATTCCAAGAGTAAAAGAGACTAAGAAGATACTTATTAATATTATTTAGGGCCTTTATAGAATCGGCCAAGATAGCACCTGGACTCTTGCCTCGATTACTAATACTTGTAAGAGTACTATTAATAATAGGGATATTAAGATTACTCGAGTCGAATATCAAGTCGGACTTTGAGAGGAGTAAAGAAGAATACTAATAATATATATTAAATTTGGGATAATTAGAATAAAATAAGAATATCCTATTAGATACTTTCGAATTTATATATATACTAATCTAGTAAAGGTATTTATATAAATAAAAATCTAGTAACCGGGATTCCCGAAACTTATAATTGAGATAAATGGAATCTAGACTGCCCTTGAATATAAATATTAAAAATCTAGAGTCTATAATACTAGATTCCCCTTTATATAACTAGTTATTCTAGTCCAAGTCCTTATAGAGATTAGTAATTTGTCTATTCTATTTATTCTAAACTATATTTTATAAATAAGATAATCCAGTCCATTTCTGGAGATTAATAATAATATATTAGAAATTTAAATTCCGGGTCTTTTTATTCAATTTATAGAATATAGGAAGTTTTTACAAGAAGGCAGTAATAGTAATAGTATTAACTTCTCACTTATAATTAAATTTATAATATACCTTTATACAAAAATCACTAGGGCAGACCTTTACTAGACACTTCTTAATAATAATAAGGTTACTAGTCGTGGTACTAGTCTTCTCTATAATACTCTTGAATAATGTAACAGTTAATACGAGTTTATACATTTTGATATTATTTTTCGTAATATAATTAAATATATAATATAAAACGGTAAGTATTTGACTCGTTCCCGGGATCCAGGAGATATTATAATTCGAATATAAATAAGAGAATATTATATTATTTTAATAATTAATCCTTGGGTTATTCCAAGAGAGATAAACTTCTCCCGTTTTAATATTCCAAATAATAGTTCCCTGATTATTAATTCTATATCCTAGATCGAGTTATATTATATCCTTTAATAAGTCAAGTTCCTTTCTATTCATAACTTTCTGAAAACTTAATATAAGTAATTGAGGGAATAGAAATCGATAATATAAAATAGTATATCCAGGAATATTTTCTCTATTTGTATTCTTTATAGATTTCTTATACTTGTACTTGAAATATATTTGTGTATATATATATATTTACTTTTAATATATTATATAATTAGTATTTGCCTTTAATATAATCACGAACTGTTTATTAATATAAACTGGATTATTATAGAAATGATAAAGATTATACTTCTTCTCTTTATAGTATTTGCCTTATATAATATTAATCTGTTTAGTAATTATTGATTTTAAATATAATCCGAGTCTATTCTGAAAGTCTAGTAATTAGAGAATCTTAATTCTTATTTTATTGAATTCTATATTACTAGAGAATTAAACAAATCTATAAAGGTAATATATTTAATAAATATTAGATTTAATTATTCTAAAGTAATTAATTATAGAATTAAATATATTTATTTTCTCAATTATCGAGTAAAGTAAATATTTAAAAAAAGATTAAATAATAAAATCAAAATACTATATAACTAAAATTGGATTCTCTAATATATAATAATATTAAAAATCCGTAATTTTAGTATAAGTTAATTCAATTCTAATTTCTATATTAACTATTCGTAAAACTAATAGATTATTAAAATCAGATAGGTTTATTATAAATCAAAAAAATAAAGTGGAATATTATATAATATAATCTATAAGGGAATTATATTCTGCGAATTTCTTTTCAAATAATTCGGGATTATAAACAGAGATAAACCTAATATTATTCAAAAGATAATTAATTATAGGATTTAGATATTACTCCTTCTTGGTCATTTTAATAGTCGTATTATAAAGGGTGACCGAGAATAATATTATAATATTAACTTGATTATAAGTCTAATATTTATTATAAGATTATATATAATTCTCAAGTGAGTTTCTATAAAGTAAAAGTATATTATATAGAATATAAGATAGAATATAGTGTCTAGTTACTCGATAATTATAATACTTTATTAATTAGTTTATATAAACTTTAAGACTAATCCCTTTAGATCTCTTTGCCCTATTTGACTGGAAGTGATCACTAGTACTAAAAGGAAAAACGGTAAGAAAAGCAATTAATAAATAATTATAATTTGTTTAGAAGTTAATTGTTTATATTCCAAATACTCTTTTATATTCGATATAGAATAGGGCTATTAGTTTATTCGAGTCTAGAACTTTTATATAAAGTTTTTCTAATTTAGTAAATAATTGAATTTATTCTTTAATAATTGAAATATTTCGATTCTTCTAGTTAAACAAAAAAGTACCTATAGTAATATATATAGGATTATATATATTCGAATTATTTTTAATAATAAAGAGATTCGAGGAAATAGTTCCAGTAATACGAGTAATTGAAGTATTATTTACTTCTAGACTATTATTCAAAATCTTATTCTTAAGATTATTATTCTTAATATTTATAGCCTAACTATATTTAATAGTATTTGTCTTTTAATTATATATATAATTATCTCGATTATTATCAAGATCTAATTTAATAATAATAGTATTCTCGATTAGAATATCAGGTATAAATTGATTTTTTCACTTATTTAATAATTTGTAATTAATCTTTATATTCTTATAAAGAGGATTATTCAAATATAATTATTCTAAAATAATTAGAATAAAGGCCTTCTTTATTTAATAGAACTTGACCAAAATAGTATCTAAAGGGCGAGTAGGAGTAAGAGTATTACTAGTTAATAGAGGATATTCTCACGAGACTGTAACGAATTCGTTAAGATTGAGATTAAAAGAAGATAATATATTAAAAAGCTTTAAAGGATTTTACCGAAATATTATAATATAACTAGATACAGATTGATAGTTAATATCCTTATTCTTATTTATAATCTGGAGAATATATTCAATTACCTTTATTTAATTTATTAATTTTTCTTTTACTAATAATAAGTCCTGTAAATAATTAGGATAATAATTATAGATATGAGTATTTATATTATTCCTGTTATTGAATTTAGGAATCGAGAGCGAATATAAGAACTTAATAGATCTATAATAGTCCTTATATAAATCAATAGTCTTTAAATTATTATCTCTTATATATTTATTAAAAGGATATATATTACTAGTGAGATTATTATAGTCTTAGTGAAGAGTATTAATTAAATTGGTTTATTATAAATGACTGTATATAATATAGGGCTTTTGGTCAATCTATTATTATAAATGAAATTGAAAGTTATTTATATAATAGTATAAAATCCTTAATATTATTTTAGACAGGAAAGATATAATTATAATTATAATAGATTTGTATTACTCTTTTAGAATAGAAAGAATAGGATTAGTGATTTCAATAAGGAAAGTCTTTGATTTAGTGATTCTCGTATACTTTATCACTGGATAAAATTATATTTACAAGATATAAGATTACTCCTTATTGGATTTATTATCGGAATTATAATCAGATATTACTAGGAGAGTATTTTCCTTAATAGTATTTATTATAATCTTATAAAATTCTCGGAATAATATTTTAATCTTAAAACAAATCAGTCTAGTATTCTCCTCCTTTTGAATACGAGATTTATTAACTAGTTCCTTTTTATATACCTTGACTTTATTCTATTAAGTCTTTTTAGTATTTCATATATTAATAATTTAACTAATAAGTATCTTTTAAAATACTTATTTATATTTAATAGATATAATAATAATTTGATAAGATTATACCTTAATAGTTTATTAATATAAATTAGATTTCCCGAGTCTCTATAACTATAATCGTTCACTCTCATACTTTTCTCTCTCCCTCTCAAGTTTATTCTATTCCCGATTAATCTATTTTTAATTATATCTAGATAATATTATAATTCTATTATATACTTATACTAGAGATAGAGATTATACTAATATATCTTCTATCAAATTGTTATTCTTGTTATTTAATAGATATATTCAATAAAATATAAAAGGAGAAGAGTTATTTATAAGTAAATTGGAAGAAGATAGAGAATATTAGAAACTGGAAAGTGAGATAAGATAGGATATTGAAATGGATTTATTTACTGGATTACTATTTGAAAAAACAGGAATTAATAGTAAAATTATAATCAAGTATAATTAGTATAAATAAATTAAAGAAAGAATTAAGAACTAATTAAATATACTATAAGGAATAATATAAGGGACTTGGAATACTGGTAAAGGATAAATTATCCTTTTTCTAAAGTTTGAACTATTAAGGATTAGACTAGTAAATAACAGATTGATTAAAGATTTATTGGATAATAAATTATTAAGTGAATTATAATATTTTAAACTTTTAGAATCTGATATTATAAAGTGTATATAATAAGACTATTATAATAAGAAAGAAAAGTAAAAGGTAAGTACTTAAAGAAAATTTAATAATCTTATATTTAAAATAGAATTTATTCTATTATCTATTATTAATTAAATATATTAGAATCTTAAAAGGAATTTCTTATATATTATATTTTATAGTTTTAATAATTTAATTATTTTAATAGTTTATTAAATTGAGAATATTTTATAGTATTATAATTTAATAAGAATATAAATATAATATCTCGAAAGCGAGTTATATTATTATAAATTATATTCTTATAACTTTATACTTATCCGATTAGATTTAGTCATTTTTCCAGATTCAGGGGATTGCGCGATCACGTGACTTCATATAATCGGCTGGCCGTAAAAATGCCCTAGAGCCCGAGACTCACTGAGAGTCTTAGATATTCAGGGTATCCGGACTATTATTAGTATCCGGCACTCTTTCGAAAAAGAGTATAATATATTCTATAATAAGTGAATTATATAGACTACTTAATCTTATAGTTAAATAGATTGTCTTAAATTGATTTATAAATTAGTGATTCGGTAAGGAGTTTCCGTTTATAAACTAGATTATATAAAAGGGAAGGAATCCCGAAGATAATATTCCCTATCTATTCAGGTTTTCCTATTAAATATACTAAAATATTTTAATAAGATTATCCGAGAACTAAACTATTATTCAAAATAGAAAGGAGTGAAAAGGTTAGTCTAAATACTATTAAATAAAGATTTTAAGGAATATAAAAAGTTTATAAATTTTATCTAAGAATAATCTAATTGAACTTTTAGAAATCTCTTTAATATAAAAGTCGAGTTAGTATAAAAGCCGAGATAGAATCCAAAGGCCTAAGTTCCAAGATAGAATAGAAGTTTAAATAGAGATCTCCTTAATAATAAAATCAATTCGAAGTCCTTGAAAGGTCAAATACTATAATTCAGTTAATTATAATCCTTATTAGAGAATAAGATATCAATTTTCTTATATAATACTATTCGTATAAGAGACTTCTGTCTATTCTCTCTTTTAAGATTAATAATTTAAGTCTTTCTATTAATATAGAGTTTTTATAAAGACTAAATATCTCGCTTCTAGAGGTAAGTAATTTGATTAAAAGTTATAAAATCATTGACTAGAATTTAATAATCTGAGAAATAATATTCAAGTGATTAGACAGGATTATAAAGTTAATATATCTATAATTATATATTTATACATTTTACTATTCTGTAATATAATTATATTTATTAATATCTAGTAGATTTAATAAGTCTATAATCACGAGTATTATTAAATAAAGTATAGTAATACGAGACACGGGACATGGGACAATTAGAGTATTATATAGACTTAGAATAGTAGTTTTTATTATAGAGAGAGAATAAATCTACTTATTTATATTATAACTAATTAATTTATAAGAGAGACTTATAATAAATACTATAAGAATATTCTTAAGGAAGACTCCTTTTAATTAAAGTAAATGGATTTAGAATAGAAGTCTTATATACTTAAAAGCGAAATGCTCGAGATAGATATTAATTAAGATTTAATCTAAAGACTATTTATATTTTATATAATAAAAAGAAATAAAAATATATAAAAGAAAATAAAACACTCGAGTATTAAATAAAAGAAAAGTCTAACTCTAGATAATAATATAATAAGTATTGACTAGATATATATATATATTAAAAATTATTATAATTAGTAAAAGGGAGAAAGGGAATACTTTCCAGATTACCTGAAAGTATATAGAATTATAATATTAATAGTAATTCGAGAATAATAACTAGAAGATTAAGTAAATATAAAATTATTAAAGGGAATAAATATACTTTCCAAATAGTCCAAAAGCGAGGAATTATTAATACTAGATCGAGAATAGGAATTAGGAAAACGGAATGAATATAAGACTATTAAATAGAATAGATATACTTTTCAAATAGCCTGAAAATAAGGAATTATTATCTTTAATTCGAGGAATTGGAACTAGAGAAATGGAATGAATATAAGATTATTAAAGGGAATAGATATACTTTTCAAATAACCCGAAAGTAAGAAATTATTAATACTAGATCGAGGAATTGGAATTAGGAAAACGGAGTGAATATAAAACTATTAAAGAGAATAGATATACTTTCCAAATAGTCTAAAGGCAAGAAGTTATTACTATTAATTCGAGGAATTGAAACTAGGGAAATAGAGTGAATATAAGACTATTAAAGGAAATAGATATACTTTCTAAATAGTCCAAAAGTATAAATAATAAGGATCTATTTGATAATCTATATTTGTTCTAATTATTTATAGTATTTAGTTTTCCAAAGGATAAGTATAATCAAAGACTTATAGGATATAAAATTACTCTAATAAAAGTAAACTGAAATAATAATCAAGTACTAGTTCTTAAAACTGTATAGAATTCGATTTTAATATAAGAAGGAGTTTAAAGAAGGAGAGAAAACAATCAGATATTAGTTCTTGAAATTATATAAAATTCGACTTTAATATAAGAAGGAGTTTAAAAGAGGAAAGAGGATAGTCAGATACTAATTCTTGAAATTATATAGAATTCGACTTTAATATAAGAAGGAGTTCGAAGGAAGAGAGAGAGCAGTCAGATACTAGTTCTTGATATTAATAATAGAATTGAAAAAGTAAAAAAGAGGAATAGAGAATAGAGAGTGAAGATGGAGGGAGACCTTGTTTATATAAAGGAAATAAAGTGTAAGTACGGGATAAATAGTATTATATTATATTTATTCACTTTTATAAATTCGTTAGGAATATACTTTATTTAAGAGAAAATGTCTTTTAATAGTTTTAAAAAAATTATAATTTAATAATTATATTATAAAAAAAGATAAAAAAAGTATATTTAGATATATTATAATAAAGGGAATCTTTTTATATTCAATTTGTATTTATAATATTATTAAATGTGAAATTATTTAAATTTATAGACTAGATTATATATAAAGATTCGAGGAGATTAAAACCAGTCTCGAATCGTTTATAGATTAGTAATATATAATAGTGAATAATATAATAATAAAGTATTATATCTTATCTGATTAAATTAGTATTCAAGCCCTTCACTATACTGGATATAATACACTTATAAATAAACTTTAATGAAATAAATACTATTATAATTATAAGTATAAGACTTGATTATAAACTTATTTTAGAATAAAGACTTTATTAAGATTAGAGAATTAAGTATAATATTAATTAGATACTAATTAAAATGTGAATATCTTTAAAAACCCATTTGAATAAGACTATCTTTATTCTTTCTTTTTTATTATAAACTAAGTATATAATAAGTATATAATTTAATATATATTTAAGAAAAAGTAAATATATTAATAAGGAAAGGTATTAGAGAGTATATAGATTATAATATAAAAGAAAAATAAATATAGTATTTTATATAAAAGAATAAGAAAGAAATAAAATCTGATTTATATATTTATTCTAAGATTCCTTTCTTTTATTATCTCTTTCTGTATCCGTTAATTATCCTCTCCCAATAAGTTTCCTAAATTCGACTTCTTGATTATATATAAGTCCGCTCATTTTCGATAAAGAGAAACTATACTATTAGTCTGATTAGATTCACGAGAATAGAAATGATAAACTAATTATTATATATATAGATTATATAAAGAGATTTTATATTAGTATACCAGTTCATTTCAATAGACTATAAGGAATCGAGATATTGTAAATAATAATTAAAATATATAAGTAATAGTTTAAACTTATATATAGAATTGAAAGAATAATAATAAGAATAAATGTAATAATAAAATCTATAGGTAATTGAATTCTATAATTATATAAATCGAGTAATATTTCTTTTCTTTAAGGATTATTATTTATAATTATAATTAACTATTCTATATTAATAATAGGCCCTTTTAAATCCTCCTTTTCACTATTCTTTAATCTTTATTATAATATTATTATTAAATTTATATTAATAGTCTGGTAATAAAGACACTCTTCTTAAATACTTGAATAAAGACTTATTTATTCCTATTAGGATTCTCCAGTTTTTTACTTTTTAAAAGTCTTCTCTAATATAGACTTGGGCTTTTGTGGAATATAATCCTCCTTTTAATTCATATCTTGCAAGTATATAAAATCTTTGTCTTTCAGTAATATATAGATTATTAAGGGTTCCTATAATTCTTTTATTTAGATTAGTAGTGGACCAGGAGTCTCGGTATAATTATATTAATTCATTTAAGAACTTATAGTTACTATTTAGATAAAGAGATTATAAATTATATTAAACTGTACTTATAGTAATTCGGAGTAGTGTAAATTATATTTATAATCGAGAAAAAGTAATAGTAAATCAGGAATAATAATAAAGGCTTTATTAATAATAATAGTAAAAGGACTCTATAAACTCCTTACTCCTTTTCGAGTTCTTATACTCATATTATTATTCCTAATATTATATTAACTATTATACTATTCCTTATATTATTTTTATTAACTTTTTTTAGATTATATATCTCTTGAATTCAATATTATAATACTGGCCTATATTAAATACCTGAAATAGGACTTATATATTTCCTTCAGGAATATATATCTTTCTCGTTTAAGAACTTTGACTCCTTTTCTCTTCCGGAAATCACTCTTTTAGGAATATATTTAAGTTTAATACTATTTTTATAATTGAGGATTAATCTTATTTCTAATTATTATAATATTATTAATCTAAAATTATATTTTGACTTATATAAAGAATAAATAAAAAAGAAGGGATATTAATAAGATATAAGGATTGAAAAGTCGAGTAATATTAATATTTGGGAATTATATAATTATATAATATAAATATATAATAAGTAATATATAATTATATAATCCTTTAAGTCTGAGAAATTGAAATAAAATAAATTGATTTAAATCTTAATAAAATAAATAATAAAATAAGACTTTAAAACAAAACTAATATAGAGTATCTTATAAGTTCCTTTTTCTTAAAATAATTAAATTACAATTACTATTCTAAAAGTAAAGAAATTAATATAATTAAAATACTTTATATTTAAATAAATTAAAATACTAAAAATAGTTTATTTATATTAATATTTACGAAATTCATTAAGATATAAATATAATAGATCTCTAGATTAAAGGCAAGTAAGACTAGTTAATTTAATTATTTATTTAATAACTTTTAATCTCCTATTAATATTATAAATTTTATGAATTTAATAATAATTTTAATTCTATTATTAGTTATTATATTATTAAAGAAGTTATTATAGGAAAAGTCGAAAAAGAAATTAAATATTTATAATATTAAAAATATTAATATTATCTATTCTTAAAAGGAAGATAAAAGATATTAAATTGAATGAGACTAGAAAATCATAAATACTCGAGATATTAGATATTATTAAGAATAAAAAGATATTATAAGTTATTCACTTTTAGTATAATACTAGAGAATATAGTTTTAATTATAATATAGATTAATTATATATTAAATCTATTACTTTTCTTTTCAATTATTTCGAATAAATTAAAAGAAACTAAATCACAATATTATATAAACCTTATTATTATTCCTAATAATATTATATAAAAAGTAAAAGAGATATTTAATATATTAGAGATTTGATCTATAAACTTTCAAATTGAAAAGAAATTGATTAACTTGAATAATCTCAAGATTATTATAAATTTAGAAATAGTATATAGTTAAACTCGAGAATATCTAATACTAATACTATACACGAATTGTATAAAATAGAACTCGAAGGGTTTATAGAAAGAGTATATATAAATTAAAGGTTATTTTAATTGAGTTTATTATAATTGTTAATATAATAATAATAGAAGATCCTGTATTTTATATTAATTAAATATAGTATTAAATAATCCAATCCCTTCTAGATTAGTCTTTATAAAGTCTCGGTTTTTAAAGTTATAAGAATCTTCGAAATAGAATTGGAAGACTAATAGATTAATAGGAAAGGGAAAAGGAAAGGAGATAATTAAGGAAACTAAAGATAGTATTAAAGAAGAGTTCGAGAAAGAGATTAAAGAAGAGATTAAAGGAGATATAAATATTCTATTAAAGTAAGGAATATTCTAACTAGAAGGGACATTTATAAGAGATGACTTTTTTCAGAATAATAAGTAATTATAATATTATAAGAAAGACCTTATATATCCGAGACAAATAGTTAAGGATAAGACTGGTTTATAGTAATTAAGGGGAGATTAGATAAAGGTATAAATTAAGACTAGATTTTATAATTCTGGATTAAGATCTTATAATAAAGAGAAATATAAATATTAAATCCCATTTCCAGATTAATAATATTATAATATAATATATTCAGAAATATTAATTTAGTTTATAAAATATAATTATAATAAATATTAAATAATTAAAGAACCTGAACTGAACGGGGAATTTTATATAAATTGAAATATAAGAATTATTAATAATCTGGTCTAAAAGGCTTATATAATAGTGAAGAGCGGGTATATAATATACTATTATATATACTATTATTTAAATAAATACATTATCACTATTTCTAAACTAATTTATATATAAATTAAATTAAAAGAAGTCCAGAAATTAAAGGCAAATTACTAATTAAATAGAATATTCACAAGTAGAAGAATAAGACTTTTATAATAAAGTCTAATTAAAGTATAGAAATTAGAGTTTTAGTATTCCTTTTACTAGTAATAATATTATATATATAATATTTCGAAAATTTATAAATTAAATATATTTATTAAAAAAAATATAAGTTTATATATAATAAAACTAGAAACTTGAGTTTATTTTTTAATAATAGTTTATATTAAAAACTATAATCGGGATTAGATAAGTAATATAATAATTAATATTAAAGAGTATTATAAATAAGAATATAATTTTAAATTCGGGAAATTATTTCTTTGGATTTCAAAACTTTTATTAGTCCAGGGGCTTATACTAGATCCAAATAGGAGATTTATATTACTAATCTTATAGAAATCTTATCTTTTTTTATTAAGACTTTAATATCCCTTATTAGTAAAAACTCCTATTCTAGTATAAGTGAATTAAATGAAAATCTAATCTTTAAATCTATTATTTAAAAGTATATATTTAATAGAATTATCTCTAATTGGAAAATAATATTTATAAACTATTTTTAGTTTACTTTCTATTATTATCTAATATATAAATAATATTTAAATATAATATTCTATTTATAAATAAATAAATAAATAAAAAAATAAAATTAAACTTTTAAATATTATTTGAAAAATTATTATAATCTTTAAAAGAATAATTAATTTAAGAAATTATTTTTTATAAAATTTATATATAATAATTTAAAATATTAAATTTTATAAAATATATTATTTAAAATATATTATAATTATTATTTGAAATTTTTATAAAATTCTGAAAATAGGATTAAAAAAGAAATATTAATTATATATAAGAGATTAAAGATTCTTTTTAAAGAATAGAAAAAGCTTTAAGAACTTTGGGATTATATATAAAATAATTAAAAAACTTATTATAATAAATATTAATTAATAAAATACTATTTTAAAGGAATTTAAATTATATTATTAATTAAAAATCTCAAATTGAAATCGGGAAAACTTATATTCAAATTTATAAATCTATTTAAGATTCTTGAATATATTAGTAAATCTATATATAAATTAGAATTCTCAAGTTTATATAATAGATTATATTTAATTTTTTATATTTCTTTTTTTAAAAAATATATAATAAAGAAAAAATAGAATTCTAATTTATATTTTATTAAAAAGTTTTCGGAATTTATAAATAATAATAAAAAATAAGAATAGGAAATTAAAATTATTATTAATTATAAATAAAATAATAGATATAAAGAATATTAATATTTAATTAAATAGAGATTCTAATTAAATAATTATAATATATAACTTTTCACTTTTCCTAATCTTGAAAATATTAAAGATTTTCTGAAATTATATAATAAAAATTATAATTTAGAACTAATAAGAATACTTTTAAATAATAGATTTAAAGATTAGATTTTCGTTTAGTTCACTCATATTAGAATAGGGGTTTTTACTAATAAGGGACACTAAAGTTTTAGTAAAAAAAGATAAGGTTTCTATAAGATTGGTGGCGTGAATCTCCTGTTTGGGCCTAGTGTGGGCCCTTAAGCCAATAAGAGCCCTTAAATCCAAGGGGGTAATTTCCCGAGTTTAAAATCATGTTCTTATTTAATGCGCTAGCACTTGATAAGTCACGTGATATTAGTCTAATTTAAATTATAGACCTGAACTAGGCCTATTTCAGGAAATTAAAATCACGTGCTTAGCCTTATTATTAAAGAAGTTATAATTTTTTAAAAAAATTAAAACCGATATTAAGGTTTTGAAGTGCAATTGTAATAATGTCATTGCGTATAGTAGGAACACCAAAATCACGATTTCCATAACTTATTTAAGACTTGAAATGCCGCCTTAATTAACCGTATTATAAGGATTCTGTTTAACTAGTAATTTGGAGCTAATTGATGGGCTACTAGGAAAAAAAAGTGCATGTAATTTAGACCATTATTCGTGATAATTTAATTTTTTAAAAAATGGGTGCGGAAAATGGGTACGAAATGAGTGTACGGGAGTTGTGTAGGTGCGGCGGCCTTAAATTTAAGAGTCTTCACGATTTTCACCACTTATTTAATACTTAAAATGCCGTATTGATTAAGTGCCTTATATGGATTTCGTTTGACTAGTGATTTAGGCCTAATTAATGGATTGTTGAGAAAATAGCTTGCACGTGATTCAGACCATTATTCGTGATAATTTAATTTTTTTAAAAATGGGTGCGAAATGGGTATACGGGAGTTGTGTAGGTACGGCGGCCTTAAATTTAAGGGTCTTCACGATTTCCATCACTTATTTAATACTTAAAATATTACTTTAATTAAGTACTTTACGGAGATTTCGTTTGACTAGTAATTTAGGCCTAGTTAATGGGTTATTAAGAAAAAAGTTTACACGTGATTCGGACTATTATTCGTGATGATTTTTTTTTTTTTAAAATGAGTGCGGAAAATGGATACAAAATGTGTAATAGTCGGGATACCCGTCATATAATTAGCTTGGCTGTGGTTATATTGATTTCAGGCTAAGGGAACCGATATTTGTAATACTGACATCTCAGGCTAAGGGTATGGGCAAGTATTGGAAGGGTATAAGACACTTCTCTCTCCTTGACTTCTCTTCTCTTCTCCTTAATTTAGTATTCCCAATATAACTGGATTACTGAATACTATACCTTGACCTTTATAGTACTTCCTGCTATTATAAAATGGGTGCGAAATGGTATACGGGAATTATATAAGTATAATGGCTTTAAATTTAAGGGTCTTTACGATTTTTATTACTTATTTAATATTTAAAATACTGTCTTAATTAAGTACTTTATAAGGATTTTATTTGATTAATAATTTAGGTCTAGTTAATAGGTTATTAAAAAAAAAGTTTATATATAATCCGGATTATTATTCGTGATAATTTAATTTTTTCAAAAATTAAAACGGAAAATAAATATAATAAA